>JAJHZJ010000032.1:7777442-8377442 GCA_023548195.1 Bettongia penicillata ogilbyi | reverse complement strand
AATAATATACCAAAGGGCTTTGTGAAGAGCATTTTGTTTTCCTTTGTAGTCTGATTGTGAATTTAGAGATGGCAGGTACCTTACCAGATATGAGTCAGTCCAGATGGAATTTTGATGAGGTATTTCTACATTGCCCTATTTTGGGATTTATCTACACACTTGAAAATTATTCACTGGGTAGCCAGAACCTTCTGTCTCAGCACTACAGTACATTATAAAGTGTCCTCCAAAAGCACCCAGGGAGAAAAATCCAGTAGAGTTAACTCCAGGAGCACAATTCTCCAAATGACTATGAATCTGTGGAGGACTCTCTAGCAATACCTTGGCTATAATAGTCAAAAAATGTTGTTTGTTATTATTATAGCATTATTGCTTAGATTCCTCCTAAACAACAAAGCAGAGTGGATTTAATCTGTTCAGACAATTTCAATTATTGTCTCTACGCAGATGAGTCTCAGGTCTATTTTTCCAACACAATCTCTCTCTTTACCTCAGTCTTTAATCCCCATATGGCTATTATACATTTCCAACTGGATGTGCTTTCGACAATTTAAGCTCAACACATCTAAAACTGAACTGATTATCTTTTTTGCCCCACCCAACCTGTTCTTAACCACTTATCACTGTCAAAAGTACCACTATCCTAGCAACCATCCAGGCTCAAAACCCTAGGTCATCTTCAATTCCTCACCTAGACACACACACACACACACACACACACATACACACACACTTAAATAAAATAACACACACACAACTTAAATAAAAACACACACACGTACACACACACACACGCACACACATACACACACGCGCGCGCACACGTACACACATACACACACGTACACACACACATACACACACACGTACACACATACACACAAACACACACACACCCCATATCCACCAGCTGTCAAGTCCTGTCATATTCACTTTTGTAACATGGCTTATATTAAGCTGCTTCTCTCCTCTAACACTGCCACTTCCCTGGTACATGCCTTCATCATTTTATCCCTGTACCATTGCTGTCATCCTGCTGATTGGTATCCTTGCTTCAAGTATCTTCCTAGTCTACTTCATCCTCTGCTCATTCAAAAGGAACTTTCTTAAGTGCAGATCTGACCCTCTTATTCAATAAACTCTAATGGCTCCTTATTGCCTTCAAGATCAAATATAAAATCCTCTGTTTAGCTTTCTATGCTCTTTATAATCTGGATTCTTTATGCATTTCCAGAGGTAGCTAGGCATTATAGGCAGTATATACGTACATACATACATACAATATATGTGTGTATATGTGTATTGTGTGTATGTATGCATATGCATATACATGCTCACATATATCTCTATCTGTATCTGTGTCTCTGTCTGTCTATCACATATCACTGGACCTAAGATCAAGAAGACCTGCATTCAAATCCCAACTCAGACACTTACTAGTTGTATCAGCCAAGTCACTTAACCTCTGACTGCCTCAGTTTCCACAATGGAGGTAAAAATAGCACTTATCTCCCAGGTTTGCCATGAGGATCAAATGAAATAATATTTGTAAGTCATTTAATAGAATGCTTGCCACACAGTAGGCATTTAATAATTATTTATTAACTAACTGACCAGTTGACTGACTGACTAAAAGCTATGAATTCATTAAGAGAAGCCATTACTATTTGTTCCCAATAATGTGGTAGCCATCACTCAAAGTGTACGTACTATAGTATATCAAGACTCAGTGATTTCCTGAAGTGGCAACTCACCTCATAGATGCAGTTCTCAATCCAGTGAGAATTATATAAACTTTAATCTTTTACTCTTGTGGTCTTCAGTGTTAAAGGTAACATAGACAGCACAGACTATTATTAAATTTTGTCTTCGGCAGATAGTAGTCTTTCACTCGCTAGATTTGTGAGGCTCAAATCAATCAATGAGCATTTATAAATATCCTATTAAATATTAGACAAGGGTAGCTAGGTGGTGGACTGGATAGAGTACTAGACCTGGAGTGAGGAGGACCTGAGTTCAAATCTGGCCTTGGATGCTTACCAGCAGTGTGACTCTAGGCAAGTTACTTAAGCCTGTTGGCCTCTGTTACTCATTATAAAACGAGCTGGAGAAAGAAATGGCAAACCACTTTAGGATCTGTGCCAAGAAAACCCAAAATGGAACTTCAGAGAGTTAGACACGACTTGAGCAACTCAACCACAGCATATTAGACAATGGCTTAGTTAAGAGGGAATACAAAAAGTAAACAGTTCTCTAAGGGAATCAACATAATATCAGGAAAAATATAATTAAAACATATATCTGTATATATACTACTATACAACATAGATACTATCTGTATACCTATCAATTCTAGAGTTGTTATGAGGATCAAATAAAAAAACAGTAAAGTACTTTGCGCAATGACTGGCACATAGTAAGCACTGATTAAAGCTCGTTATTATCATTATTATTTTATTAGCTATAAGTACTTTCTTGGCAACTTACAGTCTTAGAAAGTTAATTTAGGTGCTAAGGGGTTGCCCAGGATCCCATAATCTATGTTTGTTATCTGTAAAACATAGACCCAGGTCTTCCTGCTTTCCAGAGGATGCAAACATACCTTGAGTAATTTCCTACAGTCTGTGCTCCCCCAGCTAGTATTCACATATTTGTATGTTGGATCCCCAGTGGATCAGTTACTTACTATCATAGGTTCTAGGAGTAACACTATAACTCTTCGCTACTAACTGTATCTTTAAAGCCCTAATTATCAAGCTTCCTATCAACAATTAGCCAGTAGGTTCAGTTTGCTCTTGGGAAAATTATTTACTTGAATGGAATAGAAAGAACATTACAATTCCTTCAGTGCACCTGAGTTATACTCTCCTTAAAATAGAACATTAATAGGAAGTATAAGTTGAAATAATAAGAAAGAATAAGAGGGGATAAGGCAAAGATAACTCATAACTGCTGAAATCAGAAGTCATTTCTGTTTTATATGAATCACTAAGTAGATACTCTTGTTTGCAACATCCCTGCTGGGAAGGTTACTCAGCTGGGTTACCAAGGTCTGCTCCTCTCTGTAATCTGACTCTTCTTTGCTGCCAAGAATCATAATTCTTAAAGCTGTTTCCTTTTTATTATTATTATTATTATTTTTATTTTTCATTTTTAACACAGTTCATATCACATAAAACAATTCCAACTTTTGGTCAGGTGATACTTCTTTTAAAGCATTTACAATGTAGACCACAAACGATTTTATTTTAACACTAACCAATTGAGACAAATAATAACTATGTATGCTAATTTCATAGGCCCTTGACCTAATTGTCTCCACACTATTACTAAGAATTAAAGGATGCTAACGTATTGTTGTTGGTCTAAAGTTCTATGCCTAATAGCTTAATTTTAAACTTAACTTCGGATGTTCCCCTCCCAATAATCTATAATTTAATCGATCTGGTATTAAGCTTACAAACCTTTGACTGTAGGAAATTGCCACTAAGAGTAAGGACATTGCAGGGAAACAATATCTCCCCAACTCCATGTCAGTTCAAGGCAGGAGTAGATTGTCAACTTGCATTCACTTGGGCTTAAAGTCTGCCAAGTGTCAGTGGGGAAATTGAGTCAGGAGAATCCTACCTCAGCCCAGACTGAACAGCCGCTCTCTCACCCTTCCCTTGAGATCACCTTTTTCAGTTCATATCAGCATCTCACAGGCTTACTGGCATCATGGATTGGAGGCTCAGACCACCTTTCTTGCTATCCATACCTGAAGTTAGACTCAGAACAGTCAGTTAACAGTTCCGTAGCATCTTAAAATATCAAGTTCCAATAACCAGGTTTCAGCTATGACTATAATTTCACATTGGTTAAGGAACATCTTTTGAGGCAAGTCTTAAGTGGCTTACATGCCTTTCTATACATGTTCTAGTTCCTGCTTAAATAACAATCATAAAATCAAATTTACCATTAGAACCTTAACTTTTCCATCAATACCAAATTTTACCTGAAGTTACCTGCCTCTAGGAAACTTAGACTAAAATTCTTTTCCCCAACTAAAGATGTCTCTGATTTAGTCTCAGTAATTAATTCAGTCAATTGTTTTACTACTAATTGCTTTTACAACACTTTGTAATGTGTCCAATTTTTCTCCCCATCTCTCCCCTCCTCCCACCCCTTAATACCTTGCATTCTGATTACCCCTTCCCTCAATGAGCCCTCCCTTCTATCACATCCCACCCTTCCCTTATTCCCATCTTCTCTCTTTTCTTGTAGGACAAGATAAATTTCTATACCCCATTACCTGTGTTTCTTATTTCTCGGTTATATGCAATAATAATTCTTGACATTCGTTTCTAATACTTTGAATTCCAACTTCTCTTCCTCCCTCTCTCTCTACCCATCCTCACTGAGAAGGCAAGCAATTCAGTACAGACTAAATATGTGTCATTTTGCAAAAGACTTCTATAATAATCATCTTGTGTAACACTAAGTTGCCCTCTGTCCTACTCTATCCCCCCTTATTTTTTAATTGCCTCATTTGTCCCTTTTATCATTCCCCTCACTGCACCTTGCTGCCTCTTCCCCTACTTTCCTGTAGTATAAGGTAGATCTTCATACCAAATTTAGTGAGCATGTTATTCCCTCCTTAAGCCATATGTGAAAAGAGTAGCTTCACTTTTCCCCTCTCCCCTTCTCCCTCTGCTCCTCCATTGAACAAGATTTTTCTTTATCTCTTTTATGAGTTATAGCCTTTCCCACTTCATTTCTCCCTTTCTCCTCCCAATATTTTCCTCCCTCACCCCTTAATTTTTATTTTATATTTTTTGTGGATATCATCTCTTCTGATTCAACACAGCCTGTAATTTCTATGTGTGTGTGTATACATGTGTTTGTTTGTGTGTATGTGCAATATCTCCACCTGCCCAAATACTGAGAAAAGATTCAAGAGTTATAAATATTGTCATTCCATGTAGGAATGTAAACAGTTCAGCTTTAGGAAGTCTTTTATGATTTCTCTTTTCTGTTTATCTTTTCATGCTTCTCTTGATTCTTGTGTTTGAAAGTCAACTTTTCTCTTTAGTCCTTTCATCATGAATGATTGAAAGTCCTCTATATCATTGAATGGCCATTTGTTTTCTTGAAGTACTTTACTTAGTTTTACTGGGTAGGTTATTCTTGGTTTTAATCCCAGTTCCTTTGACTTCTGGAATATCCTGTTCCAAGCCCTTCAGTCCCTTAATGTAGAAGCTGCTAGATCTTGTGTTATCCTGATTGTATTTCCACATTACTCAAATTGTTTCTTTCTAGCTGCTTGAAGTATTTTCTCCTTGACCTGGGAACTCTCAAATTTGGCCACAATATTCCTAGGGGTTTCACTTTTCGGGGCTCTTGGAGGAGGTAATTGATGAATTCTTTCAATATTTATTTTGCCCTCTGGTTCTAGAATATCAGGACAGTTTTCCTTGATAATTTCATAGAAGATAATGTTGAGGCTCTTGTTTTGATCATGGCTTTCAGGTAGTCCCATAATTTTCAAATTGTCTCTCCTGGATCTATTTTCCAGGTCATTTGTTTTTCCAATGAGACGTTTCACATTATCTTCTATTTTTTCAAACTTTTGGTTTTGTTTTTTAACTGCTTGGTTTACCTCATAGTCATTCATTTCCATGAACTCAATTCTCTCTTTCAGAGAACTATTTTGTTCAGTGAGTTTTTGAACCTTCTCCTCCATTAGGCTAATTCTGCTTTTTAATGCCTCCTTCTCCTCACTGGCTTTTTGGACTTCTTTTTCCAATTGAGTTAGCCTCTTTTTAAAGATGTTATTTTCCTCAGCATTTTTTTATTCTCCTTTAGTAAACTGCTAACTCACTTTTCAAGCTCTGGAGGCAGGGATCTTAACTTCCTGTGACAGTAAGCCTTGTTCTTCCTCATCCCAAAGGATGGGAGGAGACACCTATTCACCAAGGAAGTAACCTTCTATGGTCTTATATTTTTTTGCCCTTTTTGAGCATTTTCCCAGCCAGTTACTTGACTTCTGAGTCCTTTGTCAAGAGATTCAACTCAACTACTCAGTGCCCCTGAACTTAAGGTGGGGGCAGGGCTGTCACTCAGGGCTAAGGTTTAGATCAGCTGCTCCCTACCACCAGAGGCTTTAAACTGAGCTGCCTGGACAATGGACCCAGTTTGCTTCCTGGCCTCTGTAGCTGCCTGCAGTCTGTTGTTACTGCTACCACCTTTGCCATTGCCTGGGGTTATTGCTGGAAGAACCCCCTTCCCCTCTAGCCTAGCTGGGAAAGCCCTCCCACACTGACCTTTGGAGCTTTCTTTGTCACTTGTGGGTTGAAGTATCTGGGATCCTCCTTGATGAGGATTCTGCCCTTGAGACCTGTTCCAATCCTGTTCCTCCCCATACCACGTGACCAGGGCTGGGCTCTGAGCTGCTCAGCATCCCATGAGATAGACCTTTCCTGTCGACCTTCCATGTTACCTTTGGCTGGAAACCTCTTTTGCTCTGTTGTTCTGTGGCTTCTGCTGCTCTAGACTTTGTTGAGAGTCATTTTTTACAGGTATTTTCCCCATGTGGGGGAAGTGCTAGAGTATATGCATTTTTCTATTCTTCCATCTTGGCTCCGCCCCTCCTTAAGGCTGTTTCCAACATGACTATCTCTTTGTATCTTTGTCTGTCTGTCTGCCTGCTTGCCAGTCTAGAATATATACTTCTGCTTCCTTAATAGATATAGTATCTACTACTCTTCACTTCCTTTCACTTCAAAGCTACATAGCCAGTATGGTAGTGGGTCATGAATGAGAGAGATGGAGAAATCCACCCCCCTGCTTCCTTGCATTGAATTTTTTCCATAGATACCTTCCATAGTATACTGTCTTGGAATTCCCCAAGACTTAGGAATTTAAAGCTCCTAGGGTCTATGACATTTTCTTGCTCAGCTAATGTTGTAAATTTTTGATTCAAAGAGATAGTCACTCCTCGTAAAGGGATCATGGGGTCTTGTAACTTTTTAAATATATTATATTAATGTCATCATGTGATGACACTACATCAGTCAACCTGAGTGGCAAAAATCACATTTCGCTCCCTTACATAGACACATAGGTGTCTGGATATGCATATGTATGTATGTGTATATACATTTATTACATATAATACAAATCAAGAGAGATCTCATGCAAAAAGTTGTACTTGAAGGAAATTAGACATTCTGAAATGTAGAGGTGATAAGGAAGAACATTCCAGACAGGGGCAACTAACAGTGTGGGGCAAAGATACAGGAGATAGAGTGGGAAGAACAAAGTAAATGAGATCAGTTTGTCTGGGTTGTAGTGTGTGTTAATGGGAGTAATGTAGAATAAGGATGGATATTTGAGTTGGAGCCATGTTGTGAAGGGATTTATATGCCCGAGTATGTATATTTGATCCTAGAGGTACAAGGGAGCTAGTGGAGTTTATTGAGTGAAAATTTTAAATGACATATACTGTTCTGTGCTTTAGGTAATTTATATTAGCAAGGAGAGAGACTTGAGGCAAAGAGTTCAGTTGGAAAGTTATTATAATAGTCCAAGTGAGAGGAGACAAGTACCTGGACTAGGAAAACGACTGAATCAGAAGATAGAAGGTAGAAGGTGAAAAAGATATTGTGAAGCTAGAAATAAAAAGATTTGGCAATTGATTTAGAGTAAAGGAGAATGAGGATTTCTGAAAGATTGAGATTTCTAGTCTTGATTATTTGAAAGATGATGGTGCCCTTGACAGAAAAAAATGGAAGTTGGAATAGAATGGGCATACAAAAATTATTTGGAGGGCTATCACAAAAATCCACATGTATGGCAATGAAGGCCTTTCTGAGGGTGATAGAAAGGAGAGGAGAAATAGGGAAGATATTGTGGAGGTAGAATAAAACTTTTGCACTTGATTGGCTATTTAAAAGTAGAAGAACAGTCAAAGATAATACTAAAAAAAGGTTCTCCCATCTTCCACCCCTTAATGAGAACCCAAAGAAAACTTAGTTCTACTGACAAAAATAACAAAGTCATAAGAAAAAGTATGTTTGAAGTATTCTGTTTGAGACATGTTGAGTTTGAAATGATGATGAGATATTTGCATGGAGCTACCATGAAAGTTTTCGAAAGTGAAAGTCTGGAGCCTGAGTCACTGGTCAGAGCTGAAAACTCTCTGTATAGTGGTAAATGTTTTACTTTGTGGTACCTCATGAAATTGTGCCAAAAATGTAAAGAGAGAAATAAAAATGAAAAGGAAGATGAAATTTTTTTTAAAAAAGTTCATTGGATGGTCCTTGATAATCTCTAGATAAGTAATTGAAGTATCAGATTGGAGACAAAAATTATACTGCAAGGAGTTGAGCACAATGATGGTGGTGAGAAAGTGGATGAATTGGTTACACATTTTTCAAGAAGTTTGGCCATGAGAAAGAGGAGACAGATGGGATGGAAACTGAACTGATTAGAAGAACTGAAGGAAGGTTTAAAAGTTTTTTGAGCAGGCTGGAGATAACTACCTGGCCATGTTTGTAGGGTAAAATGAAGCTAACAATACATAGGACCAGAGAGAAAGGAGATTATTTTTGGAGCAAAGTGGTAGAGGATCATGCTTTCTATCATGTTTTATTTCTCATTGATGTAAGCATTGAACAAAATATGAGTAAGGACAGAGGTCTACACTGTTTACAGTTATGTCTGACTTTTTGTGACCCCATTTGGAGTTTTCTTGGCAAAGATACTGGAGTGGTTGCCATTACCTTCTTCAGCTCATTTTACAGATGAGGAAACTGAGGCAGACAGGGTTAAAAGATTTCCCCAAGGCCACATAGCTAATAAGTGTCAGAGACCAGATTTGAAATCAGGAATATGTTTTCCTGACTTTAAGCCTGGCATGCTATCCACTGAGCCACCTAGCTATTCACAGATAAGTGCTCACTGACAGTTTGATTACTATCCCCTAAGAAAAACAAAGTTTTGCCAATTAGAAGTCATATCATGCACTATAATCAATAGGTCATATTATACAAATTACCATTAACAAATAATAACCCTACTGATTATGTGTGTGTGTGTGTAAATGCATCTGTATTTGTCATTGGGAAACTGATACATATATAATACCAAAATTATCCATAGATAAAAATATCATAACAAAGCAGGAAGTTTATAAGCAATCAACTCTTAATCAAGAGTTTTTTATGCCATTTGTGAAATTCAAAAGCCCACTTTGTTCTACCTCTTTTGTATTTCACCATTTCATTATTCATTAGTATCCCTAAAGATTGAGCTTGGAAATTGAAAGGATAGCAAACACAAGTCACCCAGTTCTATGACTACTGATAACTTTGAAAATGGGGAAAGACTTGGGCTGTAATGTCACTGGAAGGTTTTCAAACTAATGGTTGAATTTTCAGTTTTCTGTGGTTTGCATTTATGCATGAGAATCTCTGTTTTCCATTAGCTAACTTTAAGTTACTCTTTCTTCCAGATGTTATCTATAGATTAAGAAAGGGAATTGCTCTCTAGAATCACAACTTACTTTGCTGTGTCTATCATAGGCTTTCAAGGATGCACTCTGAGAAAAAAAAAACTTAATTATTCAGAAAGCCAAGGAAAAGCTTCTTTGGGGTGAACATAAGAGGAAACTAATGATTTTTCTGGATTATAGCCAAGGAATTAGTAGGCTAAATATGATGCTTAAGCAGGTTTAAGAGCCTGTAGGAAACAAAACCCAGAATGTTTATAAGATCTTTCTGTCTACTGTGCTGAAGATAAAAATAATAATAATACAAGTACATAAATGAATATGTGAACATTTCTGTCATATTTAACCAAGATACTATTTCACAGTAGTTTGTATAACTTTTGATTCATGAGTTACTGATTTATTTCAGACCATTGGCTTATTGCCCATATTTTTTTTTCTAAAGAGAATTATATGCCCTTCACTAGGGTACCATTTACTATGTTACTGATATTTTACTGTTTTGTGGCCATTATTCATTAAATAATGATTTAGATTGTTTCTCTAAATGCCAAAACAATCTGCTAATTAAGCCAGTAAAAAAATTTGCCTGAGGAAATAGAAACTGAAATTTTGAAATGTAATATTAGACTATATCTTTTGTCTTAGGTAAATCTAGCCTTCAAACTTTTTAAATTTATTCAGCTTTATATTTAAAAATAGATGCTTTGCTAGGTAGCATAAAATAGACTTTGTGAAATATCATATAAATTTAACTCTCCATTTTTGTATTATGATCACATAATGATTTATTATTATTTTGAGCATCCATCTTCTGTCCTCTTATTGGTTTATTAAGTTTGAAGTCATATAGATGTTTTGTAACATACATTGATTAGCATATGTTCAAACCAAACTATTCACATTTATAGTAATATGATGAGCCCTAGAATTCTAGTCACTTTTGCAATATTACATTGTGTTTAATTTCAAGAATGATAAAGACATTATATAAATATATGTGTATATATGATATTAATATTGATAAACAATGATTCTGTTCACACTAGAGGCCAAAAAGGAATCACATCTTAAAAGAAGCATAGACTTCAGTGACTTGAAGAAAATTCTGAACAATGTGAACACCAATAGACCATGTTTACACAAAGCAAATTTATTCAAGGGTACTGTGCTCTTTTTCCCAAGCCATCTTTTCATACTTACTGACTCCTTTGATGAAATGGAATGAGAAAGCAAATACCAGGGCATTTCCCAGGGTAAATTTAGCTATATCCAAAACTGGGTTGATTTTTGATTATTTGCCACTCATCAATTCAATCAGATAATTCTTTAATAACTGCTTAGCAACTGAGCCTTTTAGCAATATTGTTCATTTTGAGAAATCTGAGCAGAAAATGCTCTTTGACACAAATACTATGAGAATCATTAAACTGAAGTAAGTTGCTTTGCAATAAAACAAAAATAATTTCCTTAATGTAAGAGGTATATATATAATGTGTGTGTATAAATATATATATATATGTATAATTTTAAAAGCAAATAGAATAGCAGAAAGTAAACAGCTATATACCACCCCACATTCTCCTCATTGGGTCATCCTCTTTACCTTCGCCGCTCAGCCTGGTCTGGCTGTAATTGATTCCTGCCTCCAGAAAAATCACATCAATAGCTCTGGAATGGAGGACTTAATCTGTCTCCTTTTCCAGGTGCCTTTCCTATTTCTTGGTGTCTTTTTCCTTTGGTCATTTTTCCTATGGTCTGATTCTTTTCATCCAGCCCTTATGCCTGTATCTCTTCTACTCTACTACCTGGTTCTAATATAGAACATCTAGGACATCACATCATTTTCACTGAAAGAACAGGATGCCAAGACTGATTCATTTTGTTAATGATTACTTCAGTACTGCTTATCTGCAGTACCCTCATTTTGTAGTGTCATTGAAAATATGAACTGAGAATATTGTTATAAGTGGGAATAACATTTTCAATATTTTCAGTTTTATGTTAGCTAAATTATATGACTTTTACCTGTATATTTTTGAAACATCTACTTTCGCAATATCTGGCATTTTAACAAATAAATGCATCATTAAGCAACTAATTTTTCCTAAATGAGAAGGTACTGTTTTCCCCCAAATAATTTAACAAGGCTCAAGGAGAATTACCCATCATTACTTCAGTACCACTTTTCTTGCACATTTTAACTGTAAAGTTGATCTTTTTTATAAAAGTTAGTGTTAGTAATATAAGGCAGAAGGAGAGTGATATGTTGTAAAGTTAATAAAAAAGACAGAATGAAGGAGGCTTTTGGTCTAAGGAAGATTAGAAATAGAATAAAGCTGTAAAAAATGTTTAACAAGGAAAATAAATTTGATTTAGGAGGAATTTAGTACCTCAACTACTCAAGTGAAGTTCCTGAAATGAATGATTCACAAAGGGACAAATGGTATTCAATAAAAAGAGCAGAAGTAATAAAAGTAAAAAGAAAGCAAGTTCTTAGATTTTAATTGATTATACTTGGCCAAAGGAAATCTTAGAAGAAAAATTATTAAACAGTATATAAAAGTGAACTAAGAAATTGAGAGTGGTATGACAAAGAAGCTGTACAATGCCCCAGTTTCTAAATTCTTGAATTATTCTCACAATATTGAGTTTTTATATGTTTTTCATTAGAGACAGCAAAAATTCTGAACTTTTAAAACATAAATTATTTAGAGATTCTTAGAGGAATTGGGATTCCAGATTACAATTCATAGATAGAAGTTTAATCTCCATTATAACCATAGGCTGAAAATATTTACAGGGTAGTTACAGAATATAATGGTAAAGTATGTGAAAACGAACTAGGTAATAGCATAAACACACTTAAAAATCTTTACAGAAGATATCTGAAAATGACTCTGTGGAATGGATGATACATCAGTTCCTTGCCACTGGAAGAAAAATCCCTGAAATTCATAGCTTTGTCTGTGCAAAGCCATTGGCAAATACATTATCAGAGGAAACACAAAAGTAATGTAAGGATAGTGTACCTCATTAAAAATGTTATTACTGATCATTGGGTGCATATTATTTTAACTGAAATGTTTATGAATGATTTATAAATCAATAAAAATTTCATTGTTAAGTTTTAAAATATCATCTAGAGTTATGATTTCTGAGCTTCAAATATGAAGTTGATCCTGCTGAGTCACCAGAAATAGGTCATTTTACCACCAATAAGTATGATAGATTTGAGCTGATTCTCCAGGAGTATAGATTTACAGCTGGTAGATAACTTAGAGATTCTAGTAAAACTCCCTCAGTTTGCAGAAAAGTAAAGAGATTTTCATAAAAGTGGAATGAGTTGTCCAAGGTTACACTACCACTTATTATGAAACCTGAGAATTAAATCCAGTTCCAAAAACTTCTAGAACTATGGATGTTTCCATTGTGCCACACATTAATACTTTTTTCCCCCTCATATCCAAAGGTACTGATTTTCAAAGAGTCTGATTAGAATTATATTTGTGGTAGTGGTTAATTACCTTACATAGGGTCAAACACATGACTTTGGCTTCATTAATAATATTATCTAACTCACCTAGCATCCTTTACACAAGGTGGCTTTCAATACTTTCAATAGGGCACATTGGAGCTTTTTCTAGTTTTCCTCTGGGGTACTGGTATATTGCATTATTATTAATAGGGAATCAGTAATAAATTTTGATACTAATAACATCTCCCCTCTAACACAATAAATATAGAAGCTTTAAGCATATTAGAGCCTTATAAATAACACAGAATATGAAAATAGACTTAATTCTTAGACATTGTCCCATTTATTTCTTTTAAAAATCATTTTATTGACATCTTTTTGGTATTTTTACATCACCAAAACTTCCTTAATCTCTTTTCCATTTTTCCTCCCCCTTACTGTTTTCAAAGAGACATCTCATATAACCGATAATATTTTTAAAAAAACAACCAAAAAGAAGAAAGTAAGCAAAAATCATCATTGTATCATAAAAAGGTTGAGAAATGTGTGATGCATATTGCATCATGCAATTACATTCATGTGCCACAATTTCTTTAGTCACTTCCTCAATCAATGTAAATTTACTTTGTTTCTGACTCATTGTTATTTTAAAAAGTACTGTTTTAAATACTTTGCTGTACATTGTGCAATGTACCACACCTCTGGACCTCCCACATCCACAAGGGAGGGCTTTTGGTGTCTTCTCATATATTATCTTTGGACCATGCTGGTACTTTGTAATTTTGCAGCGTTGACTCTTTTAAAAAAATTGTAGTGTAGTTATTTCCAGTCATGCTGTTGTCATTGTTTATATTGATTTCTTGCTTCTGCTTACTTAAATCTACATTAGTTAATGAAAATTTTTTCATCAATATCTGTATTCCTCATTTCTATCATTTCTTATATTGCAGTAATTGCCAATTACATTCATGTGCCACAATTTCTTTAGTCACTTCCTCAATCAATGTAAATTTACTTTGTTTCTGACATTGTTATTTTAAAAAGTACTGTTTTAAATACTTTGCTGTGTATGAGAACCTTCTTCTTATCAGTGATGCCCTTAAGAATATATATCTAATACTGTAATCTCTGAATCAAAGGGTATGGGCACACTTTAGTCACTTTTATTCACATAATTCCAAATTTCTTTTAAAAAATGGCTGTACTGATTTATAGCTCTACCAACAATGTACTAGTATGCCTACCTTCCCACAACTTTTCCAATGTTCACTACTCCTATCTTTTGTCATTTATAACAATTTGTAAGGTATGAGGTGAAAACTTATGACTGATTTACACTTCTCTTATTATTAGTGATTTAGAGCATTCTTTCAAATGATTGTCAATAATTTGTATTTCTTTGTAAAACTCTTAACATCATTTTTACCACATGTATTGGGGAATGGCTTTTGGTGGTCAACAGGGAGAGAGAGAGAAAGTGAGAGAGACAGAGAGACAGAGACAGAGAGACAGAGAGATATGATAGATTGATGTTGATGATAGGTAAACAAAGATATAGATAAAGGTAGATATGGATCTATATGTTAATTGTAGCTATATCATAAATACCAAACCATTATCAGAGAAATCTGATTTGAAATTTAAAAAAAATTCCCATTTTACCATTTTTTCTTATCCCAAGCACAATAATTTTGCTTGTGAAGAAAACTTTTCAGTTTTGTCAGTTATCTATTTTATCTTTTGGCAATTGACTGTTCTTTGTTTAGTTAATACATCACTCTGTAACCGTGAATGCTGTAATTTGTTTCCTAATTTATTTTTGGTACAAATTTTACTGTTAAGATCATGCATTTATATGGAGCATATTATAGAGTATGGCACATATTAGCCTTAAGTGTAATTTCTACCACACTGCTTTCTACTTTTTCCAGAAGTTTTTATGAAATGGGCAGTTGTTTCGTAAGTAATTTCTGTTTTCTAGTTTGTTTTTTTTCAGTAGTGTGTTATTGAATTCCATTACTTCTAATTCTTCCTACTCTAATCTTTTATGATAAGGTTCCTCTTTTTCTTTTAACAATTCCAAATGGTTTTGATAACTACTGCTTTGTAGTGTTGTTTGAAGTCTGGATCACTCCAAAACTTTACAGAAATTCAGAGTTGAAAGCTAAGAGGTCATCTAGTCTGATCTCTATCCAAAAACGAACTCCCTCTAGAGTATACTGGACAAGTGATCGTCCAGCCTCTGTCTGAAGAGCTCCATCGAATGAGATCTCAGTACCTTCTGAGGCAGCCTATTTTTATAGAACTCAGATTGTTAGAAAGGGCTTTTTTATGTCAATTCTGAATATTCTTTCCTAATCATTGCCTTTAGTTCTGTTCTCTAGGGCTAAGCAGAATAAATTTAATCTCTTACATGTTTGAAGATAATCATTAAGTCTCTATGGAGGTTTTCTCTTCTTCAGGCTAAATATTCATATTTCCTTCTCATCATCTCATATCTCATAATCTCAAGGTCCTTTAACAACCTAGTTACTATCCAACTTGTGAATGCCCTTCCTCAAACGGTGTTCAAGATTGAACACGTGCTGCAGATGTAGTCAAACAAATCATATCTAGAGCCTGAAAGAATCTCAAAGGCCACTGAATGCAACCTCCTCATTTTTGCAGATGAGGAAAATGAGTCCCAGTAAGTGACATACTTAAAGTCATGCCTAATCAGTGCCCATGGTGGGTTTTGAACTTTGATACTATCGTAAGATAGCATTACCTTTACGCTGTAATATACTGTCTGTCATCCAGGACAAAAGAATTCCCCTGAACTGTCTTCATCCTATGAGTATTACACATACCTAGACATTTGGAGCCTAGCACTTATGAATATGTTTTATTATTATAATTCAGTATTCAGAATGTTTCATTACTAAATTACTTGGGGAAATATTGACTCAATATAATAAACCTCTTGGATAAAATAAGTAGATTTTAGTGAGAAATTTTTGAAATAATGCCTTAATTCAATAACAGTTGACTGTAAGAATATCAGTCACATGTGGCAGAGTAGCCAGAGTAATATTTTTGGTTAGGGTGCAATTTCATTGCTCCTCCAAACTCATATACTCTATGTGTCTGTTCTTTTACCTCACAAGATTAGCCCTGGAAAAGTGAGCACGGTTACATGGCAGTCTAGAATCATATATACCTAAATCTATTGCTTACAATATAAAAAAAAAAATGAACAAATGTTTTTCTAACCATCTGTATAGTAGTATACTTTTGAAAACATTGCCATGACATCTAGAAGGTAGAGAGAATGGTTCTATTTTTGTGGACTTTTCCTCTCCCTGGGTTCCTACAGTTTTGCTTATAAATTTTCACATATCAGATTCACTACTTTTCCATCAAGGCAGTGGAATTTATATAGTATTGAAACAACTGGAGGACATTTGGGGCCTCACCTTATTTGAAATGATGTTGGCTTCAGGTAAAAGTACCAGCCTGCCAATTACTTTAAAAAATGGTATATTTGTAAGTGACTTATAACTGTTTCTTGGGCTCCATTGGAACAAAAAAGCCTCCAAATTGGCACAAATTTATTGTCTTCTGTGAGGTTTTTTTTTCCAGTTTAGGATGCTGCCAGTTTATTTTGCTGATGTAGCTCTAAAATACAGACACTAATGACCTTTAAATTATAGCCTTATACATACCTGAATCCAGAAATGGAAGAGAAGTTAGATGGTGATGCTGTATCTATGTTCCCTGAGTAATTTATAGTCATATGACCCAAAAACAGGAAAAAGATTTTAGCTGATAAGGATATAGATCAGTAAATGGGACTGCTTGCCTTTATAAGTTAATTTTCTGAAGAACTTACTTCTCTGCCTTAAACATTTTCTTTAAGAAATGCCATGAGCTTAAGTATGGTTAATGTAACATTTACATATTAAATGTATCTATTAATCACTAATAGGTCTCAACCCAAGCCATGTAGTTCATTGAGAATGTTAAGCAACAATTTTGCTTCACTATCTCACCGGTTTAGTTTTAATTAACTAACTGAGCTTTTGTTTAATGTGCTGCACTGTTAGCTCCAGAAAGTTGTATCTCATTAAGAGAGATGCTGGTATAATATATTGAAGTAAATGACAAGGTTCTTATTCAAGAGGTACAATAGAAAAAGACTACTTCTGTATTATTCAGACATGGGAGAGCCTAGATAAAGCTTTATGACGTTTCTATTTTTTATCCAATATTTCACCCTAATTAGGCTCAAATGGCAGCTGCTCTGCTTCCTGTTGATAAATACAGTCCCTGTTTCAGGACTGTATTTTTCTGTGTCTCCTATCAAAAATTTGAAGAGTATTTTAATAAGCTTAATTTATAACATTTAAGACTATAAGCAATAGCATATTGTCAGGTGGACTTTCCAAAGCACTGAGATTACCCTAAGCTAGAAACGTATAAAGAGAAATAGGAAAGAAAGGAAAGTACTCTCAGAAATGCTTAAATGAATATATTTTGCCTTATGCAATTGAGTAATCTATTTCTAATATGTTCATAGGAAAACAAGATCAAAGATCTATGGTTGGAAGTTACTTCAAAGTCCATCTTTTTCAGGACATCATTTTACAGATGAGAAAGCTGAGGTTGAAGGTAGTAAATGACCGATAGTTTTATGAGTCTATCTTGTCCATATCAACTCTGTGTTGTGTGAAAACACAGAGTTGATATGGACAAGATAGACTCATAAAACTATCGGTTAGAAAGAATTTTTAGCTAACCCATTCTTTTTCTAAAGTCACATTTCAGACTATTGAGAATATTTTCTTTTTTTAAGGATAAAAGATTACATTCTTATTAGATGTCTCGCTTATAATAACAATTACTTACTGTAATGGAGAACTTAGCCAGTAGACTTCAAACTCTACTTGTTCTACTAAACTGGAAAGGTTTTGAGGAATGGCCCTGGCAATGAACAACAGTTCTACCATATGAGTACTATCCTAAGTTCAGAGAGACTCATTTTCAGAGTGACCATCAGATGATGAATTGGGGGCTATATTAATTCTTAAAGACTGTCTAACAGTTATAGAGGCATTGTGATCCAACACTGGTGAAATTATGGATAAAAGATGACCAGCTAATCAATAATCATTTTTAAAGAAACTATTATGTGCTAAATGAACGTTAGACCAAATCAGCCTAGAATAATTTGCTCAATTTATAAAAATATTCTCTCTCTCTCTCTCTCTCTCTCTCTCTCTCTCTCTCTCTCTCTCTCTCTCTCTCTCTCCTCTCTCTCTCTCTCTCTCTCTTTCTCTCTCTCTCTCTCTCTCTCCACCCCCCAACACAAGGATATTTACTGTAAAGGTATAGAAATATAACAAGAGCTGAAGAACAAACATTCCTACCACCACCATACACCTGCACACATCTAGGGGAAAGGAATAAGCATTATTAAGCATCTGCTATGTGCCAGGCACTTTGCTGAGTAGTTTACAAATATCTCATTCAATCTTTACAACAACCCTGTAAGGTGAGTACTATTATGATCCCCAGAATTTTACAGTTGAGGGAATTGAGGCAGGCAAACTTGCTCAGGATCACATAGCTAGAAAGTATCTAAGGGCTGATTTGAAGTTGGTCTTCCTGAACACAAACCTAGCTTTTATATCCACTGCATCTCCTAACTAGCACTTGGGGGCATACTCTCTCCTGTATATTCACATTCCCTAGAGAATGTGTGGTCAGATTTAAAACAATCTCTTTATAGTATTTGCCACATCAACTTCATCTCCAAATGTGGGCTATCTGTTGAATGAATCTTCATATCAGCTACGGCTGAACTGCATCCTTTAAATCATTTCACAGGGAGACTGAAAACCTGACAAAGCTGACATGGACTCAGTTTCCTGGATGAGTAGGTCAACATTTTGATTTTTCAAAGTTCATGTAATCTGAGCTGGTTCTGATATTCCTTCACTTAAAATCAAGAGACAACAAATGCAAAAAGTCAAAGAATAGAGGAGGAACCAAAGCCTTGCCATGTAAGACACTGTGTCTGTCTCACCAATAATGCAGCCAGAAAGGAAAGAGAGTCAAATGAAGCAAGGCTAAGTAGATTCTTGTGACTCAGTGACATACACTGAGGTATGGAGTAAGGTTGAGGGGAAAAAGAGGGAAGGAGGGAGGGATTAAGGAAGGGAGGGGGGTTTAAGAGAAAGAGAGAGAAATATATATGTATGTATATATATAACCATATATATATACATACATATATACACATATACACACACATATATAAATATATATATCAGGTTGCATTTACATATATAATTAACATATATGTGTGAATAATATATACACATGTATATATAGCATATATACGTGTGTGTATATATGCATGCAAATATGCAGTTCTGACCATGTCAATCCTCTGTTCAATAAACTCTAGTGGCTCCTTATTGCCTCCAGAATCAAATGCAAATTCTTCTGTTGACCTTCAAAGCCCTGTGTAAATGCCTCTCCTCCAAGCATATATACCTTTATGGTCTTCTTACATGTATGTGACACTGGCCTCTTTGCTGTTCTTCCAGCAAAACACTCCATCTTTTGGCTCCAGGCATTTTCTATGGCTGCTCCCCATGAATGCTCTCCCTTCTCATCTCCTCTAACTGGCTTCCCTGGCTTCCTTCAAATCTCAGCTAAAACATCATTTTGCATATGCAGAATTTCTAAGTGCTTCTTAGGAAGCATTTGTCATATGAATATTGATAATTTTGATTTATGTTTTTCTGAAAACTGCCTGTTCATATCATTTATCAATTGGAAAATGGCTCTTATTTTCATAAATCTGGCTTAGTTCCCTATATATTTGATAAATGAGAGCTTTATCACAAAAAAATTGATGCAAAATTTTCCCAGGTTCTTGCTTTCCATCTAATTTTTGCTACATTGGTTTTGCTTGTGCAAATCCTTCTTAATTTAATGTAATAAGAATTATCCATTTTTGTCTCCTCTAATATTTTCTGTCCTGTGTTTGATTCTTCTCTTATCCATAGATCTGACAAGTAATTTTCACATGTTGTCCTAAATTGTTTATGTTATTACCCTTTGTGTCTAAATAATGTACTCCCTTTGACCTGATCTTGGTGTATGGTATGAGATTTTGCTCTATGTATGCCTAATTTTTGCCTAACAGAGGAGCTCAATCCTAGAGTAATTTGGGAGGTAAACTTGACCAGACATCATCCTGATTGGCTGTGGAGGAAGATTAAAAAGTTAGGGTCACAAATGTTTCTGAGATTTTGAGCTGGGATGTCTAGAATAATGATGGCTATGCTTAGGATGCTATTACTATCATGAATATCACTGTTCTTTTATAAATAGCATTTGAGAAATAATTAGTTAAAACTAATTAAATTTCACCACAAAAGTTCTACAGTGTAGTACATCTAGAGTTAGATAAAAGCCCAGATATAGGTTGGGGAAAATTGGTGAGATATAAGGATAACTGAGAAAGACCAAGGGGTTAAAATGGAGCACAAGTTAGTCATATTACCTCAATAAATAGCAACAAGAACTTTGACAAATGCAATAGAAACATTTGGAAATCAGTTTTATATATTGTAATCATTATTGCTTAGAAGTGTTGTATTAAATTTTCTAAATTTTTGAAAGTAACAAATAAAAATTATAGTCATGACAGGAGGAATAAAGCGATTAAACATATGGAAAATTGTTCTCAAGAAGATATATAGATTTCAAAAAAATTCTCCTTTGTCTTTAGACCTAATTAATGTAGAATAAGGCTTAAAATTATGACATCTGAGACATTCTTCACTGAAACAAGTTTGGGGGAAGGAAATCACATCATGTGAGTTTTATTTGCTCTCCTGTCGTATTTTTCGTCATTTTTTCAGACATGTCTGACTCTTAGTGACCCCATTGGGGGCTTTCTTGATAAAGATACTAGAGTGGTTTGCTATTTCCTTTTCCAGCTCATTTTACTGATGAAGAAGCTGGAGCCAACAGGGTGAAGTGATTTGCCCAGGGTCACACAGCTAGTGAGTGTCTGAAGCCTGATTTGAACTATGAAAGCTGAGTCTTCATGACATGCTCTGTCGTCTGCACCACCTAACTACCCTTGTCACATAGAAGACATTATTTTAGGTGTGCAGATTATAAAAGTTCACACGAATGGAGCTATCCTGTTATGACCCTGATATTAAAAAGTATAAAAAACACATTTAATAAAAAATTGTATGAGCAACTGGTGTATTGTGACGAGATTCTACATTTCTGTTCTCAGGTTTATAGAAGGTGCAAAAATATATTGTAACAATATATTAGCAATTACTAAGACACACACATGTGTGTGTGGGCGTGTGTGTATAACAAGGTTTGCAAAGCACTTTACATATATCATCTCACCTAATCCACACAGCAATCCTGTGAGGTAGGAGCTATTATTATCCCCATTTTAGGTGAGAAAATGGAAGCTGCAAGAGGTTAAGGGATTTGTCCAGGTTCAGACAGCCAGTATTCAAGGATTCAGTCTCCAGGAGTCAGATTTTCCTGATTCCAAACCTAACTCTTTATCAGCCAGCTGCCATATTTTGTAAAATGTACTTAGAAATGTTTTATTCCTTCTCCCAAACGCACCATTTATTATTGATGTCTTTCATGCCTTATTGTGATATACTTTTTAAAAATAATTTAGCATAAGCTTAACATAAATTTTAATAAATATGAAAATTCTCTATAGCCGTTACTCTGAAACAATTGTATACTGTTGGAGTAAAAAGGGGAAATTCAGGAAACCTCTCTAAAAATTGGAATAATTTTCTTTTATGTCTGAATGCTGACTATGCACATGTCTCTGACATGACAAATTTAGCCTCAGGAAGAAAAGAAATAATGACAAAGTAACACCCTTTTCTGGAAAATAATGCTCATATTATCTATGTCTTGACTGCCTACTCTTATTTCATAACTAGTTCTTGGAGAAATTCTTTAAAGTAAATCATTTCTATTTTCTTCAGTCTCATCAACACAAATCACTACCTAATGAGTATCTTCCTTGTGCTACAAAAATAACTTTAAAATTCCATACACTTCATAGATTCACTGGGTTCCAATTAAAAACACTGTTTACCACATTAAATCTTAACATAAATGTCTAATTGGAGGTTCAAGCCTTGCTGTGGATAAGTGATATGCAGTTGAAATGAAATCTGATGGCTCTCCTTCCTTCCTTTGGAAACAACTTCAGACAAAGGGAAAAAGAAAAACAAAAGGCTGTCTTCTTTCTATTCAAAGATCAGATCACCATCACTGGATGGCTTGTATAATACACTGATTATGATAAATTTTGAAGTTTTCTACCCCATCTCAGATAAGATCAGATGTTCCTGAGATGCCACTAACAATTGGATTTATAATATTTTATAATGATTTATAATAATTTTATAATAAGCACTTAGCATTTCAAATTGATTCTCAATTGGTCAGTCCATCAGTAAGCATCTACTTTATGCTACATACTGGGATGCAAATATAAAGAAAGAAACATTCCCAAATGGGACATGAGTGGAGGCAACAGGGGACACGTGAAGGGATGTGGATTGAGCTCTGAACTTCCTGCATCAGAAATTTACTGTTTCTATGATCCTGGGCAAGTCATTTAATCTCTTTCAGCTTCAGTTTTTACTTATTTGTAAAATAAAAGGTTGAATTTGATGACTTTTAAGGTCTTTTCTTCTCTACATCTATGAATTTATTCATTTGGCAAGAAATGTTGGAAATGTGGGATTTTGCGTACTAAACAAACATTCAGATGAAGTAGTAGCACAGTGGTGATTCTGCTGGATTCAGAAGATTTGGAAGCATTTGAGATAATTATGGTTATGACTAGGAAATGTTGGTACTGAAGAGTAAAGGCAAAGGAATAAGAAAGAGATAAAAGAGTCTAAAAGTTATTTCTCCAGTTTCACAAGTGTGCCCAGGGATACCCCTAGGCATAGATAGTCTCTCCTATTTTCTGACTTATGTATGAGTTGCCAAATGGGTTGTATAGAAAATGAGGATGATCCAAGATAACCTTTTCATTCTAAACCTATGACTATGATCATGTTTAAAAAAAAAAAAACAGTGAAGGCAACTATGGGGTTATGCTAGTATAATGTTCCTATAAATCAGGATATGGGTTGGGGGATGGGAGGTAGAATGGAGAAAGATGTGATTCCTTACTTAGCTAAATTAATGTGATCACAGAATGTCATCAGCCATGATTAGATTTTAATCCATGAACAAAATGTGTCTACCTTGTGATTCCTTTATGAAATGCCAGTTTCTTTGATCGGGTGAAGAATTAATTTACTTAGCAATTGGCTGAACAAAAAGATAAGCCCTGCCTGTGGTATCTTTAATTAGTTAGATATGTTTCATTAGTCCAGGCAAGGTGAGGGAGATCCTTGATGGGGGAAATTCAATGGGACTTCTTAACCCTTCCCCTAAATAATTCGTGTTATTGGAGGCACTGGACCAGTGGGAGAAAAATACATCCAGACTGGAACACTGATACACTCCGGACAGGCACAGATATAGAGATAGGAAACAGCTTTAAGGAATGTGACCCCTGGCAAAAAAGAGAGCTGATTATGGACTGAAGGAAGGAATGGACCTTCCCTCAAGAAAGAATGAACCCAGAGGAACTGTATGGGGATATTTTAAAGAGTGAAAGATGTGATGTGGATTACAATTTGCTACAAGTGTATTACATACCTGGACCTCACTACTGTTATACTCTGTATTTCAGCCCAGTTTTCCAACTGATGCTATATATTTGTAGGAAGAAAAAAGAGTGAATTCAAAGTTATGGGGAAAATATGTTGTACTAGTTGCTATTATAACATCTTAGCAAAATCCCTGATGAAAAGCTGATTGTTAATAGGAAATATACCAGTGAGAACTCATGAATGGCAGTAGTGGTACTAACCACTCACAGAGCTCACAGCCTGTCTCTGGAGTGTTAATTTCTGAGTATGATTACAAGTTTGGAACAGTAGCTCAGAGGGAGTGTTACAGTAATATGAAGAGCAGGAGTGAGAAGAATGGGGAGACAGTATCATATTATAGCTCTTTATTTCCTGTTTCCCAAAAGTTTCTGAATAGGTTATACATAATCTTATGGTAAACAGAGGAAGTGAGAAAACCCTAAGTGTTAGAATTAACTTTGGTCCGAATGCTCTATGGTGCAAAGACCCAGAATCATATTTGAGGGATACAGCTCTTCATCTCTGCTCATGTACAAAATATGAAAGTTATTACTAACATTATTTATTCTATACAAGTATTATAAGAAAGGTACTTTGTAAGACATCAAATATAAAAATATGAGTGGCTATTATTCTCATAGATTATGTCAAGTAATAGAAGGTGATCTCTTCAATTTGTAAAGAACTAGAACATATGTTGGGGTATCTTAATTTGAACATCTAAGCAATTTAAGTAGGATAATTTCAGTCATCTTGCAGATTTGGCTTTAAATACACTAAAGAGAAGAATAGTTTGATGAAGAGTGAGCAGAGAGAATTTTAATATAATTCATGAGAGCTCATAAAATTTTTTTAAAAAGGCAACTTTAGCAAGAGTTAAGACATTTTAGCAACATAGTGCCTATAGACCATCAACCATCAGTTAGCAAAAACAGTGTTAGCACTGACACTATTTCATCTGTATTAGTCTAATATCATAATGTTGAATAAAAATGATTTCAAATAACTGCATTATGATCCAGTTTTATATTAAGGTGAATCTGTCCTGTCAGAGTGACTATCAAAAGAAAGCATTACTAAACACTATAAATCATTATGATTTAATCATTACAGTAACTTGTTCTGCTCTTATGGTTGAAATGACTACGTTGCTGATGCAGCCCATATTTTATTAAAAATGATCACTAGGCATTTCAAATCAAGTAATGTAACTGCTGCTGATTGCAATGAAGTAGTCTAATATGAGGTGAGATTTGGTTTATCAGGCATTCCAGCAAAAGGAAATACCTATTAAGCAGCCTCTCTGCACAAATGTAATATACCATGATTTTGCAGTTCCTTCTGATGTCCTTGAGTCACTGTACTGAACTGAATTCAGTATCAGAATATTTGGGTCAAGTCACTTAATTTTCAGAGCTTGAGTTTCCTCATCTGTAAAGGACAATAATAATGCCCTTCCGCCTTTACAGAGTTGTTAGGAAGGAACCTCAGAGATCTATGTAAATATGAATTATTGTAAATGAGAAATTAAGTTAAACATAAGTTTAACAATAATCTATTTCACATTATAGGCAATCCCAAGTTACATTCTCTATTAATATATGCCTCGGTTTAGGGGCTTCATGTCCCTGAAAACTGCTTTTCTTCCATTTGGGGGGAAGGCATCACAGTACAATGGCAAGAATACTGAACTTGTCAGTTTCCGAAGGAACCTGATTTTTATTTTTCCATTTCTTATTGCCCCTATCTTCTTCAAGACTTCATCTTTCCAGCAGTTTTCTTCTTTTGTTTCTGGACTTTCTATAATACTGTATTGTATTCCCCAACAGATGAGGATACCGCTTTTGATCACAGAGGCTTCCTCATGAACAGAACACTAACTAAAGGTTTATGTTTCTGATATACCTTTTAGAAATAAGAGCTGAATATTTATAGGTTACAAATATTCCCGCGAAATTTTTAAAAATTGAAAGTTTTCTGTATCTATAGTATTCATTGATCGAAGTGCTAGAATTTTTTTGTCACTTTACCTGCTGGTTAACTCAGCTCTGGAAAATCTCCACTGCTTGGTAAGGAAGTAAGGAGGAGGGGAGTTCAAAAGCAGAGAACTAACTCCCCATGCAAATGGATAACCTCTTTATGCATGCCACCAATAGGAAAAATAACAGCTTTAGTTTAATATAAAGCATTCTGTTAAGGGAGAAGTTACTTTATAATTGAATAACACAACTTGCTTCCCTCATGGGGATGAGATTTGAGAAATAAAACAATTTAATAAGATAATATTTCAAGCCCATGCATTACTCCCCTTTCTGTATATGGAGCACATTGAATCCCCAGGGAATTCTGTTCACAGAGCCAAGAGAGAAATTTAGGCCTACAAAAGAAAGTTGTTACCTCAATCCAAAGATAAAGCAATAAATAAAAGAAGGGCATAAACTCCTTATATTCAAATTCACATGTGTTCATTAGCATTTTTTATAAAGCAGGTACCATCTTCATTTCAAGGAATATTCAACACCAAAAAATAACTGAGGACATATGCACACAACCTGTGATGCACACAGAACAGATGGAAGTCAGAGATGATTTCGTTCATCATATGGCCTCTAATGATTGAGAATGTTGCCTCCAGGAATCTAGAATTATAGAAGATTATTTAATGTCAAATCTCCTTTGTATTAAAATAGGGGTATACATACAGCATCTGCACATGGAACACTTTTATGTTGCTAAGACTTTCTGAGAGAATTTTGTTTATTATTTTTTTAGGGTGATATGAAGTTTTATTTTATTCTTTATACTTTTTTTGCATTTTTCAGTAATTTTATTGCATTATCCCTGCCATTTCTGTTAGTTTCATCTGTATATTCTACATAACCAAGCTGATCTATACTCCCTGGCATGTAGTAGGAACTTAATGATTGCTTGATTTGATGTGACTACATTAATATTATTGTTTTACATGTGCGTTGCAGAACAAGAAATTTATAGCAGTTTCACGTTATTCCAGAATTGGTTTCCCTATATTAATTGAATTAATTTTAAAGAAAAAAATTGCAGTATATTATTTTCTCAATCATTTCAATCCAAAATATTTTTCAGATGCTTATTTAGTGCATTTTGTCATCACTGTATAAAGAAGTAATAGCATCTTTTTAAGAAGCAGTTCTTCAAAATTTACATTTTGGTGGTGGAATTTTTAAATAATAGAAATGAGATATTTCTAAAATAAAACAGAATAAATGATCCCAATTTTAAAACAAAATAAATAAATAGGGCTATAGGAGAAGAAAAACAATGGTAATTAAAGAATCTTTACTAAATTTCTTCTAGATTTGACATTTTGACAATAAAGTGTCATGATACTTTCATTGTTGCTTTAAAATCATGCAAAAACTATTTAAATTGTCCCTTTTATCCTACACATTTAGATGTTTTTTTATCTAGAGATTTCATTTTCTTACTGGAAATTATGAATAGAGAATTTGCTTATCAAATAATGCCAACACTTCACATTATTTCTTATAATGTCCTTCAAAAAGCATAAGTTGTAGGTAAATCAGTCCCAAATATATTTATTGTACCTGGGCATTGTCTGCATATATATGTACATGTATACAAACATATACATATATACACATACATACACATATATACACATATATACATATATGTCTTTAGTAAAAGATAACAGAATAATAAAAAATATTGTATGATTTGTACGTTAGCTAGCTCATTAAGCTATCAAAGTTGAAGAGATTCAGTGAGTATTAATTTCAATCTTTTATGAGACTGACAGTTAAACACAAAAATATTCTCAAGGACATTCATCCCTGGGGGAAGTTGTCATATGCTTCAGTAATGGAGATTAAATTTCCGGTAGTTAGTTGGGTAGCTCTTTTTCTTAACAGAGAAAGTAAAATTCATTAAAAACTAATTAGGAATGTATAGGAAGTTAATATTCCATGTTAAGCCTTATTAATGTAAAATAAGTAATTTATAAAGTATCAAAGGATTGCTTTGGACAAAGTTAAGCAAAATGACACTGGCAAAAGCTACACTGAAATAAATGCCTCTAATAAGTGACTGCAGCATTAAGAAGGAACAGGGCCACACCTTGGACCTAGGTTAATCCATATTCATATTTTTGATACTTGTCATATCCTTGGGGATGAAAACAACTGCAATGGTGTCCACACAGCTTCATGAAAGATTGGTCATTTGTAAAGAATCTGTACCATAGCAGTTATCTGTTTAGGTGAACTGAAATCTTATTAGTATTTTAGCTAGAGGGAATTATCCCATTTTCCAGAACATATTTCCCCCAAAGTAAAAATTTACTAGAGATGGATACTAGCTAGAGTCCATGTCTAATTACTAAGCAGATCAGAGGCTAACATATCATAGCATTATATATGAGCAAATTTGTCTGGAGTTCAGCATGGAGTCTAGACAAAGCTTATATGGAAATTTTACATTTGCTTCTTTTTCTATGATATAATTTATAAAATAAAAAATTATGCCTTTTCTAACATACTTTCCAGCTGAGTACCATAGGGTGTTTCTGTGCTGACAAAGTAAAATTTTATTGGCAACAATTTTAGGAAATACTGGTTTTTCTTAACATTTATGTCTTCTCTACACTACGTGGCTAATAGAAAGGAGAGCTTTCTATTTTATTTGTTTTGTTTATATGTGAACCTTACATTTAGCCATATGGTTATTAAATTTGTGTAAAAGATCCATGAAAGACCTGATTTCTTAGTGTGGGGAACTCTTGACTTGAGAACTGTGCTTTCAAGGTAAACAGATTACACAGAACCCCAACCTGTGTCTTAGTAAGTACTTCCTAGAGAGTTAGTTACCTTAGGCACAGAAAGGTTAGCAACTTACTTATTTGGTCCAGTTCTTTTATGAACTAGTTAGTTTCATTCTGTTCTTTATCCATGAAATGGATACAATCCACTGTTGATGTAAGTGCTAAATCTACAAAATAATTGGATGGATTCTGAAAATGAAAGATACTTCTTTAGTTGTGAACATAAATGTGATTTTTCTTGGTCACTTCTGGTTCAACTTAGGCTTTTTTATTAATAGGGTGGTAACTTTCCATACTCACTCTACTACTGAGTGTAAACACAATGTAATTATAGATTCTTTAAAGTCATTCGTTGTGGTAAACTTTCTCCTGTATTAAACATTTATGAATGTGTTCCACCTACATGGGGGATACAAAGACAAAAAATAAAAACAGTTCCTCACCTCAAGAAACTTAAAAAAAAAAGTTATTAAAAAAACAGTTATTAAATACTTTATCTCATTTGCTTTTCACAGACAACTCTCTAAAATGAGTAGTGTAAGGATTAGTATTCCCATTGTATAAATGAGTAAAAGAGAGTTCTGCAAAGTGATGTGATTTGGCTAGGGTCATGCTGCGGGTGTGGTGAAGTGGTGAAGCTGGGAACAGGCTTTTGTCTCCTAAATTCAATGTTCTTTTAACACATCATTTATATGACATCACTGGGGGCTGTTGTAGTCTGCAGGCTTGTTTTTCTTTGTCTTTCTTCCTTCCTTTTTCTTTCTCCTCTGAAACTTATCTTTTAAGCACCAAAAAGTCTTTCATTTTTATTACTAGTGATAAAAATATTTTACAACTATTTATGACCTTTCATGCCTTCTTCAGCTCAATATATTCACTATTATTTCACCCTTTCTTGATGAGTCACTGTCATTATTTTGAATATCAATTCATGCTGTAAAGTGAAATTATATTTTCTGGAACTATTCTTTGAAATACTCCTTGCCCTTACATTAAATGATCTCAGAATAGGTTGAAAATTCTTTATAAATTTGACATTTCCTCCCTTGATGTCAGTGTTCACTTTCCCTTATTGTCAGTCACCTTGTCTCTAGCCCATCTCTGATTCTAACTATTGAATTGAGAAACCAGATAATCAAGTTTATTGTAATTCTTTGTAAAAACAAATGGTTCTCTAGAGGAGTTGATAAGGGCCTTTCATGAGTTTTGATCATAGAGTCTTCATGACATTTTTTTTATTTCAACGCAGAAACCATTTTCTTGTCCTTTAGACAATTCACTTTTAGATTCTTAGTTATGTTCCAAAGGCTTGAAGTTCTTGGAAGTTTTATCTGAAGATCAGCTTGGTGTTGCTTTTTATGAATATAAGTTCCATCAGATTTGTCATTATAATTTTACTGCCTGAATCACTGGATTCAGCTGTATGAACAGCTTTGAATATTGCTGCTTTATTTGATTCTTATATTTTCTAATTATCAATATTTACAATGAGATCTCACTGAAAACATAGGCCTCAAACTTGTTTTGTAAATTATCCAGGCTTTTGTATTTTTGGAGAGACAGTGCAGTATAGTGGAGAGAATTCTCAACCTGAAGTTAGTGGATACATGGGATTGAATTCTGCTTCTCTTATACTTACTAACTTTGATTGTGGCAAAGTCACTTAACTCTGAGTTTCTGTTTTCTAACCTGTAAATATTAGAACGTAAGGCACATTGGAACTGGGCCTATGTTTTCTTTGTTGCATGAAAAACTTATCAATGGAATTTATTACTTTTTCTGCAACATACATTCTTAAAGAGAGTTTCCTTAAGTGCAGAGAATTTAAGTAACTTATCAGTGGTCACATAACCAGTATGTGTCTGAGGCAGGACTTATATACAGGTATTCCTGTTTCTGAGGTTGACTTTCTATCCAATATATCACACTGCATCTGATGCTATAAAGTGAATATAAAAATATATCTGCTTTAGTGGCTACCTCATAGGACTGTTCTGAGGATCAAATGATATTATATATGTTTGAAAGGGTATTTTGTTCCTTCCCCCCCAAAAAAGTTGATGTCAGAACAGATAGCAAAGAGAAATCAATAAAGATAATGAGGTATTAATATATTAATAAGATGATAATATCCAATAATCCTGCTATGAATTTGAAAAAAACCCTTTTCTAACAGAATTAAAGTGAATTGAACAAAATTTGAGCACATACTTGCAGAATGTTAAATAGCATGGTACTGAAAGATTTCATTAGTTCATAGTATCTGTGGAAAAAGCCTGCTGTGCCTATACAAGAGGGGAAAAGGTGGGAAAGGGAGTTTCTTTTATCTTCCTCCATCATTAAACATGCCAATTTGAAGTAGAGCTGCTGGATCATTACATACTTCACACTGTCTCCTTTTTTTCATTCTTTTGGTTTTGTTTTATAATTTCTTGATTTCTCATAAAGTCATTAGCTTCCATCTGCCCCATTCTAATTTTGAAAGAATTATTTTCTTCAGTGAGCTTTTGGACCTTATTTTCCATTTGGCAAATTCTGCTTTTTAAGGCAATCTTCTCCTTATTGGCTTTTTGGACCTCTTTTGCCATTTAGGTTAGTCTGCTTTTAAAGGAATAGCTTTTTTTTTTTTCCAGCATTTTTGGGTTTCCTTTATCAAGTTGTTGACTCATTTTTCATTATTTTCTTGAATCACTCTCATTTCTTTTCCCATTTTTTCCTCTACTTCTCTTGATTTTCAAAATCCTTTTGGAGCTCTTCCAAGGCCTGAGACCATTTCATATTTTTCTTGGAGGCTTTGGATGTAGGAGCCTTAATCTTGTTGTCTTTCCTCGATTGTGTGCTTTGATCTTCCTCGTCCCCAAGGATGTAAAAGAATGCCTTTTCACCAAGAAAGCAATCTTCTATGGTCTTATTTTTCCCCCATTTGGTCATTTTCCCAGTCAATTGCTTGAATTTTGAGCTTTTTGTTAAGCGGAGGATGTACATTTTTAAAGGGTTTTGTGCAGCTGTTTTCAGAGATATCACTAGGGTCCTGTAAATTCTCAGTTACTCCCAAATGGTATGATCAAAGGAGAGTTGTTTACTCCTCTGCTGGCTTGCATTATGGTTTGTGAGCAACAACAAGCACTCTTTTCTGCCCTGGAATAGCAAGTAGGATTCGCTCTCCACACACACCACCAACTCCACCACAACAGCATTTCTCCTCACCCCAGGATCACCACCAAGGACTGAAACCCAAATTAGACACTCAATTACACCACTATCTGTAGGCCAAGAGCTCTAGAAGCAGCTATTGCTGTGGCAGTGCCTGCCTCCACTCTAGGGCTCAGATTGGGACCTGGGCTGGACAACATCCTCTCTTACCCACGTGAGAGAGCTTTCCTACTGACCTTTGAAGCTGTTGTTGGTGTCTGTCAGTTGAAAAGTCTGGAAACCACCACCTGAAACTGATAGTAATTCAGTGCCCCGAGGCCTGCTCCAGTTCTGTCTGTGCTGGTGCAGCCCACACTGGGTTACACTGCTCAGAGCCCAGTGCAATAAACCTTTCCTGTCAGTTTTCCAAAATGTCCCGGACTGGAAATCTGTTTCACTCTTTCATTTTGTGCCTTCTGCTACTCCAGAATTTGTTTAGAGTCATTTTTGCAGGTATTTTGAAAGGTTTGGGAGGAGAGCTCAAACAAGTCCTTGCTTCTACTCTGCCATCTTCCCATGGAATTATTCTTAAACCTTAAGAAAATCAGGTTTTCTTGGCAACGGTACTGGTGTGGAACCCTTTAATTACATTAACCTTAAAAGCTGTTTATTACTAGGTGGGTGAAAGTACCATGGAGAAGGGGAGCTGAATTATGGGAGTTTGTCAAGGATATGTTTACATTCCCTTTGCATTTGTAGGAACATGTTCCATTCCAAGATATATCCTGCTGAAAATCATACTTCTTGGATGCTTTAAAATTGTAGGTGTTCTCTAGTGAAAAAAATTGCATTTTTATTTTTCTGTTTTAGATTGTTCACTTTCTAGTTTAGTTCTTTCACAAGTTAGACTGCTTTCTTTGAGATCACCTGAATGTTTGTATAGAAATTGTATAACTCTTCTATGTATTGAAGCTTTAGGAGTAGCCACCTGCCACCTGCAAGGTACCCAAAATTTGTCCAGAGGAAGATTATAAAATATTGCATTAGGAATATAACTCATAAGGTTAACCCTAAAACCTGAGGCACCAGTTGCCCTGTAAGAAAGTAGTATACATATGTAAAATACTTTAAAAATATGTATATATCTATATATAGTGTGTGTGTTTGTATACTCATGGAGATACATATATATACTTTGAAAGATCACATACAAATACACGGGAATATATGCACAAGTCTATTATCAATAGTCATTTGTGCTTTTTCATGTATATGTACGTATACATGTACATACACATATATCTATAGAGACACCTATATGTATATGCACATACACACATATGCGTGTGTGTATGTATATATATACACATACATATATGAAACTACTGATTAAAATTCGACAATACATTTCTGTCCTATAGTGGCACGAGGTAAACATAATACATTAGAGTTTATTGTGTTATCCTCATTTTCTTTTTCTGATACCAATACTGACCAATATTATGTACTATTCAACCGTTTCCTTTATGATGTTCATCACTGACCTATCTTATGTTAAGTTCCTTTGTGGAGCATAGAATTCTATAGTGGAGCATCCAATTTTAGTAATAATATGTATATAGTATATATGTCATCATACACAGCACAAACCAACTATAGAAACCAACTCAACAATTAAATTGCACTAGAAAAGTTCTTGCACAAACTACCTCACCAAGTTGACATCCTATGTACATTTTAAATGCATAGGCTATGCCCACTTAGCCAAAATATAGTAGCATTGTTTAATCATTAGCTATGAATCTGATCCATGGAGATTCCAAAAATGTATAGCTGAGGCATTTCAAAATTTATAGTTGTGTAAATGTCTGGTCTTTGCTTATGTAAGAGGCAAGAAGGGGAGTAAGCATATGTATAACACCTGCTATGTAAACATCAAAGTCAGTGCCAAAGATAGTCCTAAGCACTTTACAAATGTCATCTGATCTTCATCACAACCTTGAGAGGCAGGCTCTATTATTATTCCCATTTTACAGTTGAGGAAACTGATGCAAACAGAGGTTAAGTGATTTTTCCCAAGTGTCTGAGGCTGAATTTGAACTCAGGCCTTCCTCATTCCAGACCTAATGCATTCTCCAGTACAACACGAACTTCCCCTCTATATACCAATCTGTGTAGATGTCAGTCAGTCAATCTACCAACACACATATATTATCTGGCCATAGGATGATAGCTAAAACGTCAAACTCAGAGTCAAGAAGACTTGGGTCCAACTCATGCCTCCGATACATACTGTGTCACTGAGCAAGACACTTAACCTCTCAACGCCTTGGGAAACAATCCAAGACTGTAAGTAACGAAAAAGATAGGCCTAAAGTTGAAAACAGTTTCCTCATCTGGCAGTTCTCTATACCAGTGAATTCCCAGGTTTGATCTCTGTCCATATTTGCTAGGCATTCTGTCCATTACTGGAATGCAAAAACAAAAATGACAGCAGTCCTTCAAGGAGCTAACATCAGGTAGACTGAGAAATAAAGACAGCATAAATACCAGGTACATAAAAAGCAATTTCATGGGCTTACTAAACAGTGTTACATCATTGCAGTCTTTCCAACTGAAGAAGGATGACATCAGTTTAGCACTTCAGTATATTTTAGGAGTAAAAGATACAGAGGGAACATCAATAAGACTATTAAAATAGTATAAACCTTGGAGGCAAAACACAAATTTATCATTTTTAACATCTAAAATATTGTTTCATCTTTAAAAAGCATTATAAATTAACCTCAGTGCTTCAAATTTAAAGACGCTAATAAATGTTTGGGTGGTTGGGGTCATTGAATTTTATGCACTTCAAGTCTGAGGTCTTTCTCACTGTGAGTATAGGAGAAAATGAAGAAAAAATATTGGGATAATTTTGGTGGCATTAACTCTTCCTTACTGCTGCATTGATCTAAGAAAGCTAAAATAAATGACAGCAGTTACTGGTACTCCTAAAATGTTTATATCATACGATTGTTGTTACTCGAAGGCTATTCCCCACACAGACACACATCACACATACACACAAACACCTTAAAACTCTTCATCAAGACAGCTAAATCCACTATTCAGTATTTTAAAATAGTCATTTTGAATTTTTGTATTCAAATATGCTTGCAGGCAGAATGAAAAAAATGCATATTTATTACCTGTCATGCTGCAAAAATCAGTGAACTGATTCAACTGTAACTTAAAGAGGAAAAATCAACCCACAGCTACCATTTTCCTTCAGGCACCTTTGAAAAATATGAACCATTTAAATTTTGTGTTTATTTTTTGTTAAAGGAAAGCTTTTAAAGTTCTACAAATAAAAGCATATGGATGTGCTTATAATTCAGGATAAAATGGTTGCTATTGTGAACACTTATTTTAATTTTTAAATGAACAAATTAGTAGCATTTGTGAAAATGTTCTTAATCATGTCATTTCATTAACATCTATTGATCTGGATAATTATAGATTTTAGTATTCTTTTAAATACTATTAGTTCAGCAAAGTTTAGTCCCCATTTTTATTTAAATATATAAGAAAAATGACAGTGATATTTGTATTGGGGTTCAGCATCATTCAATAAGTATCAATTGTTTTAAAAAATGTATAGTTCCACTTATTCCTGGAGGATAGAAACTGAAGTGGCATACGAATAGCTAAAGCACAGAAATTTATCAGATAAGACTATGATTCTCATTTTTTTCTCACAAAAAAGAAACTGCATCTGAAATGCTGTTTAAATACAGCTAAGGACAGTTCCTACTTTTCTGACTGACTTTCTGTTGACACCAGCTGAATCTAAATGATTTGTATATCATCAAATTACTGCATTTCACATCCTGCTGCATTCAATATGCTGATTATTCTTGTTGCATTTATTTTGAACTGACAATCACTCTCTTTATCTTCCTAACAATATGAGAAAAATCTGCATATTTTGTTTTTCAGTGTTCTACACTCAAGCTTCAATAATTAGATTCAGAGTCTCCAGTCTTATTTTTCTCTAGAGTTGTTATTGATTGTCTGGCCAGGAAGACAGGCACTCTAGAAGTAATACATTAAGGAAACAACATTTTGTTGCACTGATAAGTGTTTGCCAAACCACTGATTTGTATAATTTTGGTAAATACCTATCTTCCAACTAAAGTTGATTATATGCTTTGGATTATGCAAACAAGGCTTCATATCCTTCCAGTTACTGTCTTTTGGCCTTTTATTGAACATTAACATCTCCACCTGAAGAGGAGCCAAGGAAGGAAAAAAGGAACTGAGATATATTGGACTTCAGTGATTTCCTTGGGTTGTCTGTTTCTCTCAATTAGGCAATTATCAAAGGCCTCCTTTATCATTTCCAGTTGAGAAGTGACATACAACTTTTACTAGCTGGTAAACATTTGTTTTAAATCAGTTCCTTCTTTCTCAAGGTGTATTCAAAGCATTAAGAGGAATTTAGCCAAGATCTTGCCCCATAATTTGTACGGTATTATTCATAGAGTTATGGAACTGTGGATCTGGGGTCACACTGCTCACTTCATCTTCAACTCCCTCCCAGATTTGTTCCTCTTCTGCACAAGCTGCCTTGCCTCTGGGGCTTATTTATGGGTAAGACCCTACCCTAGGATGTCTGAAGCACAAAAAGCTCTGGCAAAACTTGTTTATTTAATTCTGACTCATTCTCCTCTCTGTTCTACCTCCACATCAAGTGCCTATCTTCCCTTTGTTTTATTATCCTCTATCTGACCCTCCTATTTTGCTATCCTCTATTTAGAATGTAACCTCTTCGAAGGTAGTTACTATCTTAATTTTAGGTAGCATTAATAAATACTTCTCCATCGTATCTATCTGTTTCTATTTCTAGCTATATATCTAAGAGATCTATCATCTGTCTATTTTTCTAATCTGTTTCTAAAACTGACTCTTAGAAGTTTTAGAATTGTAAATGCCTTAGAAATTGTTCAGTACTATGTCTTCAGTCTTCAGATGAAATCAGTACCAAGGAATACTAAGTTATTTGCTTACTCAAATAAAGTGTCCTTTATTAGATACCTACTATGTGCCAGAAATTGTGCTCAGAAAATGTCCTGGAAAGTTCACATTAAGTTGTAGGAAACAGCATGAATGCATGTTTACAAATTAATACAAGATGTATACCAATAGCATCTAGGGGAATTAGGGAAAATTTCATGTCAGGGGTGGCATTTGTATTGGGATCTGAAGAAAGCTAGGAATTTTAAAAGGAAGGAGTGCCTTCCAGACCTGGGGACATTACTGTGGTATATAAGGAATAGTAAGAAAACAAGTTTTTATAGACTATATAATGCAAGAATGGAAAGAAATGTCTTGAAAGGTAAACTGGTACTTCAGATCAAATTATCAAACTCATTTATTTTAGTATTAAGGAAATTGAGACCCAGAAAGGTTAAATGATTTGCCAAGTCACAAATGGCTTACCAAGAAAAATGTGGCAGAAGTGAGATTATAGGACTGATTTCCAGACTCGAAGGACAGAATTCTTTTTTGCTGCCACCTGTAATGTAATCTCATCCTTTTCTTTATTTGCCTCTGCCCCCTGGAATTTGTAAAATAATAAAAATTTTGTAGTTTTGTGTATCTGTAATTTCATCATTGTGTTTGCTCCCCCTGACCAACGGATCAAAACCCTTTATCTCATTCTCATTCTGCATAAAATTCTTGTCTGTGTTTTTTCATAGTTCTTTATAGAAACTCTATTCAGCATGACAGATATTTTCTTTTTATTCTTTTAATATCCTTGTAAGATAGGAATTAAATGCAAGCCATGAGATAAAAAGATACTTCTTGTTTAAAGGAAAGGTATGGAGAGCATACTAAAAAGCAGAGACATCATCTTGCTGACAAAGGTCCAAACTATCAAAGATATGGTTTTTCCCATAGCAATGTATGAGAGATGGGACTATAAGGAAAGCTGAGCACTGCAGAATGGAGGTTTTTAAATTGTGGTGCTGGGGAAGATTTTTGAAAGTCCCTTGAACTGACAAGAGATCAAATCAATCAATAGTTAAAGAAAATTATTCAGACTACTCATTGGAAGGACAGATACTAAGCTGAAGCATAAATACTTTGGCCAAATAATGAAAAAAAAATAGTACTCAGTGGATAAAAACCTTGATGTTCAGAAAAATTATAGGCAAAAGGAGACAGGGACAACAGAGGATGACATAGTGTCATGGAAGTAACCAATATGAGCTTGGACACATTGTGGGAAATAGTAGTGGATAGAAGGGCTTGATTACTATTGTCCATGGGATCACAAAGAGCCAGACACAATCCAGCCCACTGAACAACGATTGTCATTAGACTTGTCAACCTCTTAGTTTTCATATATGTAAAACAAAGGAATTAGACTAGAAGATTGTGAGGTTAAGTTGCCCATCATCCTATAGCTAACAGGTGGCAAAACCAAGATTTGAATCTAAACCCTTGAACTCCAAATCCACAGTTCTTCGTAGTGTACCTTTTGGAGTACAACATACAATATGGCCTCTCCTTTGTAGATTTTAATTGTTTGCAATAGTACATCAAAAAAATAGGACTCATTAGAAAAAACCTTGATGTTGGGAAAAATTACAGGCAAAGGGAGACAGGGACAACAGAAGATGAGATAGAATTTAGAATTTGACAGTCTTTATTTATAGGTTTTTTGCTCCAGAATTATCAGTAGCTCCCTATTCTTCTCTGGTTCCCTATTTCTTACAGAATAGATTCCAAACAAATGAACCAAGTGTTCTGCTACCTTTTTGTGTCTTGGCATTTTGAATCAGGAGTGCTAAGAAGGGAGATAATAGGAAGAGATAAAATTTGGATTCTAGAAATCTAACAAGGTTACTTCTGTGCAGCTTAACACTCTCATCAACTGAAAGGAATTTCATTTTTTTTCCTGTAGAAAACGTATTGCTGATTTTCCTATTTTTCCTTTGGTTTCTTTGTCTGAGATCTCTAAAGCTTTGTCTGCACTTTTCTCAGCTTACATCTCTTAATAGCACTTCAGGAAAGAATGAGTTTAGGGTCTTGACAACTTAAAGTGAAACTAGGTTAACTTTTCCTTTTCCTCCTAATTTCCTATTGTACAACTGCAAATGGTTTTTGAATCTTGTTATCCAGAGAAATATACTCATTTTTACAGTAATTCCTCTATTAATGAATTGGATATATTGCAATGACACACTTCTTTGTCAGAAACTTAATTACCAAAGGAAATAATGTCAGAGGTATAGGGATGCATTTCCAGACATGATAAAAATAAGAAGGTTACATTATGAAAATATTGCCTTTTATATTAGTTTTCCTCTGAAATTGGAATTGAACCTGCAAGTTAGATGCAGTTACATCCTATTTCTTTGCTCACTTATTTCATGATTAAAACTTGTTTTAATTAAGACTGATTCTAATGTGTTACTACTACATGAATCTTCTATTTTGTAGTTTTGTTTTTTTTCAGAGCAGTTTATATGAGGGAAGTAGGAGTGGACATTTGTATAAACCAAAAATACTTTCAATTCTGGTGATCTAATTCTGTCTGCTTATCGATGCCTATCTAAGATATAATGTTACATTGTGGCATTGTTCAGTTTGATAAGTAGGAAGCTCACTGAGAATTTTGTGGTTTAGATAACTGCATTTATTCAATCAATTAACTCTATCAATCAACAGGCATTTATTAAATGGCTACTTCTTGTTCAGGCACTTTGAATTCTGTGGCCCTATTTAAGGTTTTCTTGGACAAGATGCTGGAGTGGTTTGCCATTTCTTTCTGCAGCTCATTTTCTAGCTAAGGACTGGGTAAACAGGGTCAAGTGACTTGCCAAGGGTTACACAGCTACTAGGTGTCTGAAGCTAGACTTCAATGTAGGTTTTTCCAAACTCCAGCCCCAGTGCTCTCTGTATTGTGCCACCTTTGTTGTTGATGTGTAATTGTTTTTTTAGTACTTTCTTACTCTTTGTGACCCCATTTGGATTTTCACAGCAAAGTTACCAAGTGCTTTGTCATTTCCTTCTCCAGCTGCACCATCTCGATGCCCCTAAGTGGCTACTAATGACAGTCATGTTAGATATTGATGATACAAATGGCAAAAGTGATGTGGTTCTTTTCTTTAAGGAGAGGAGCTTTTATTCTTCAAGAGGGATACACTATGTTTCCAGATAAGTAAACAAAAAACATACATAAGTGAATTCACAGTGATGAAGAGGGGCTGTCCAATAACTGAGGAAATGAGAAAAGGTCTCCAAGTCAGAAACACTGGAGCTGAGTCTATATTGTAGCTAGGAGTTCCAAGGGTTTGGAGTCAGAGTGACAGCGTTTCAGCTGTAGGTGACAGCCCGTGCAAAGACAAAGAGATCATAGATATAATGACATGAATGGGAACAAAACGTATTCCAGTTTTTAATGGGATATACAGTGTATGAGTTTGAAATGACCTTGTAAAGGAAGCCTGGCTCCAAGTTGTGAAGGGGATTCCAAGCAATGGAGGTAATATTTTATCACAAAGACAATGAAGAGTTGCTAGAACTTAAGCAAAAGAGTGATATTGATAGACTTGTACTTTTTTGAGCTTTGTCCTCAATTAAGCATTTATTTTATCTTCATCTTACCTCCCCTCAGTTGAAAAAAAAAGAAAAGCACAACTTTTGTGAGAAATATGCATATCATCAAGTGAAACAAATTCCTGCATTGGCCATATTTAAAAATATATGCCTCATTTTGCAACCCTGAATCCATCATGGCTCTGTCAGAAAGTGGGTAGAATGCTTCATCATTGATCCTTCGAAATCATGGCTGGACATAGCATTGATAAAAGTTTTAGACATTTCAGCTCAGGGAGTCCCACAGGCAGGATTGTCAAAGTGACCTTCTTGTTAGCATAGATGAACCACATCCCTTTGTTGGACAGAGATGGCATGAGTGACTCCTTGGAGCTTCCAGGCTGTCTTTACATTGAACAGACCTGACTTTGTATCCTCTTTGAGATTTGGACCACCAAATGGAACATGACTTCTTACAATGTACCAGAAGGGTATCAGGGTTAGCCCAACACTTCATGGAAAGGTGGAACTGAATTAGAAAATTGAGCTGTTTGCTCATGGCAAGTTTGCTTATGGATAGAGTACCAGACCCAAAGTTAGGAAGACTCATCTCTCAGAGTTCAAATCTGGCCTTAGACACTGTGAACCTGGGAAAGTCACTTGACCATGTTTGCCTCATTGTCCTCATGGGCAAAGCGGACTGGAGATGGAATGGCATACTGCTTCTGTATCCTTGCCAAGAAAACCCCAAATGGGGTCACAAGGAATCAGACATTACTGAAGAGACTTTTCAAATATGTTTTAAAAAGTTGTATAAATTGAGAGTAGAAAGACGCATATTCTCTAGCTCTTCCCCCCACATCCCATAAAATACCTGTGAAGAATGACTCTCAACAAATTCTAGACCAACAGAAGCCACAGAATGACAGAGTGGAGGAGATTTCCAGTCCAGGGTAACCTGGAAGGCCTATGGGAAAGGTCTGTTGCACAGGACAATGAGCGGAGCCCAGCCCAGGCTTGACCTTGTGGAGCAGGGAGAAGGACCAGAACAGGCCTCAGGGGTGGAATCCCCAGAGGCAGCAGCAGCAGCATTTCAAGGATCCCTCCACCCACAGGCACCAAAAGTCAGTCAGAGGGCTTTTTCAGCTGGCCAAGAAGGGAGCAGGATACCGCCATAGCTCTGGCCTCAGGCAGCAGCAGCAGAGGCCTCAGCTAGCAGCTGCAGCTCCAGCAAAAGGCAGCAGGCACCATCCATTGTTGAAGGCCTCATCATAAAGCCCTTGGGGGAATTGAGCAGCTGATCTGAAACTTAGCCCTGAGTGGCAGCCCTGCCTCCACCTAAAGCCCTAGGGGGAATTGAGCAGCTGATGTGAACCTCAGCCCCAAGTGCTGGTGTCGTAAAATTGGAGGCAAAGTGGTTGTGGAGAGAAAATTCTACTACTTACAGATTCTGGGCACAAAAGTTTTCTGATTGCTCTCAGATCAGTGTGTAAGCTTGAGTGTGCCAGCTTGGAGGAGCTGAAATCTTAGAGTATACCCTACTCTTGACCAAGAACCCAAAAGTCAAGTAACTGGTTGGGAAGATGACCAAAAATGGGAAAAGATAAGACCATAGAAGGTTACTTGGTTTGCGAAAAGGTATCTTCTTCCATCCTTTCAGGGGAGGAAGAACAATGCTTACCACCAGGGAAAGGCATAAAAGTCAAGGCTTCTGTATCCCAAACATCCAGAATAAATATTCAATGGTTTCAGGCCATGGAAGAGCTCACAAAGGATTTTGAAAATCAAGTAAGAGAGGTGAAGAAAAAATTAGGAAGAGAAATGAGAGAGATACAAGAAAATCATGAAAAGCGAGTCAACATCTTGCTAAAGAAGACCCCCAAAAATGCTGAAGAAAATAACACCTTGAAAAATAGGCTAACTTGATTGGCAAAAGAGGTTCAAAAAGCCAGTGAGGAGAAGAATGCTTTGAAAAGCAGAATTAGCTAAATGGTAAAGGAGGTTCAAAATTGACTGAAGAAAATAGTTCTTTAAAAACTAGAATGGAACAGATGGATGCTAATGACTTTATGAGAAATGAAAAAATCACAAAACAAAACCAAAAGAAGGAAAAAATGGAAGAGAATGTGAAATATCTCATGGGAAAAACAACTGACCTGGAAAATAGATCCAGGAGAGACAATTTAAAAATTATGGGACTACCTGAAAGCTATTATCAAAAAAAGAGTCTAGACATCATCTTTCATGAAATTATCAAGGAAAACTGCCCTGCTATTTTAGAGCCAGAGGGCAAAATAAATACTGAAAGAATGCACTGATCACCTCCCAAAAGAGACCCAAAAAGAGAAACTCCTAGGAACATTGTAGCCAAATTCCAGAGTTACCAGCTCAAGGAGAAAATATGGCAAGCAGCTAGAAAGAAACAGTTCGAGTATTGTGGAAATGCAATCAGAATAACATAAGATTTAGCATTTTCTACATTAAGGGATCAAAGGAGTGAAATATGATATTCTAGAAGTCAAAGGAACTAGGATTAAAACCAAGAATCACATTCCCAGCAAAACTGAATATAATACTTCAGGGGAAAAAAAATGGTTTTTCAATGAAGTACATCACTTTCAAGCATTCTTGACGAAAAGACCAGAGCTAAAAACAAAATTTGACCTTCAAACATAAGAATCAAGAGAAGTATAAAAAAGTAAACAGGAAAGAGTATAAAAAGGTAAACAGGAAAGAGAAATCATAAGGGACTTACTAAAGTTGAACTGTTTACATTCCTACATGGAAAGATAATATTTGTAACTCTTGCAACTTTTCTCAGTATCTGGGTAGTTGGTGGGATTATACACACACACATACACATACATACATACATACACACACACACACACACACACACACACACACACACACATATATATATATATATATATATACAGAGAGAGAGAGAGAGAGAACGCACAGGGTGAGTTGAATAGGAAGGGATCACATCTAAAAAATAAAATTAAGAGGAGAGAGAGGGATATATTGGGAGGAGAAAGGGAGAAATGGAATGGGGCAAATTATCTCTCATAAAAGAGGCAAGAGAAAGCCTTTTCAATGGAGGGAAAAAGTGGGGAGGTGAGTGTGAAAAAGTGAAGCTTACTCTCATCACATTTGGCTCAAGGAAGGAATAACATACACACTCAATTTGGTATGAAAATCTATCTTACAATACAGAAAAGTAGGGGAGAAGGGGATAAGCAGGGTAGGGAGGATGATGGAAGGGAGGGTAAATGGAAGGAGGAAGCAATTAGAATTAAGCATTCTTGGGGAGGCACAAGGTCAAAAGAGAGAATAGAAGAAATGGAGGGCAGAATAGCGTGGAGGGAAATATAGTTAGTCTTATACAATATGATTATTATGGAATTCATTTGCAAAACTACACATATATAACCTATGTTGAATTGCTTGCCTTCTGAGTGGGGATGAGTGTGGAGGGAGGAAGGAAGAGAAGTTGAAACTCAAAGTTTTAGGAGCAAATGTTGAGTATTGTTCCTGCATACAACTGAGAAATAAGAAACACAGATAATGTGTTACAGAAATTTAACTTGCCCTACAGGACAAAAGAGAAGATGGGTATGAGGGAAGGAAGGGATGTTAGAAGGGAGGGTAGATTGGTGGAAGGGGTAATCAGAATGCTCAGTGTTTTGGGATGGGGGAGGGGAGAGATAGGGAGAAAATTTGGAACTCAAAATTTTGTGTGAATAAATGTTGAAAACTTAAAATAACTAAGTTAATTAATAATTGTTAAAAAGTTTTATAAATTGCTCTCCTGTTTCTTCTCAATTTACTCTGTCAGTTAATATGTCTCTTCAAGTTTCTCTGAAACTAATCTTGGCAGCTCTGTAGATGATAGGTGTCCTTGACAAAAAAAGAAAGTCAAGTGGAGGGGTAGTTTTAGGAGGAAGATGCCAAATTCTGTTTTGGATGTGTTGAGTTTGACATGCCTGTAGGACATTTAAATAGAGATATTGGCAGACAGTGAGACGGTTATTCAAGACTGAGATGAGAGCTGGATATAGATCTAGGAGATGATATTTGAATCCATGGGCACTGATGAGATCATCTACCTCTAATGAACACCTGTAGTATTATGGAATCCTGTGCCTTTTGGTCCTTGTATTTGTGTGACACTACTCTGTTCTCTCATTTTGTACTGATACAGGGAAACACATTGAAGTGTAAGTGTAAGAGTGGAAACCTTTGGGTAGAGTTCCACCTCTTTGTGGTTTTCCTGTGTGTAATAGGATGGAAATAGAGGAACTGTCATGAACTGATCAAATTTATAGGGGTCATTAGGATCCTGGATCATGGATCATGGATGTAGATATGGAAGGGTCTTTGAAAGCCTTCTCATTTACTGCTCTCTTTCTACAGTTGTGGAAACTGAGTTCCACAGAGTGCCCAAGGTAGCACAAGGTACTAAGTGTTAAAGGCAATATTTGAGTCAATGGTTTTTACATTGTATCACATTATGAAATAGTACTTTAAAGTCTGTGAAGCACTTTAAAAATATTATTTCATTTTTATCCTCACAAATGCTCTCTAAGATATATATTATTATCCCCAGTTACTGATGAGAAAGCTGAGACAGTTATCTCTATTGAGATCTGAAATGATACCCTTCCTTAATAATCTTAGGTCTTATTAGATTAGAGTATGACTCTAATGACTCCTTGAATCTATTTTCAGGTAATGAAACCCTGGGGAAGTTAGAAAATAACCTCCTAGGCTGATGAAGAGAATGAGTTGCTTGTTGAGGAAAAAACAACACCAACAAAACACATCCCTGCCTCTCTTTCTATATATTTGACTGTCATGTATAATATGCTGTGATATTTCCAGTTAGCCCATGTGTTCACAAGTTGATAACTAACCTGGTTTTCATTAGTAATAAAAACAGAGCCAAACAAGAGCATAGGGATGGGGAGGGTAATACATTTTTACTTCTCAGACATCTGTATCAATGGTGCTGCTAACCAAAGTTAGTTATTCTAGATGTCTGTCCATTTCGGACATCGTCCAGGCTTGGCTGTCCCAGAGGGTGAATAGAACTGGACCTGAGAGTTAGAGTGTATTTTTACTATACATCAATCATGGTAGGGTCCTGAGACTCTTTCCTCCTTGGTGATCTAATTTTATTACTAGTGATATGTACCCAAAGACTTTATTATAACTTGATTATATTTTAATCAGTCAATCAGTAAGCATTTATTAAGCATCCACAAAGTGCCAAACACTCAGTGAGCCTTTCTAGATACAGAAACAAAGAATGAAACAATTTCTCTTCTTAAGAAACATACATTTTATTGGGGAGACACTAAGTACATGCATGGGTCTATACACAATAAATATAAAATAATTAAATAAAAGGTAATTAGGGAGGGAGGGAATTAACAATTGGTAAAAATCAGAGAAGGCTTCTAAAAGAAGAAAGTGAGTTTGAGCTGTGTCCTGAAGAAAGAGAAGGATTTGTATGTTAGTGATAAAAAAGAGAGTCCAACCCAGGCTCTTGTGGGACAGTCAGTGCAAAATCAGAGACAGGAGATGGAGTATCCTGTGTGAAAAACAGAAGGCCAATTAGGTTGTATCACAGAATGTAGCAAGGGGAGAAAAATATAAAACTGGAAAGAGACATTGAGAGTCACATCATGAAAGGTTTTAAATGTATAAAAGAGGAGTTTATAGACTATATTTTATTTTAGAGGCAATAAGGAGTTACTATTTGTATTGAGTAGCAAATGGCAGGGTCATTTGTATTTGAGAAAAGTCACTTTGACACCTAGAGGAGCATTGATGGAGCTGATCTAAGGCCCAGACACCAATTAGGAAGTTATTTCAATAATTTAGATGAGAGGTAATGAGAGCCAGAACTAAGATGGTGACCCTTCAACTGGATAGACAGGATCGACATTAGAAATGTTGCCATCTGATATGAGGAATGAGAACTTGAGTATAATCCCAGGTTATGAGTCATAAAAACTGAAATAATCATGTTATTTCTAACCTGTTTCCTGCCCTCTATTTAGCCATGTTTTTCTAAGGGGCCTGTAGCCCCTTATAAGATGGCCTCTTCCTCATTGAAACCTGTTACCACAAACCAGCATTCATGAACTTTTTGGTGCTATACTCTTCCATTCCTCATGTCTAGGTCACTTTGCCTGAACAAAGTTTTTATTTGTTTGTTTACCTGTTTCTTTACTTTTAAAAAATCATAGATGATTTTTAGAAGGAAATTTTGCTACTGGAAGAATCTTTAAGGGAGGAGTTACCGTTCTTTTATCATGCTTTAAATAATGCACATAAGCATTCTAGTACTCTTTATGCAACAAATTTAGTTGTGGAATTTGGATTGATTTTTTTTTTTGCTAAAACCTTATTTAGTATGAGGTCTTATGCTTAAATAAGGTCTTGCTAAGACCTTTTTTAATATAAGGTCTATGCACAATATCAGTGCAGTCAATTTTCAGCCATAATCCAGGGGCTTTGATGCACCTCACTGGTACTGCTCCTGTTTGTCCTTTGTTTGAAATCTCTATAATTTTGGCTATTTCATTGTTTAGTAGCAACTCTATCAGAAATGGACAAGAGAAGTAAAAGGAGATGAGAAACTTAAGCCAGGTAATTTGACTTCTTGTTAAAAGCACCGATAAAAGCTTTACGGGTGGAGCAAGTCATAACTGTGGAATGAAATGGGGAACAGAAATGTTATTAAAACCATTCTTATACCCTGTTATCACAGATAAGTGAGAGTTGACTGTGCAGGATGCTCTGAAAATAAAGCAGATGCTTACCTGTTTGTAATGTTCTGAGAGTGGTATAGGTGCCTCCAATTCAGGAGATGGAGAGTTGACCTTTCAAGGTCCTTTCCTGTCCTATGATTCTATTATTTGAATGCATAATTTCACAGGCGTTTATATAGAAATATATGCACCCAGACTGCTCCTTTCTAATGGCATACTCCTACTCTAAAACAGAAGAGAGAATGAGTCTGTTAAATGACATTTGCAATTTCAGAATGGCACTATGTGGGAGAGAGAAGTGCCAATCACTCCTGCCAACAACAGTCCCAAGGGGAGTATAAACTAAGCTAGCTTGGTCCAATTAAGAGAAGTAATTACAAGGAGTGGAAGGTAAACAAAGCTAAGAAAAATGTTATCCAGAGCTATGGTAAATACTCCAAGTGAAAAGCATACAGTAGTACTTAAAGTTAGCTTGCTTCTCAACCTACATTGATTTTCCTGGGAATTGCACTATGAAATAATCAAAAAGAAATCACCCTACTTTATTCCATCACCAATGAAAATGAGTGGTAATGGAAAGATCAAGGAGCTTTATAAAGGACTTCAATTAGGTCAAATCTCTAAATAACCTTGGGTTAGCAACAAATATAAAATATTATTCTATGACCTATTTAGCTATTTGTAAAATAGAAAAATTTTGTGGAAAAGAGGCCCTATTCCTACATTATTGCTAAGATTGTATATGTCACATTATAATGCTATGAATATTGTGGTGTGCGTGTGTATGGGGGGGCGTGTGTGTGTGTGTGTGATAGCAACTTTTTAAAAAGTTATGCCTTGACAGGCTAGGTCTATCTGCTGTCATAGCTATGAATTCATAACTGAAGACCTGACCCATTAATCCATCACAATGAAATAGCATGTGTATTTGTCTCTGTATAGTAGCAGAAACTACTGACAATTAAGTGTAATTTTCTGTCTCATCAATTTTCCTTAATGTACCTTTATACTAGTGTGTGCATAGAAAACAATATTTTGGATATGAAATTATAGACAAAATGAATTCCAGAGCCATTTTGCTACCTTGGATAGAGATGTTTCTATACATTTAAGCCTTGTGAGATAATTTAAAATAACAAGACAATGAAATCTGAATCTCTCATTATCAACCTGTAATTAACCAAGTGGTACAGTGAGTACAGTGTCAGGCCTGGAGTCAGGAAGACTCATCTTCCTGAGTTCAAATCTGACCTCATATACTTACTAGCTGCATGACCCTAGTCAAGTGACTTAATCCTGTTTGCTTCAGTTTTCTCATTTATAAAATGAGCTGGAGAAAGAAATGGCAAATCACTCCAGTATCTCTGCCAAAAAAACATCCAATGAGGTCTTAAAGATTTAGACATGATAGAATTGAATGAACAATAATAATTAACCAGAATCACTTGCTTCAACAGAAATAATCACTAATATAATTTCATAGATTTCAGGGAATATGGAAAATGTTACAGAGAGTAGAAACAAATCTATGATATTTTCTAGTAACAAAGGGAAAAAATAGCCATGGGGGCCATGAGGAAGAGGTTGAAGTCAACCGTAGGTTTTGAGAGACTAGAAAACCACTTACTGTATGTGAGCAAGATATACAACACAAGCACATAAGAGCATAAGCTATTTTGTGATGTCTTCCATTGACAAGCCTAAAGAAAATGGAAGTCTAATATATGTGTGTACATGTGTACACAGAGAGGTATGGTTTGAAATTCCAGATTTGAAAGCTAAGGCTGAATTTTACTCTAGCTGTTGTATGAAACAGTCTGAGAATGTGTCAGCTTGTCCAGTCCAAAGAAGTTAGAAATGCATATAGAATGAGTCGGTGGTAGAGTAGCAATATGAATCCAGGGAAGCATCAAGTCCATATAGAGTTGGTGTTCTACAAATGGTGACTTTGATCCCTTCTTCAGTTTCTTTCTTATGACTAGATTGCCCATACCAATAGTGTGTGTGTGTGTGTGTGTGTGTGTATATATATATATACACATATATATATATATGTAAAAGATCAATATACACATATACACATACACACACACACATATATATATATATATATATATATATATATATATATATATATATATATATATGTAAAAGATCAATATCCTTTAGATTGTTTCTAGGCATAGTTTAAGGCAAATATTCAGGTATCCGTACCTTTTAGTATCAGATTGTTATTTAATTTTTTCTTCTATGCCTACCCATTGAGATAAGTTCTAAAATTATAATAACAGAAGCACAGCTTATGAAATAAGATGTTAGACTAGTTATCGAAACTCAAATTACATATTTGTCTATTGCCTTCATTTTATAGATCTGGAAATTCTAACTGACTTGTTCAAAGTCACATAATAGGTGTCAGAACTGATAATAAGACCTAGATCTTTTAACTTTAAGAAACTAAGGATGGCAAACAAAAAATGAAAGTCTATTATATAACTCAGATATTGCCTATTTATCTCTTGAGTAATAGGGCTATAAATAGATTTTTTTTTAGATAATGGTGACTATCTTATATGTGCTTGGGGTAACTGAAAGAAAAAAGAGAAAATTAAAATGTTAAGAGGAACTGCTAATCAAATAACAGAGAGAAATTAAAATTATAATATCCACAGTTCTAGAGGCAGTATAGCACAGGTGATAGGGTGTAGTCTTTGAAGTCAAAGAGACCAGGATTTAAGACCTAATCCTGACACATCCTAGCTCTGTTGCCTTGGATAAGTCTCTTACTTTTTCATTATGGCAGGCATCTCTTTAAGGCTTTAAGCTACACAGATGCCCATCTATAAGGGTGGAAGGTGTTTCTAAATCTGTATATTAGCAGTTTATTACACCAATGAAAATATAATTTTTTTGGATCAGAGATGCACAAATATAAATCCTTTAAGCAATAATAAAAAGTGTTAAAATTAGAGCAATACTTTAATTATCTACCATATATAGGGGAGGTACATTATATATAACTGAAAGTTGATATTTTAAGTGCAAAATAATTGTTTCAACTGTTTTTATGAGAATTTTTGCAATGCAGATTATATGTTTGCTTCATCTAATTCACCAACTGTGCTTGGTAATTCAGTTAAATGAAAATGGCAATCCTATCCCTCATCCAGGCATGAAAGTGCGTCTGTGACATCAATGGTCAAGCATGAAAAGTTTTTACAAATTCTACCAAGTTGAAAATTCAGTTAAAAAATTTCCTAACAGCCTCTTATGTGTCAATCACTGTGCTAGTCTCTAGGGAAGCAAAGACAAAAACAAGAGTTCTCACCTTCAAAGAGCCAATATTCAATTGTGGAAAGACTATGAATAGAGGTTCAACAATGGCCTCTATATCTGTCATTCTGGCTAAATTCAGAGCTATTCATCAACAAAATGTTGTGCAATGTATGATGATTTTTTTTTGCCAGAGCAACTCAAGAAGATCACCTATTAAGACAAAATGGGATTTATATCTGCCTAAGGAGAGGGGATAACCATAGCAATGGAATCTTGTCCCTTTAAAGCAAGAGTATGGATATCTCAAGGGCTATGTCCTATTACCTGTAGTTCTGAATTTGGTTGAAATATTAGGCTGATTCTGGTATGACTTTCAAACATGTCTAAGTTCTTAGTTTTTTTGAATAACTACTCAAAATCAAATTGATTGTTCCCCTTTTCTAAATTTGCCTCTTTTGCATCAAAGTGATACAACTGCCTGAACTCCTTGGTACTTACTGAACCATCATGATTACCTTTCTGAATAATTAATCATTAATCAAAGACTAAACACTCTGAGGATGTTTCTTGCCTTCAGTGAAATTATTCTTTCTACTGTCTCTAAATTTTTAAACTTTTTAAAGCCATTTTCAAAATGTTTTCTTATTTTGGCCTCAACATTTGCAAGTGTAGCAATGTAAGTAAAAGAGATAAAGAGGCAATCTTGCAGTCAGAAATGCCTGGGTTCAAGTCCTCTCTCTGAAATATATAGGTTGTGTGGCACTGTGCAATTCATATAACCTCACAGTGCCCAAGTCAGCTCTATAACTCTCAAAGATATGGACAGTTGCCAATGTGCATTGCTGAAGGAATTTCTATACTGAGAGTGTACTACACTATACTATTTAAATGACAGGCCCCAACTTACATCCCTTCTCCTTTACCAAGAAAGCAAAACAAACAAAAACTATTTGACATGTCATTTAGCTTCGTATCATTATACTTGAACATGTAGTGATATATATATATATATATATATATATATATATATATATATATATATATATATATATATATATATATTGCAACTTTACTTGCATAAACTCATTCAGGCATCATCACCATGTTGTGAGCTATTAGGATATAATATCAAGTATCCATGGAAGCCTATGAGGGTTTTTGGAGCTAGCATTAATGGTCCCGTCTGAGTACTTGAGAGGAACAGATTGCTGCATTGAAAACAATAGATGCCTTCAATGTGGAAAAAATGATTAACACATTATTTTTCAGGAACACAAACAAGGCAATGATTGTTATATGTCTGTATAACGATATTTAAGTAACAAAGGATGCACACTATGTTAATACAGTCTATGGCAGTTTGTTGGACACTTTGAGGGTGGCATGAGAGGGTTCTAAGTTAATTGGGGACCATTTCCCATAGGAAATAGATTTAGAATCACAAATAGATAGGGAGACAAAGTGGAAAGAATATTGGCTTTGGAGTCAGAGAAACTATGTTCAACAATTGGCTCTCTTAGTTAATACATATTTGACTGTGGACAAGTAAAGACACTTAAATGCTCTAGCTCAGTGTAATTTTCCATAAAGTAAGGATGTTGGACTTGGTGACCTCTAAAGTCTCTTTAACCTAGAAACATAATAAATCTGTATACCTCAGTGATCTGTGATTTCATCATTGTCATTATTTCCTATGTTAATACGGATGACAGCTTCTCTGATTTGGGCAGAGGTCTTTTAGAGTCATTGTGTTAACAGCATTCATCTTCCTCTAGCCAACCTGGTAATGAACCTTTTCTAAACTTAGCTAGGCCAGTCTTGAGATAATAGATGTACAGTCTGGTATATGTGTCATTATTTGATACATTTTTTTTGCTTAGCAGGACCTGTGAGACTTTATGTTCCACTGGCCTCACCTTTGAAAATCTAGGGTCGCTTCTATATCAAGAATGGAGCACCTATACATACATACATATTTTATTATCTTATTTTGAGATGTGAAGATCAAGTGAAATAATGCATATAAAGTATTTTATAGCCATAAATGACTAACATAAATGTGTTATTATTTTAGTGACAGACCCATTAGAAAATTTCCTCGAATTACATTTCCTATTAGATGCACTCACAGTTATTAGTGTTCTGTAGCAAATTTTCTAATGGATTTCATTTTCCTATGAACCATTGTCTACCATTTCAGAAATGTCACTTGTCAACTGTACCATTTTTCTTTAGTAAATAAAAAGCTGAACACTTTAATGGAGACTTTAAACTTAGCTTCACCTAGGTTTCCCTGTGTTGCAAGATGCTTTAGCAGTGGAAATGTACTTTTGTCTGATCAGTAACAGATGACAAATTCTTTTATGTTTTCTTTGATTTTATTTCCTTGTAGAAACTGATTGAGTTATACATCATGTGTGTTACAATGGAGGCAGCTTCATTTCATCAGAGCAAAATCCATTCTTGCTATTGAAATAGTCCATTTCCTTTCCCTGTTTTCTCTTGGTTGTCAGAGTTGAACTGTGTTCCTTTCATTTATTTAAATGTCACCAATTCCATATTCATTACTAGGTGGTGTGCTTAAAGCAATTGAGGTGAACTGAGGGGAGTGGGAAAAAAAATAGCTGAGTATATTAAACTGTTGATTTTAACTATACAAACAAGGGGAAGAAACAATATTCTGATTCCCTTGGAGCATTCTGATAGATCTGTGTTTTTTTTTTTCAAAAAATGACAGAACTTTAGTTCTAGGTAATCCCAATAGTGTGCATAATCTATACTAAATTTCAACCTAATATTAGCTTTACTTTGATTTTCTCAGTTTTCATATTTGCTATAGTTTCTATGGCAGAAGCCAAAGGTTGACTTTTTATGTACAACTTTTGGAGCAGTAGGCAAATGTATCTCATGGTTGTATATTAGAAAGCAAAGGTCTTAACCACAAAGATACATACAATATGCTTAATAGGCCCAGATTTCTTTGAGATGAAAGTCCAAATTACAAGGGGAAGAGGAGAAAAGGTATCAGTGAAAAGCTGTGGAAAAGGATAAGATAGAGTTAGGGTTTTGAGTTAAGTTGAGTAAATAGGCTTGAGTCAAAACAGGAAATCTAAACTTTATATAAGGCATACAAAGGAAGGACTAAGGGGAGGGTTAGGAAAGCTGATATTGGAATGACACGTCTGGTATTTTACAGAACTTCCCTTCATGGTGAGTTTCCAACTTCTTAGTGAATGTGTGTGTGTGGTCCCCTCCTTTGTTTTTGCCCATAAGTCCTTAGCTTTATTGTTGATGTTTTCAGAATCTAAAAAAGGTCAATAAAGGAGATGTGATGTTTCATTTTTCAAGTCATGTCCAATTCTTCTCAACCTCATTTGAGATTTTCTTGGCAAAGATGCTGGAATAGTTTGTGATTTTGTTCTCTAGCTCATTTTTGTGGATGAGAAACTGAGGAAATATGGTCTCACAGCTAGTAAGTGTCAAAGGCCAGATTTGAATCTGGGGAAACAAGTCTTCATTTTAGTCCCAAGCACTCCACTTGCCATGTTACCTATCTGGCCCAAGAAGATAGAAAGGCTTTATTTGGTACTTTGGGTCTAGGTAGACAAATAAGAGACTAAAATCCAAGTAGATCAACAAAAAATAGGGAAGAATTAACAGATCAACCTGGAGTAGTCCAGAACTGTAACTCAATCTAAGGAAGAAGCTAATTAATCTTTTCTGTAGATAGTCTATAAAAATTTAGAAGCAGAGGCCCATTGGTTTGGAGGAATAGTCTTCCTAGTATATTTGTACAATTCAGAATTATTTCACTATTGAAAATTTATAATCTTGTGAAATGATTATGATTAATATGGTAGAAGAAGGTAGGATTCAAATTAAACAAGTCTGTTATACTGTTATGTAAGTCTCTATACAGTTATAGAGGTAAGATGTATCCTCCAGAAGCAGAACTTAATAAGTCAAAAAATTTTAGGATTTGAAGAAACTTAGAAGTTACTTAGATTGGTAGAATCCCTTCTAAATAAAGTATTTCTTACAAAAATAAGATTATCTAGACTTCTCCCTGAAGTTTAGGTAGCTTATTTCTTTATAAAATGACTCTAACAGAAGCATGTTCTTTTGTTGAGTTCTCTTGACCCAAGTTTTTCCCATACCATCTTTTTATATTATGAGGATATAGGGAACACTGAGCCTCCAAAGTCTACTCTAGAGTTCTAAGCATGTTCTAAGCAATTCTAAGTAAGTTCTAAGCAGTTGTAAATACCAGGGCCTTTTCATTTATCCTCTAACCTATCTAATGCCTATTTTCTACTCTGAAGGTAGGACAGGGAACAATACTCTCTGAACTTGCTGTATCAGTAAGCACTCCACCATGGTTCTTAGATCTGCATTCATAAAAGTAAAGGCAACTTTTGAGGAGTTAACAATCACTTTAATCAAGTACCAGTATCAGAGACAATCAAAATCAAAATTTCAGAGAAATGAAAACTCAACAGAGCATTTGCAAACTGCCTGACCATTAACATACATGCATCTTTACTAGAGAGGGAAGTACCAACATCTGGGTTTTCAAAAAGGGGAGAGGGCTGCTTAGAGGCTTCCCAGAGTCTCATCTGGCTGAGATCTTCTTCCAAAAACTAAGCCCCAAAGTAAAACATCACCCTCAGAGTATTTACACACTTTTCAGAGCCAGAGGGCATAACCCTCTGGTCCAGTGCCTCTATAGAAAAAACAAAAGGTTCTTGGGACCCTCCTATAAAATAACTCCCATAATCAAGCTTCCCTCAATGGGCAGGCCCATCAATGGGTTGGGAAGATGTCTTTTAACCACATTATTTAATCAGTGGCACTTTTAGTAAAACAAAAACAGCAAAAGATCCTAATTTGATTGCCATCACACTTGCTGAGCTTCTGGGCTGCAGACAAAGAAATGCTGAGAGAATAGAGCCCATCAAGATGGACAGGGTGTTGAGGGCAAAAGAAAAACCCTGTGTGGAACAATCTCCTTTGATTACTGTGCCACATCTAATGAATAGAAGCTGTGTGATCCTGGACAAGTCACTTATTCTCTCAATGTTTCAGGAAACTTTCCGATGATAAAGCAGAACATTTGCTGATCTACCTTGGTACAGGGGCTCCAAATTCTTCCATTGAGAAATCACAGATTTGGACAATGCAACAATTTAAAAAAAAGAAAGAAAGAAAAAGAAATATCTTTTTATCAGGTCATAATACAAAGAAAAAACAAGTTACTGGCTCTTCTTGATATGACTCAATGTAAAGATGATGAGGTTTATCGGGGTGAAAGGGACCCCAAAATACCGACAGTCTGGGTCATGCTCGAATGAATTTGACTCAAGCCTTCTTAAAGCCAAAGCAAACAAAGTTTATTAGAGATTCGCCTAATTGGGTTGCCTCTTAAGGAACCTAAGCATTTGTGATGCTTGTATTCACAAGCAGGCCAGATAGAATCTCAGCTAGACAGGGTCAGGCCAGATAGAATCTCAGCTAGACAGGGTCTGAGCTCCTTCATGGAGGCAAGGTGGGACTTAAATATAGAAAAGAGTATAGGAGGGATGTGGGTGGGGGTTGTCTGGCAGTTTAGAATGATGGGGGAAGAGGTCCAGGAAGGGCCTCTAAGGAGGATCAAAGGCTGGAAACAACTGGAGGTAATCAACTAACATCATACAAGGGGGGTGCCTAGGTGGGAAGCAGGTAGGGCAATCAAGAGATAACCGACAATGGTCACAGATTCTGTGGAGAGATTCGAGGGGAGCTCAATTTGAGTATGAAAAGTCATTTAAGTGAGGAGATTCCAGGGAGCTCAAGGAAGTTCCCAGAGTCTGAAGCCCATCAAAGAGGGCAGGTTTCTAATGTTAGTGGCTATAGTTAACATGATAGAGGAGAGTTTTCAAGCTATAGGACCTAATCACATATCCTCTTCATCACGTGAGAAGAACACAAAAGACTAGATCAGAAATGGAACAACTCTAAAAACTGCAGGGCCAGAGGATTTCTTTTCATCCATCTCTCAGTGAGTCTAGAAAAGCTGAGGAACACAGAGTGATGATGAAACCAGTAATTAAATCTAATTTTGTTCTGTATAAACATTGACCTCATTAATTTATTTTAACTGACCTAGTTTAAAAAAAGCAACTCCTTTATCCCACTTCCAGCCCATTTAAGGCTCTTCTGGAAATGGATCGGTTCCTTTTTGTATATACTTTTCAGATTTTTCTACACTTTCTGAGAATTCTGTAAAGAATTCTGTGTGACAACAATCATTTTCAAACATCATAGTTATTGCTAAAACTGAGGGTACATGCAATTTAACACTGTGTTATTTAGGTAGTCTTCTGAGGTTTATAAACTTCATAAAATTTAACACTAAGTGATATTTAGGTAGTCTTCTGAGGTTTGCAAAATGTTTTCATACAGCGTAGAACCCAACAGCAACCCTAAGTAGGAACTACAGACATTATTTTCTCTGTTTCACAAGTGGGAAATCTGCAGTTCAGCCCATGCTCATACATCTAGTAAGTTTCAGAGGTAGGATTTGAACTAAGATATCCTTGAAAATCTAGCATTCTGTTACGTAATGCTACCTCTCAAATATTGTTTGGGACTATACTGGACTATTTTATAATGCCAAATTAATATTCTTACTTTAGAGCATCACCAGGGAAGAAAAACGTGTTGGTAGTATTGTCTTGTTAACTAGTTATCTGGTACGAGGTATATGATATATGATATATTGGAATATAGAATTTCTGACCTTTTGGATATGTATAGAGGTAGTTCTCAAGAATTCTTTTTATATTAAAATGCAAGACCTTGACAACCACAGTCAGTGTTTTAAAGAGATTGTACACCCACAGTGTCAATAGTAAAAAGAATAACAAAAATAGAAATGAAAAGTTACTTTTGACAAGTTTGGCTAAACAGGAAAAGCCTAGAATTAAAAGGATTTTTTAAAAAATTTTGTAAACTTAACAGAGATTTAAAAAAAAAACAAGCCAAAAGTTCCAAAATTCCAATAGAAATTAGCCAATTTTATTTACTACAAATTTGTGGTACATAAAAGCTGGGCCCTCATTGTTAAACCTGCCCTCATTACATCTTAACTATCTTTTTTAATCTCTGTATGTCAACTTCCTATACCATTCCCTACCATACTATAAACTATTCCTCTTTTTAAAACCTGAAATAGTATCACTTACCTTCTTATCTTATACCTGAATATATGGTTCTATTTCTTTAAGACTATGGTCATTGGATATAAATAAGTTTCCTGGATTCACTTCTTAAATTCTTTGAAACTTCTCAGCGTATAATCCATTCTCTCCTTTCTCTATGCTCACATAAGAAGTGTTATCCTTATAATTCACTCAGGCTAATACTTCTCACACCATTTCCCTTTGTCTTCTTCAGGACCTGGATCTAACAGTTACCTCTTCTTTTCCTTCCCATACTTGCTCAATCTCTTGTTTGTAATTATCAGCATATTCTCATCTTTCCACAGACATGTAAAGTCCTTGTGCCCTCATTTTTTATCTGTCAGGTAGTCATTTGTTTATGTAATTAATTTATTTGTGTTTTATATAAGTAGACTATGTAATAAATTCTCCTCCTTTTCCCTAAAATCCTGCCATTCATCCTTTAAAATAATATTTTGGAAACTTTAGTAAAGAACATTTCTAAATATAATTAAGCCACTGACTTTAATTTTTAGGAAGCTTTGTTTTAAAATTAGACTTGAGAAGTGCTCGAGTTGACATGTGAAACATGAGGAAAGCTTTAACTTTTTAGTAGCTTCCTAATACTTCAGCTCATTAATGCATATCTACAATGGCATCATGACAATGTTTAGCAATCCAGCTTTCTTTTTGTTATTGAATTAAACTGGTTCAGATGCATTTAGATACGGTTTAAAAAGAGTAATATTTTAGAAGCAAAATTGGATTTGTATTACTCTATTAAAATAAATCTAGATACAGATGCTTCTAAATTATTTTTTGGTTTCCTATAAAAGTAAACTTTGTAATCCTAGTTTTAAGGTGTAAAACTGGTTAGTTGTATGTTTCCTTCTATTCAAAATTCCAATGGCAATTTTAACACCAGTTAAACTTTAAGATTTTTATATTTCAGTCCTAAAGCAATTTCAATCACTCATTGATGAAATATGTACTTTTCTTTATTCTTGGGCACCTTGAATCTTCTCTTGCTGAGGTCCTCCTGCACTGGGCTTCCATCTTTGTTGGTCTTCAATTTTGACTTGCTGGAAAACTATGGCTTGGCTGAGGCTATCAGAGCCTCGAGCGGAGTCTGCTCTTTCATTTTCACTTTCTTCTACTTCAATTTCTTCTTCTGGTTCAATCATTTTCTTTCTTCTTCTCCTTTCTTTCTGTTTTGGTGATTCACATTTTAAGCACGTTTTAGGACAAGCATAACTTAGACGAGCTGTTTCTTTACAACTTGTCTATATTTGGAAAATATCCTGTTTAAGTCATTGTTTGTCATAGAAAAAGGCAAGTTGAATATGGATACAGTGCTTTTACTTGGTACAAATCCACCACTGATTTCTTTTGCTCACAGCACATTATTCCAGGAAATCCTTGAATTTCTCTGCACCACTGATGATCCAATCCAACTTTACCTCCTTAGCTCCAACAGCAGTTATCGCATGCCCTCTTTTTGAAAAGCCTTTCTTGATACTTTTATTTGATAAATATTTATCTGATAGTAATCAGCTATAGAGATATAACAAGAAAAGAGAAATTTAAGTACCACTGCCTCTCATATTACCACTATTGTTGTTGTTAACAGGAACAGCAACAGTGATATAATAAGCCTGATAGTAATAATCGTAGGAGTAATATAATAAACCCAACAGATTGAAGCATTGTTTTCCCTGATATTAATAATAACACATTTTAATAGATGTAAACCACAGATTTTTCTCAAAGTTAAATATAGCTCTACTCTCCAGACATATGAAAATCTAGAACGGTACTCTATATCTGAGCTATGTTGAGATTGTATCCATTAAGACTTTAGCTCATGACTTCTCAGCAAAGTTTATTTTTTTGTTACTAGACACCAAGAGAGCACAGAGGTTCCAAGCAGAATACGTTTATCTATAAATTTCCCTTTGTACTGAGGATACTTGCTTTACATCAGCCTTAAAGGCAGATAGATGCCTGAGTTCTATACGTGTATAAACCACCAAGTAACACTTCCATATTGAGCAGTTAGGCATGTGTGATTGCTCATGGCATTCTCAGCCCTTAGCCTTTACATCTCTCACTTAGTACATATGCAGGCAGGACTGCTATTTCCAAATCTCCCATTCATTGTCTCTCAGTGCCTTCCTGGATTCCAATCTAATCTAGGAGTGTGAGTATTCCCCCCAAAATAATTTTAAATTTATCAAATTACTTAAGCTCTCATTCTCATAGAACCTTAATCGCTTTCTCAATTTTGTATGATCCCTAAAGGATTCCTCCATGAAAGTAATTTTAAGTTAAAAGCCATGAGAAATGAGGCAATTATGGGTCATAACCTATCTACTTGTAGGGAGACACCAAGTCTGCATGATATCTACTCCAGAGGAGGATGGTCTGTGCATTGTCAGAACTATATTCTTCTCCACAGCCAAAAAAAAAAATAATTCCTTTAGAAAAGTCAGTGAAGGTTTCCTTAATACATGCAAACAGATAGCACAAATCAACTATGAACTTATAAAAAAAGGTCAATCCTTATTGAGACAAAAGTCATCCCATGATTGCGTTTATGTGAAGTACATATCATCCATTGCATGCAGTAGAGACTGCAGCATAAAACATCACTTGACACAACTTTAGTGTCTAAATGACTGAATTAATTGAAATACATGTTTCTTGAAATTTAGGAAACTATTAGATATGACTTTCTGCCTTTGGGTAGACATTTGATGGAATTCTCTTTGTCTGCCTGCCTGATCACCCAGCCTTCTCCTTGGTAGTCCCTTTCATGTCAAAAAATGGGACTTTAAGCATCTCTGGGTAATAATACCTGCCTCCTTGCAGGTAGACACCAAGTCTCCATGATAACTACTCTAGGGCTGGGTTGATCTGTTCAGAGAAAAAGAGTGTCATAATTCTCATGGTCAACAATTTTGTGCTCTCTATCAATATAAACTGAAGAATATATGTTCAAATAGGTGTCACAGACATTAAATAGAGGGATCAACACTTAAAACTGCAAGATTCATTATGCCTAAATCATAAGTAATCATTTCATGGTATCATTTACTTAAATTCACATTAATTGTATATATAGTTGAGAGGACAGTGCAAAACATTACATGATGTATGAATTTAGTGAGAAAATATCTAAATTATGTGAAGGATAGGCTACTTGTAACTTTGAGAACTTTGGTATAGACCTGATTGCCTGTGGGCAGACCTGTTCACATCTCTCACTTTTTTATGTCAGCCTAGCCAAAGAGACTTCTCCAGAAAGTCCCATAAAGGAATAAAAAAAAAACCAAACACAGTTATCCATCCCTGAGTAATGCCACTGTTGTGAGTAAATTCTGCAAAGCCAAACTGAGGGCCATTTCTGTGAGCAAGATATCGTTTTATTAACAGTCACATTACCTGCCAATAAAAGAATCAGTGTATTCATCCATTTATGCCAAACACAAAGAATTGAAGATGCAACTCATTTTTATAGGCATAGGATAAATGACAGAACAGAAAACATATCACTGGTTATGGAACTGACAGCATCATGGAGATGAGGGACCATGATTGATTACATTAGAGGGAGGAGTTTGCACACAAGCGGGACATGGATCACCCTTCTCTGTTCTGAATTTGGATTTATGGGACCCAGCTACCTCCCAAAGTCATTTAGTGGAAAGGAACAGCAGACCCACAGGCACCTAGGAATGAGGTAAAAATCACTTTTATTAATCTACAAGAATGAGGCTAAGATGAGACAAGGTCAGCTTGTCTGTCCTGAAGGATGTCACACAAAAATCATGGAGTTACTCAGGAACTGAAGTTATGAGGAATGACAAGTTTCCTTCACACAAAGTGATTTTCAGGAAGTGCTGATAAAACAGCTCCCTTATAGTTGAAAAATTCATGAGAGTATTGAATCTCTAAATTTTAGTTCAGAGTTTTTGACTAAATGAAATCAATTGAGAGAATAAACTTTAGTATATGACTATGAGAAGGGATAAGTGACCTTTTGAACTAATGAATTTCTTCACTAAGAGACAAAAAAGAGGCTTAGATTTGTACACAGAATTTGGTTACAGAATGGGATCAGATACAGAGTGAAATATAATATAAAATATAGGCTCAATAATTAATTCTCATACCACCCTGCCAGCATGGAGACAAAAAGTCAACAGTAGCCTCTCTAGGGCTAGGTTGATTTTTTTATAGAGTAGACTATATTTTTCTTCATGGCCAATGATTATTCATTTCCTCACAAAATTAGCAGAGTTATTCATGACATCTACAAATAGACTTCATACACAGCAAACAGAACAAACACATATGGACACACCACAGTAAAGTAAGAAAGATGGTATGTAATTAATCTTTCCATAGTCCTGTTTATCTTAAACATTCATTAACATTGAATTCACTAGACAACTCAATGCCAAACATCATTTGACAAGCTGTTCAGTGAAATTAAATGAATGTAATGCCACTTGAAATTCTGAATTTAAGTAAAGCCTACCTAGCTGTTGGTAGACATATCTCAAAATTTTGTTGGTCTTCCTGGTCCCCAAGTTTCTCATTGGAAGTAGATTCAGGCTCAAAAAGCCACAGGAGCTCAGGCAAAAATGAATCATATCTATGTGCTTGTAGGGAGACATAGCACCAATGCAATATTCATAGCGACTATGCCGCATATATCCCAGTGCAATTCTGAATGGCAAAATATAACAGACTCTCCACATGGAAGACAGAACTAAAACATTTAATCAGATACTAGAAAGCCAAAGCCATCATAGTAACAAAAATCTAAACACAATAACAAAGCAGAGGACAGCACTATCCCCTCACCCGCCCCATGCTAGATAGAACTTTCCCACAAACAAACGCTAAAGAGCATGGCTGTCTGCCTCCTCTCCCTCCCTCAGTTCTGACCAATTTACTTTCAGCTCTGCTCTAGCTTGGTTTCTTTGTGCTCCATCCCTTCAGCAAAGACTTCTCTCCACAGACTCATGTGACTTCCATCTCTGCAGGAGATGCCACATCCCTTTGGTAACCTCTCTAGGAATGGGTTGATCCATACACAGGCAAGAAATATATTTCTCCCCATGGCAAATAATTTTGCTTTCCTTTGCAAAATACCCTGAAGAATATGTGATATCCTCAAATAAATGACATAAATACGTTTTTGTAGATCAGCATTTAAAATAACAAGGATGATTGTACCTTCTTCTCAAGTACCATTGCACAATATTCTTTACTTCAAATTTACGTTAATGTTTCATGCAATAGAAACCACAATTCTAAACATTACTTGAGAGACAGATTCAGTGGTTCAATATCTTTATCGTATGGAAGGAAGGAAGAAAAGAAGGAAGGAAAGATTTATTAAGTGTTTAGTATGTGCCAAGTGAACTCTCAGTTTCTGTTCTCTCCTCTTCTTTGTTTCCTATTGCTCAAATGCCTTCTTCCATTTTCTTCTCCTTTACCATTGTTTCTCCTGATGAAGTAGTTTTATTCCTTCCTAAGCTTAGTTGTTCCACTGTTTCCTTGAACAGATTACCCCCTTGCCATCCCCACTTTTCATTTTTTTCAATATTTCCCTCTCTACTAGTTAATTTCCTACTTCCTACAAACATGCTCCTGTCTCTTTTATCCTGAAAAACACAAACCCTTCACTTGATCCTTCCAACCCTGATAACTATGTCCTAACTCTCTTCTGCCCTTTGTAAACTTCTAACAAAAGGCTATTAAAGGTGCCTCCACTTTTTTTCTGCTCATTCTCTTCTTAAACCCTCTTCTTACAGGCTGCCTGCCAACCTCATTACTCTGAAATTTATTCGTTATCTTTTCATGGCCAAATCCAATGATTTTTTTCTCAATCATCATTCTGCTTGACCTTTTCAGCTTTTGACACTATTGATTACTTTCTCCTCTGTAACACTAATATTCTCTAATTCTGGGGGGAACACCTGGTTTTCCTCATATTTGGCATATCTGACTGCTCCTTCTTTGCCTCCTTTGCTGGCTCCTCCAGATCAGCCCCTCTAACACTGAGTGTCTCCCAGGGTTCTGTTCTGGACCCTCTTCTCTTCTCCCTTTATAGTACTTTACTTGGTGATCTCATTAGCTCCTGTGGATTTAATTGCCATTTCTAGGCTGGTGATTCTGGAATTTATCTTTCCTGCATAATCTCTGTTGACTTCCACTCTCAGATCTCTAACTGCCTTTCAAATATCTAGAACTGGATATCCAGTAGGCATCTTAAGCTCAATACGTGCAAAAGAGAAATCATTATATTTCTCCCTAAACTCTCCTGCCCTCACTTTCCCTATTGTAAAGGGAACACTATTCTCCCAGTTCCTCAGGGTCACAATTTAAGAATCATCCTGAATTCTTTACTATCCCTCACCCACCATATCCAAGCTGTTGCCAAGGCTTGCCAATTTCTCTTTTGCCACATCTCTTGAATATATTCCCTTTGCTTCTCTGACATGGCCACCGTACTAGTATAGGCTGTCATCCTCTCACCCCTTGATTGTGTAAAAGTTTGCTTATGGGCATGCCTGCCTCAAATCTTTCCCCACTCCAAATCATTTTCCATTCAGCCAGTAAAGACATTTTCCTAAAATGCAGGTTTAATCTTGTCACCCTCTACTCAAAAACTCCAGTAGCTTCCTGTTGCCTCTAGGAACAAATACAAAATGTTGTCTTTGGCATTCACATTCAATTCAATTAACATATATTCAGCATTTACTAAGTGTCAGACAGCCTGCTAAGCAGTGGTGATACAAAGAGAGGCAAAAGACAGTTCTGGTCTTCAAGGAGTTTACAACCTAATAGAGCCCTTTAAAATCTAGGCCCCAATCTCTATTGTGCTTTTATTACAATCATCATTTTACACTTAAGCAAATTGAAGCAAAGGTAAGTAGTTGCCAAGGGTCACAGAGCTAGTAATTGTATGAGTCTAAATTTGAATTCAGGTCTTTCTTTATTCCTACTCCTCTATCCATTGCTATACTACTTGAAATTTGTAACTTGGGAAAATCTAGATAGGTAGTCTGCCTGCCCATTAAAAAGGCATTTCAATAGCTCCCTCCTTTGTTTATCTGCCTCACCAGTCAATAATTTCCTTGGAAGTCCTATTAAATTTCAAAATCAACCATATCTTAAGAATGTTTGAATAATATTTGCCTGTCTGAAGGTAAACACCAAGTCTCCATGCTAACTGCTCTAGGACTGGGTTAATCTGTGCAGAGATAGGGAATATATTTCTCTTTTTGACCCAAAATTATATATTCCCTTTCAAAATAAGCTGAAGCATAAACATTTTGTCAAAGGTATCCAAAGCATAAAAAGACAAAGATCATATTTAAAATAATAGGCTTATTATTGCAGTAACACAGGTAACCACAAATTTGATTCTATCATTTACCTATCATGTTAACATTTCATTTAATAGAAAGCATAGTGCAAATGGAAAGACTTCTTTAGTGGTTCGATATCTAAATCACATGCAGGATATATTACTTGACAGATAGCACTTGAGGACCTCTACCTATTGCATTTATTTCTGTATCTAGATTCATCCATGACTCTTTCCTTTATCTATCTGCCTGGCGCCAAATCTTCTTAGAATTAAATTAAAGGTCATAAAATAGAGGAGCTTAGGCAATACTGGATAATGCCTATTTGCATAGAAGCAGACACTAAGTCTTGATGGTAATAACTCTAGGATTGGGTTGGTTTGTCAACAATCAAGGACAATATTTTTCCATAGGGTCTTCAGTTATTCACTTCTTTCCAAAATAAGCTGAGGCATATTTATTATCTTTAAATAGGTATCAACAACATTAAAATGAATATAATAACAAGGGTGATTATGTCAACATCCTAAGTTATCATTCTATGTTACAATTTACCTCAAATTCATAGTAATATTACATTCAACAGAAAGGACTATTTAAAACTTTACTTGGCAGATGGCTTCTGTGACTCCACATGTGTAAAATTACATGCAGAGAATATTACTTGAAATTTGGAACTTGGAATAATGCCTGACTTCCAGTGGGTAGACAGTACCATATTTCATCCTTCTTTCTCTTTACCTGACCTCCCATCTTCTACTATTAAGACTCTTAGAATAAAGATGTCAAAGATACAGCCTGCTGGAAACACTCTAGTGTGTGACCTGAACCAGATTAAAGTGTAATTGGGAAATATTTAACAAAATAAAAGAAAGAACTCTAAAACAGTGCTTCTTAAACTGTGGGTTATGACCCCATATGAGATCGTGATCCACAGTTTAAGAAGAATTGTAGGGAGTCAGAAGTGGAAAAACTTTAAGAAGCCCTGCTCCAAAAGATAGATAATGTTGCATATTAAAACTAAGTCAAAATGCTCCCCAAGGGGATCCTTTATGTATAGATTAGTGGCCCTTGTTTCTATTTGAATTTGACTCCAGTGCCTTAGAAGGTCAAACTATAGATAATACCTGCTGCCTGCAGGTAGACACCAAGTCTCCATGGTAACTACTCTAGGGGGAGGGAAGATCTTTCCAGAAATATGGACTACATTCCTCTTTGATTACACATTTTCATACTCTTCCATAAGCAGCTGAAGGCTAGCTAAAATCTACAAACAGACATCAACCACAAACAAAAAAATAAATATAAGAATTTAAAAGTTAACAACTTAGCAAGAATGATTTTCTCAATATCAAAAGTAATGATATCATGCTATTATTTCAATCAAATACATATCAACAATTATAAACAATAGACAGCACAATGCAAAACATGGCTCATCAGAATGTTTCAGTGGGTAAATATCTACTTCATCAGCAGGATGTATTACTTGAAACTGAGAACTTGGGGAATTCTGAGCAACGTATTGTTCCTATAAGGGTAAACTCTTCCATGGCTGCTGTTTGTTTGTCCCTCTCTCTCTGCCTTTGCCTCTCTCTCTCTGATTAAACTGGTGGCCCAGATTTCTCTTTGGAAATTCCTTCAAAGGTCAAAAGCCAAGGGAAATTGGAAGTTTCTTGGTAATATTTTCTTGCCTACAGGTAGATACCAAGTCTCCATGGCAACTATTTAAGGTCTGGGTTCATGTGTGCATAAGCAAGGACTTTATTTCTCCCCATGGCCTATGACTTTGCATTTGTTTGCAAATTAAACATAAGGAAAAGAAATATGTTCAAAAAGGTGTAAGAAAATTTAAAAAGGATAACACTTAAAATAACAAAAATAACAAAGATGTTTATATAAGCATCAAAAGTAATCATTTCAAGCTAAACTTTATCTCAAATTCATATTAATATGATATGTGATAGAAAGCATAATGCAAGACATTTCTTGACAGACTGCTTCAATGGCTCAATACTGACATCATATGGAGGGTACATTACTTAGAAGTAAGGGAATTCTACCTAAATTCCTGCCTGTCTTTGGGTAGGCATATCCAGGTATCCTTCCTTTGACTGCCTGGCCATCCAGCCTTCTCCTGAGAGGTTTTTCAAAGCTCAAAGTTCACTAGATCTTAAGATTCTCTGGGTATTATTTGCCTGTCTGCAGGTAAAAACCAAGCCTCCAAGGTAACTACACTTAGGGAGGGTTGGTTGATCTGCCCAGAAGCAAGGATCTGTCCTCTCCCTGGGCAACAAGTTTTAAATCTCTTGCAAAAGCATGGAGATGCATTTGACATCTGCAAATAGATATCACACACAAATAACAAAATATAAATGTCAACAGTCAAAATAACAGGAATGATTAATTCAACATCACCAGCAATGTTTCATGGTACAATTAATATCTAATCTACATTAAACATTGCATGCAACAGATAGCAAAAAAGAAAATACCGTTTGGCACATTTTTTGTGACTCACATGCACAACAAGCAATATATATTACTTGAAACAAAACTTGGGGAATTCCGGGTAATGCATTCCTGCTCTGGCTTTCTCATTCTCTTTCTCCTTGGTTACCCAGTCTTCTCCTTGGTTCCTCAAAGATCAAAACCTCCTGGATCTTGGAAATCTCTGGGTAATACCTTCCTGCCTACTTGCAGGCAGACACCAAGTCTCCATGGTAACTACTTTACTCCTGTGTTGCCCTTTATACAAGGAAGGTCTATGATCTTTTTCTTGACCAACAATTATTTTACCCCTTTATTAAGTCAACTGAGGCATACATGATATCTTCAAATAGATGTCACAAACATTAAAAAAAGATCAACATTTAAAATAACATGGATGATTGTATCAGCATCCTAGTTAATTATCACATACTACCTTTTAACTCAGATTCACATTAGTGTTTCATGAAATATAAATCGCAATGTAAAATTCTGCTTGACAGACTGCTTCAGTGGTCCAATTTTTAAATTAGATGCAAGATATAGAGCACTTATCTTAGAACTTAGGAAACTGTGAGGGTATATTCTTCTAAATCTATTGTTTTTTTCTGTCTTTCTTCACATCCCTAATTTTCCTTGTAAGTATTTTCAAAAGTCAAAAGCTATGGGAATTTAGGAATCTCTGGGTAAAAGTACTAGAGTGCTTACCTGCCTACAATTAAGCATAAGGGCTACATAGTACCTTCTGCAGGACTTTCTTCATCTATATGGAAGAAAGGATTTTTTTTCCCCAAGGCCAAGAGTTTTGTACTGCCTTGCAAATAAGTAGCTGAGGTATAGATAGCATCATGCTGCAGGTTTTCCCATCATATTTATTTTAAAAAAAAGACAACAGCATTTAAAATAACAAGAGTATTATGGCATTTTAGTAGGTAATCATTTGATATTGCAATTTATCTAGTCTCAAATTTACATGAATATTATGTATAGTAGAAGACAATCAATAAACATTTATTAAGAAAATACTATTTGTCAGCTAAGTACTGTACAGTACAAAACACTATCAGAAAGAGTTCTACAATGGCTAAATGTCTAAATAGCATGCAAGACCTAAATATTTAAATATAAAATTATATATATATATATATATATGTACATGTATACATACATTCACACATATATATGTCAACATTTAAAATAACAAAATGATTATCATGAAATCACAGGTAATCTTTATATAGTATTGTTTGCATCAAATCCATATTAACCATTACATTCAGTTGCAAAACATTGCTTGACAAAGTCTTTCAGTGTCTAACTATATGTCACATTCAAGATCTGTTTTTTGGAACATGGGGAAATCTGGATTATCCCTGCCCCTTGCAATTATGCTAGTCCATTTCCCTACCTTTTTTTGTTTCCCTTTCAAAAGCCAAAAAGTCTTAGGAATCTTTGGGTAGTACTTGCCTGAGTCTCAACCAGCAAGGTTTATCTGCACAGAAGAATATTTTTCCTGAGGCCAAATATTTTCCACTCCTGTGCTAAATAAGCTGAGATAGAGGGGACGTGTTCAAATAAGATGTCATAAACATTTTTAAAATACTTAAAATAACAAGAATGATTATGTCAAAATCATGAGTAATCATTCCATTCTACTCTGTCTCTAGTTCACATTAATTTTACATGCAAAGGAAAGTGCAATGTAAAATATGAACTGAAAAACTGATTCAGTGACCCAATATCTAAATCAAATGCAGTTTATGTTCCTTGAAACTGGGAACTTGGGAAACTGACCTGTAGGTAGATATTTTCATGTTTCTTTCCTTAATCTGTCCTCCTACTCAACCGTCATTCTCCTTAAAAAACATTCTTCAAAAAATAAAATCCAGAATATCTAAGGAATCTTTAAGTATTACCTGCCAGTCTGCAGCTAGACATCAAACATCAATGGTAACTAACATGATGTCAGATGCCTGGAGTAGGGTTGATCTGTCCAGAACAAGGAAAACATTCCTTTTTCTGGGCAATAATTTTTCTCTCACTTTGCAAATATATATCTGCAAATAGATATAACGCACAAGCATCAAAGTAAATATCTATGGTCAATCTGATAGGAATTACTATTTTAACATGCAATTTTTAATATCTAATTCATACTAAGACATTTTGTGTAGTAGATAGCAGAACAGAAAATATTATTTGGCACATCCTTTGTGTGGTTTATGTCTATAATACTTGCCCAGCGTGCAGGATATAGTACTACTTGAAACATCATAGATGAATCTAGGTAATGCATTCTTACTGGTAGCATTTTCTTCAAAGTCCTTCCCATTTTCTTTCTCTTTGGTCACCCTTCCTTTTCCTTGAAAGTCTCTTCAAAGGTCAAAAGCTACTGGACCTTAGAAGTATCTGGGTAAAATCTAACTGCCTGCCTCGAGGTAGACACCAAGTCTCCATGGTAGCTACTCTAAGACTGGGTTGAACTCTAGATAAGCACAGCCTACACAGTCTTCTTGACAAGCAATTTTAACCCTCTTTAAATAAATTGAAGTATACATAACATCTTCAAATAGGTGTCACAAATGTTAAAAAAATGTTTAAACGTTTAAAATTACAAGGATGATTGTATGAGCAAAAGAGATAATTATCTCATGCAACCATTTACTTCAAATTTATATTGTTTCATGACACAGAAATCACAATGTAAAACTTTACTTAACAGACTGCTTCAGTGGTTCAATTCCAATATCCTATGTTGTATATCGCTTGGAACTTGGGGAATTCTGCTTAAATATCTGCCTATAAGTAGGAATTTCCAGGTCTCCCTCATTTGTATGCCTGGCCACCCAACCTTCTTGAAAAGTTCTTCAAAATATCTTAGGAATCTTTGGGCACTGCCTGCCTGTCTGCAGATACACACCAAGTCTCCATGGTAACTACTCTTGGGAAGGGTTGAGCTGTTCAGAAGCACAGAAAACAGTGCTTGCCTTGGTCAACAAGTTTGCAATCTCTGGCAAAAGCATAGGATCCATTTGATGTCTGCAAATAGATACCACACACAAATATTAAAGAAAATATCAGTCAAAATAACAAGAATGATTATTTCAGCATGCCATAGTACTGTTTATATCTAATTCATATTAAGATGTTGGAAGCAGCAGATGAAGAACTGTTTGGCACATTCTTTTAATTGTTCGATGCCTACAACACATGTACAACATACAGAATATATTACTTAAAACATCAAACTTGAACTCTGGGTAATGCATTCCTACTTTTGGAGTGTACTCTTCAACAGCTTCATTTTCTTTCTCCTTGGTCACCCTTCCTTTACACTGGAAGTCTTTTTCAAGATCAAAAGCTATTGGACTTTATAAATCTCTGCATAATATACCTTCCTGCCTGCCTGCAGGCAGACACCAAGTCTCCATGGTAACCGCTTTAGGACTAGGTTGCTCTCTACATAAGCAAAACCTGTAGTCCTCTCCATGGCCAACAATTTTTTTTTACCAAACCCTTTTAAAACAAACTGAGGTATACATGACTTCTTCAAATAGGTGTCATAAGCACTAAACAAAAGATTATCATTTAAAATTATTAGGATGATTCTATGAGTAGCATAGGTAATCATCTCATGCTATTGTTTACCTCAAATTCTGTAAAGTTGTGCATTGTGATGAAACAGAAATCACAGTGCGCAACTTTACTTTACAGACTGAGTGTCTGTGAGTATTCCTGCCTGTCTGTGAGTAGGCATTTCCAGGTCTCCCTCCTTTGTATGCCCAGGCATTTAACCTTCTCTTTAAGAAGTCCTCACATTTGTATGCCTGGCCACCCGGCTTTCTTCTTGAAAAGTCCTTCAGTGGTCAAAGTCCAGAAAATATTAGGAAGGGTATTACCTGCCTGTCTGCAAGTAGACACCAAGTCTCCATGGTAACTACTCTTGAGAAGGGCTGGCCTATCTAGATGCAAGGAAAACAGTCCCTTCCTTATTCAACAATTTGTTAACTTCTAGGAAAAAATATGAAGATCCATTTGACATTGGTAAAGAGTATAATATAAAAATAGAAATGTCAATATTCAAAGTAATAGGAATGACTATTTCAATATCATAAGCAATGGTCCCATGATACTTTTAAAATCTAATCCACATTAATCATTGCATGCAGAAGACAGCAAAAGGCAAAATATTATTTGGCATATTCTTTAGTTCCTCGATGGCTACAATACATGAACAGCATGCAGGACATATTACTTGAAATATTAAACTTTCAGGACTCTGGGTAGTGCATTCCTGCTCTGAGAGTTTATTCTTCAATGACCTCATTTTCTTTCTCCTTGGTCACCCTGTCTTCTCCTTAGAAGTCTCTTCAAAAGGTCAAAAGGATCTTAAAATTCTTTCAGCAATACCTTCCTGCCTGCCTTCAGGTAGACACCAAGTCTCCATGGTAACTAACTATTCTAAGACTGAGTTGAATTCTACATAAGCACAGCCTATAGTCCTCATGGCCAACAATATATTTATTAAATAAATTGCAATATACATGACATCTTCAGATAAATGTCACAAATATATTTTTTAAAGACCAGCATGGACAGTAACAAGGGTAATGGTGTCAGCAACTACCTAATTATCCCACACTACCATTTACCTCAGGTAAGTGGCATTGAAATTAAGTGCACTGGACTCAGAATCAGGAAGACTTATCTAGCTGTGTGTCCCTAGACAAATCACTTAACCATGTTTGCCTCAGTTTCCTCATCTGTAAAATGAGCTGCAGAAGGAAACAGTAAACTGCTCCAGTATCTTTGCCAAGAAAGCCCCAAATGGGGTCATGGAGAATCTGACATGACTTAAATGAGATAACAAATTCACAGTGTTTCATGAAATAGAAATCTCAGTGAAATCCTTTACTCGACAGGCTATTTCAGTGATTCAGTACTGGCATCATGTATTTTATATTAGCTGGAACTTGGGGAATTCTAGTTACATTCCTGCCTGTCTGGCATTTCCAGGTCTCCCTCCTTTGTATGCCCAGGCTTTGAACCTTCTCTTTAAAAAGGCCTTCTAGATCAAAATCCAGAAGGTCTTAGGAATCTTTAGGTATTACTTGCATTTATGCAGGTGGATAGCAAGTTTCTATGGTAAGTACTCTTGGGGAACATTGAAATGTTCAGAAGTATGCAATACCTTTCTCCCCTGGGGCAACAAGTTTTCACTCTCAAAAGTAGCTGAGATACACTTCACATCTGCAAATCAGTATCACACAATCAAAAATTAAGATAATTATCAGTAGTTAATATAACAAAAATAGACATTTCAAAATCACAAGTAATAATCCCAAGGTACTGTTTATATTGAATCTATATTAAGAAATTGCATGCTGTAGACAACACATTGCAAACCAGTACTTAAAAGACTCTTTTAATTGGTCAACATGTACAACCAATGCAGGCTATATTACTTGAAACTTTGACCTAATACAATTGTGGATAATCCATTCATGCTCTAGAAGTGTACTCTTTCCTGCCCCTCTCGTTCTGCTTTCCCTCTAGTTACCCGGGTCTCTCCTTGGAAGTCTCTTCAAATGTCATAAGCTACTGAAGTTTAGGAGTCTCTGGGGAATACCTTCCTGCTTTCCTGAAGGTAGATAGAAGTTTTTCATGGAAACTAACCTGTAACTCATTGGATCAGTAAACAAGCAAAGATTATTATCCTCCCCATGGCCTCAGATTTTTATTTCTTTGCAAAATATCTTGAAGTTTATGTGACATTTTTCAATAGGTCAGAAGCATTTCAAAAAATAAACATTTTAAACAGCAAGAATTTATGTACCAACATTGAAGATAATCACTCCATACTAGGGTTCATCTCAAATTCACATTAATGGTGCATCCAATAGAAAGAAGAAAGCAGTATATGTTGCATGGAACTTGTAATGTGTAACATGGATAACTCTGGTAAATGCCTGCCTGTCTCTGGGTAGACTTTTTCATCTGTGTCTCCATTTTCTATCTGCCTGAATAGTTAGGCTTCTTCTAGGAAGCCCTTTCATTGGACAAAAGCTACGATGAATCTTTGAGTAAACTCTGTCTGCTTGCAGGTACACATCAAGTCTCCATGGTAACTAAGGCTGAGTCGATCTGTACAAAATCAGGAACCACATTCTTCCTTCAGGCCAATATTTTTTTATTCTCTTCCAAAATCAGTTGAATTAAAATTTATACCTACAAATAAACATCACAGGTATTTAAAATTAAACATTAATATTTAATATATCATAGATGAGTATGTCAACATCACAGATAGTCATATATGGTACTGCTTATATCACCTCTATATTAATCACAGCGTGCAACAAATAACACAATAAAAAATATATTTGACAGCTCTTTTTAAGTGACTAAATCTGTCACATGCAAAATATTTTGTTTCTAGAAGTTGGGGACCTCTGCATAATGCCTCCTTGCTTCTGCATATGTGTGTGAGTGTATATACACACACACACACACATACACACACACACACACACACACACACACACACACACACACACACACACATATATATATATATACACACTCACCTATATATATTTCCATGTTCCTTTGTCTATCTCCAGGACCAATCAGCCTTCTCCTTTGAAGTATTTTTAAAGCTCAAAAATCATGGGAATTTAGAATTTTCAGCTTAATATATATTTGCCTGAAGGGAGACACCAAGTCTTCATGATAACTATTATAGGATTGGGTTGATTTATGTGGAGGACTATAACTAAGGAGATATGACATTCTCAAATAGGTGCTGACAGAATTAAAAAAGAAAAGGTCAATATTTACTATAACAAGGTTTATTTTTCTAATATAACAGGTGGTTATTTCATGGTTCTGTTTGTCTCAAATTCGCATTAATATTTCATGTAGTAAAAAATGACAATGAAAAACATTCCATGAAAAACTGCTTCCATGGATTAATATATCAATCATATGTAGTTTTTACTATTCAAAACACGGAACTAGGTGATCACTTGTTAATACCTGAGTGCTTATGGGTAGGCCAGTAATTTTTCATTCCCTTACAAAAGAAGTTGAGGAATGCATAACATTGTGATGTGTCCCTAACATTTAAAAGTGAAAAAAAATCATTATCTAAAATAACAAGGATGATTGTGTTAACATTAGAGCTAATCACTCCATGCTGTTTACTTAAATTCACATTACTATTTCATGCATTAGCAAACACAGAAATGTTCCATTAAATGTGGTTTTAGTGGCACAATATCTAAATCACATGCTTGGAACTTGGAATTTAGGGAAACCTAAGTAATTTCTACCTAACTCTGGACAGACATTTCTATTCCTCCCCTTTTTTTGTTTGATTCATTGGCCACTGTATTTTTTCCTTGAAAATAAATTTCCAGATCAATTCTTTTAGCAACTCTGGTTAATGTTCACTTGTCCAGTAGTAGGAATCAAGTTTTTATGGTTATCACTCTAGTGGAAAGTCCTTAATTAAAAACTTTTTTCCTCTACCTGCAAACAATTTGTCACTTCCCTATGAAATCAGCTGAGGTATATTTGATGTGCAAAAAAGTGTCACATATCAAAGTAAGTATCAGACTTTTAAAATAATAAAGATAATCTCAGCTTCACAGAAAATCATGCTATGGTTGTATACATCTTCACATTAACTATTGTATGCAGTAGACAACATCATGAAAATTTCACCTAACAAAATTTCTTAGTTTTTAACTATCTATGACTCAGGCAGGATATATTACTTGAGCAACTTGGGGAACTCTGAGTAATGCTTTCCTGCTCTATGAGTAGATTCTTCCATGTTACTCTTTTTTTGTCTCCCTGTCACCTATCAGTCTTTTTTGAAAATCCTTTCAAAGGTAAAATACTATAGGAACTTATTAAAATTCTATCTAATACCTGCCTGCCTCCCTGCTGGTCATCACCAGGTCATCATGGTCACTATTCTAGGTATATATTGATCTGTGCAAAATAAAGGGTTACATTCCTCCCTCAGACCAATAATTTGGAAAAATGGAAAATATGCTGAGGCATGTGTGGTATCTTTGAATAAGTTTCCCAAGTATATAAAAAGCATTTAAAATAATAAGAATGATTATACCAATATCACAAATAATCACTTCATGCTACTGGTGTTTATCTCAAATTAATGTTAAAGTAGTATACAGTAGATAGCATAAGGAAAAACATTAACTGAAAGACTATTTCAGTGGCTAAATGTATGTCACATGAAAGATGTATTAATTGATATTTTCAACTCAGGGGACTCTAGAGAATGTATTTATGATCTTTGGGGATATTCTTCCATCCATCTCTCCCTTTTCTGTATTCTAAAGCACTCTATTTATCATGCAGTCCCTTCAAATATTTGAATGTCTCAGAAGTTATGAATCTTTGGGTAATCCCTACCTGCATTCAGATAGACACCAAATCTCTAGATGGTAACTACTCTAGAGTTGGGTTAATTTGTGCAGAGGAAAGGATTATATTCCCCCATCCCAATATCTAACAATTTTATAATCCCTTGTTAAATAAATTCAGTCAACATCATTAGAGAAGTGTCACTCATATAGAAAAAAGGTTCACACTTTAAATAAGGATGGTAACTTCAAAGGTCATAATCTCATACTCCTCTTACTTCAAATTCAAGTTAATGTTGCAGTAAAAATATGTAGTAGAAAGCACAGTGCAGAACCTTGTTTGACAGCCTGCTTCAGTGTTTCAGTATCTCTAATAAATTCAGGATATATTGCTAGAAATTTGATAATTGAGTAGCTATGGACATTGCTTGATTGCCGGTGGGTAGATACTTCCATGTCCTCTTCAGTTATTAGTCTACTTGGCCATCTAGGCATCTTCATTTTTGTACCCTCAAGATAAAAATCCATGCTAACCTAGGCATCTCCATTAATGCCTGCCTGTCTGCATGGCATTAGGGCTGCGTTGATCTGTACAGAGGCAAAGATACCATAATTTTTCACTTCCTTGCAAAATGAGCCATAGTGTGGCTACTGTAAGTTAAGTGTAACTAAAGTAAAAATAAAAAACTCATATTTAAGATAACAAAGGTGATTATTTCAATATTAAGTAGTCACATCATAAGTAGTCATCCCATGGCAATGTTTATATCAAACCTACCTGAACCATTGAATGTGATAAATAGCACTAAGCCAAACATTACTTGACTGAGTCCTTCAGTGACTTTCTAAACCTTTTGCAAGATCCATAATTTGAAATTGGTAACTCAAGCAACTCTGGTTAGTGTCTACTTGGTTTTCTATAAATTTACCTATATTCCTCACCATTGTTTATCTTCCTGGCTATTCAGCTTATTCCTTGAAAAGTCCTTCATGTTTAGAACTATGGGAACTTATGCAATTCTGGGTAATTCTTAGGGTCTTTAGATAGACACCAAGATTCCATGGTAACTATACTATACTAGCTTGACTTATGTAAAAGCAAGGATTATATTCTTCCCCAATAGATGATAATTTTTTACTCCTTTGCAAAATCTTCAGAGGCATCCATGAATCTCCAAGTTTACTTCAGGCATATATAAAATAATCAACATTGATAATTAGATGAATGATAGTCCCAGATTCACAGATGACAATACATGATACTGCTCATCTTAAATATTTTAATATTGTTTGTGATAGGCATCACAATGGAAAAGAAAACATCACTTGATAGACTACTTTTTTGTCTAAATATATAAAGTATATGCATACATACATAAAACATACAGATAATGTATATATGATACAATACATGATACATACATAAAACATACAGATAATGTATAATGGATATATGTATATCCACAAATCACACATATATGTCATTTATATACTTGGATTATATACATACAAACACACAAAGTTTTGTAATAAATAAATAAAAGTAAAATTTAAAAATAAATTAGTAAATATGTATTGCTTTAAAACTGAACCATGAGAGACTTTGGGAAATATCTACCTAGTTGCCTATGGGTGTACATTTCTGTGGCTCTCTGTTCACTTTCCATGATCACCTAAGATTTTCAATGAGCATCTCCTTAAGATTAAAAGCCATAGGTATTTAGGCTGTAATTTCTGTCTGGCTGTGGAAAGTCATGAATTGTCAATGTTAACATTCCAAGGAGAGACATGATCTGTGATCAGACAAGGAGTACATTTTTACCCTTGGCTAATAACTTCATTCATATCAGGAAATCAGATAAGTCTCTCTGCAAATAGACTTCAAAAATATTAGCAAAAAACATTAAAAATAAAGATAATACCAAAATAAACTACCAAACCAATAATGTCAAAAAAATTTATTACAATCCACAGTATCACATATGATTCCAGGGTACTCTTTACCTCAAATCCACATAAACTTTTCTTGAAGTGAACATCCTAACACAGACTATCACTTAATAATTGGCTTCAGTGGCCAAGTGTCTGAGTTATTTGGAATATGCTACATTGAAAATCATAATGAATACATATTTATCCATTGTACACAAATAAATAATCACAAACAGAAAAAAAGAATTCAAAATGAATATAGGTAAAATAATAACAAATACTCATAAGCAGTAGTATATGTGCAAGTTCAAAAAGTAAAATAATACATATATAACTAAAAGAAAAATGAAGTGACAGTACATATATGGCTTGAACTTACATAAGGAAACATAAAGCAGAATGAGGGAAAGCAAAACAAAAATCTTAGCTTTTAAATTTTCTTTGGGAATGGGCAATTCAAGCAACTCAATCTCCTCTGAGTACTGCTTATACCTTTGAGAAAGTATATGACTTGGCATACTCTCAAACTGTAACTTATTGCTTGATAGCTTCAGATCATCTATGTGCCTTTAGCCAAGCCTGTGTCCCATTCCTCCTGTGTCCTTCCAAAGACAAAAAAAAACTGTCTAGGAATATCTTTACTTGTGGGTAATTCATGTCTATGACTACTTTCTCCCTGCTTAGATTGTTTTTTAAAGTTATATTTATTTTAGCTTTATTTGTTTTTACATTATATAAATATAGAGATTACATCTACTTTCTGAGAGGTATCTTGAAACAAAATTAAGCAGTTAAGTAAAATTAGTATGAACTCATTTGAAACTCATGCACCATTTCACATCTGTATCCCCCCTTCCACACCTATTTTTAAAGAGAAAAATCTATTTTCTCCCCCTTTCCCCTCACTAAGGAAAGGAAAAAATCTGGTAATATATGCACACCAAGAGAGACAATTTCCTTGAATGACTATATGCAAAAAATACATATGTCTTACTCTGCACCCTGAATCCATCATTTCTCTGGAATAAATAGCATTTTTCATTTAGTTCTTTGGAATCACAAGAAGTCATTTCATTGATTATAGTTCTTATTTCCAAAGTGGTTCCTTTGTGTATTGTTATTGTCGATGCATAAATTGTTCTTCACAGTCTGCTCATTCTGTTTGTCACTTTTATAAAAGAAAAACCAGAAAAATTTATACAGTGGCATTAATATTATACAAATGAGGGTTTTGTAATCTCTGATTAGGTTCTTTGACGTCTCCCTTATTTGGTTCTCTGTTTCACCAGTCATCATATCCCCAAACAGGTTGAGGTATGTGGTCAAACTGGCAAAATCCAACTTTTCAGATCATTTTGGTTTTTTTTTCTGTCAAAGGAATTTGGGAGTATATACTGTGTAACTCTTAATACTGTAAGTAAATGACTGTGCACCAGATCTTCTAGCATATCTTGAACTCTTGGCATGGTGTACTAATTTCTTTTACTTATTTTATTCAGAACTAGTGGAACACATTCACATCTTCCTATTCTTCCATGAGACTATTTTAGATGATGCAAACAGCTTCTAGACTTAGTGATGCTACTATTAACAACTCTCACAAATGTTTCCTGAAGTCTTTCATCACAAATAAAGGAATCTTCCTGATCATTCCTGGAATTATCAGGACTCTATGAGATGAATTGTGTTGGTAACACTGTGGCTGTATTCTACAGCTCACTCTTGCAATGAGAAAACACCTATACTACTATTGGGTGTGTGCTTGAATGAATTCTTCTATTCTTTATGTGGTAGGGTGTCCCCATTTGACATTTTCAAAATCCTCTTTGTACTTTAATGAGGTTAGAATTGGTTCAATAGATTCTTTCATTCTAGTCATAGTTCCTGAATATAGACCTATCAGAGCTATGGTTAGGAAACTTACTCTGCTTACTTTGATATATCCTAAATTTGGGTAAACATTAGAATTCCATACAAGTTCTTACCCTTTCATAGAATTTAAAGGTATTCCAGAATGTGTAGCTTTTAGGCCCCATCCAATTCTAATAGAACTCCCTTTAAAGTATCCATCTCCCCCTCTTTTCAAAGATATTTTTCCAATGCTGCAATAATTCTATAGAATCGTTTATCTAAACTTTCCATTTTTGTTTCCTAGGGGGGACAGGATTACTTTTTTTTTAATAAAGACATGTGTTAGACCTATAATGTTTCACAATGTACTTTTACTCACTTAAATATGCTTCAGATTTTTCTCTCCTGCTAGCAGGCTTCTGCGTTCAGTAAAGCATCTGATTTTTCAAAAGTAATTCCTTCTTGTGTTTGGTAGATGGGGACAGGAAATAGTCTCAAGATTGCTCTCCAGGTGCTATTTCTTACTAAAAAGATATGAGGAATATTTGAATGATCAAATAGGTATAGTAATTCACAAAACTCCATCTAAATCATATCATTGGTTCTGAGGTAGCTGTGAATTTTTTTACAATCATTTAAGTCATTTTACATTTCTCTTCAATGATTTTTAGCATCCTTATTTTTTATACTCAGGACTACTAATATCAATAGATCTCTATTAAATTCTACATTCAAAAATATCACCATATATTGCATTAAAGTTTATCTCTAATTCTAAAAGAAATGATCCATGCTCATAGTAATCAATAAAGCAATAATGCTAAACTTTGGAATAGAAATACAATATTATATAGTAATCACACAATGAAACAATTGCTCCATGTAAGAAATGCACAGCAAGTGAAACAGTAAAGCAGCTATGCAAATTAGTGGCAATATAATATGACATGAATAGAATAATGGGAAAGCAATTACAGTTACTTAAACCTTGTACCAACAATTGGCATATGACTACACCAAGAGCATCCATTAAGCCAGTACCACTTACTCATGCATGTAATCTCATCAAAACATATATTTACAACATTAATCAACAGTACCAATAGAAACTTTAAATTTAAAATCATTCTATGAACCCAGTCATTCTATCATGGCAGAAGTAATTACCTATTGAAGGTTTTTAAAGTTTCAGGATCAAATTATGGCAACATCACACAAAACCATTGCACCCTATTGCTTTTCAGCTGTGTCTGACTCTTTGTGATCATATTTGGATATTTCTTGGCAAAGCTACGGCAGGAGTTTGCCATTTCCTTCTCTAGCTCATTTTTACAGATGAGAAAACTGAAAAACAGAGTTAAGTAATTTGTCTAAGGTCACATAGCTAGTAAGTGTCTGAAGCGTGATTTAACTTCAGGAAGATAAGTCTGACTATAGGTCAGTTTCTCAGTCCACTGTACCACCTAGCTACCACATGCATGTTATTGTTTATCTCAAATCCATATTACCTATTTCATGTCAAAGCAAAAACAAAATGTCACTTGAAAGACTGCTGCATTGGATTAATGGCGAGATTTTATTCAGGAAGTATTGCTTGGAAGTTGGTACTTGGGAAACTTTGTTTAATGCCTTGGTATCTTAAAGGTCAGAATCCAAGGAAACTCAAGAAAATTATTTAAGACACAGAGTCTCTATGGTAGCAACTCTGTGGGAGTGCACAGGACTAAGTCGCCACCTTTGGAAAATAATAGGTATCACAAGCATGAAAGACCAATAAAGACCTCCCCCCCAAATATTAAATGCTTAAAATATATAGGATGGTTTTGGCAACAGCACAGATAATTATACTGTGGCACCCTTTACCCCAAATCTTGATCAACACTAAATGGAAGGATATTACACCAACATCACAAATAATAATCACATGACATAGCTTATTTTAAATGTACATTGCATGCAGCTGGTCGTGGTGGTACACACTTGTGATTTCAGATACAACTGACGCTCAAGTTGGGATATCTCTGGAGCGCCATGTAGACAAAATTTTGTGCTCAGGTGATCAAAAATTTGGCACTACCTTCCTAAATCTGTTAATCTATACTTGGAATCTTCTCGTTGTTATGACACTGAACAAAATTAAAAAATGAAAATTACAATAAGGCAAATTATTTCACAATCACTAGAAATCACCACATGTTTTCATTAACCTCAAATCCATATTAATATGGAATGCTATAGATAGGACAATATAAACTATGACTCCATAGACTACTTCATCATATACATGTCTAAAGTAAAGACATTATTAGAAACTTGAAATTTGGGAAACTCTGATGCCTTTCTATCTATGGTAGATACTTCCTTCTGCCTTTCTCTGTGATCATTCAGTCTTGTCAATTGAAGTCTCTTCAAGGTAGAAATTTTGGCGAATTTAGACAATTCCTGGTCATTCCTGCTAGTGTGGGAAATTACTAAATCTCCACATTTACTTCACTATGGAAAGCAAGATTTCTGGAAAGGGAAAGTCTGCATTCCTTCTCATGCCCAATGATTTTGAGGTCTACCAGATATGTAAATAGACATCAGAAGTAATGGGAGACACACAGTTAAATAGGACATTGAAGGTAATTATTCTGTGGTATTGTTATCTTTAAATTCACTAGCTTTGTAAACAGGAAAAAACATAAAAAATCACTTCATGAATGATTCAGTGGTTAAATGTATAAATAATGTGCAATATGTATTACTTAAAACTTGGAATTTGGAATAATGCCTGCATGCTCTGAATATAAACATTAGCACCATGTTAACTAACATAGGGAAGGATAGGTAAGTGCAGAGGCAAGAACTATATTCCTCCCTTTGAAAAGCAATTTTGCCCTCACTAGTTCAGCTTAGGAGTATACTTGAAATCTGCAAATAGACATCACATGTATCAGGACAAAAATTAACATTGAAAAACAGATTGTTATACCTTGTTAGTAGCTGATTCAAATCCATATTAAAATGGCATGCAATAGGAAAATAAAAAAAACACTTTACAGAGTCAATAACTAAGTATCTAAGTTAAGTAAAATATACCATACTTAAACCTTGAACTTAAGGAACTTTGGGAGAATGTCTGGACACCTGTGTTCAGAAAAGTCTTGTGTCCCTGCTTTTTTCTGATTGCCTGGACACTCGGCTTACTTATTGGAAATCTTTTAAATATCAAGAGCCTCAAGAGATTAGGCAACTCTAGAAAATACCTGTGTGTCTACAGGTAGACACCAAGTCTCCATGGTAACTACTCCACTGATCTCTTAAGAACAAGAAATACATTTGTACGTAGGATGTGTGTACATACACACAATGTGTGTATGTGTATGTGAGAGTGTGTGTGTGTGTGTGTGTGTATGTGTGGAGATATACACTATTTCTGTCTTCCTGGATACCTAAATTTCTCCATGGAAGTCCCAACAGGGTCTTAAGTCAAAGCTATTTAGCCCTTTATTATGCCTGCTTTCTTGCAGCTTGACACTGGATCTCTATGAAAACATGATACCTTTCAAATCAAAGGCCTTTACCATACAACAATTAAGTTAGCACACCTTTACCAAATCATCAAAGACATACTTATCATCAGCCAATTGACACTAAATGCATCTAAATATCAAGATTAAAATAATACAGTTGATTATCCCACCAAATCCACATCAGTGTGGATTCAGTAGGCAACACTATGAAAAACTACTTTATAAAGAAATATCTTGACAAGTCATTTCAGGTGCAAAATGTCTAAATCACATCCAGGACATGTGACTTGAATCTCTAAATTTTTGGAACACCAGATAATGTACAAGAGCTCTAGGAGTAGACATTTATACAGTTACCTTTTTGTCTCTCTTACTGACCACTCAGGTTTCTCCATGGAAATCACCTCAAAGTCCAAATTCATGGGGCATCAGATAATTCTTGGTAATGCCTTTTTTTCAATTAAGATAACCCCCCCCCAAACTCCATGGTAACTACTGTAAGAGAGACTTGAGCTGAGGTAAGGAGGACATTTTTCCTCCATGACTAAAAAAACAAAAACAGAGTTCTTCCTTGTACAACAATTGAGTTTTATTTGATAAAATAAGTAATACTACTTAAAGTCATAGGCATGATTGTCCCAACATCATAGGTAATCACACTATGGGACTATTTATGTCAAATATAAATTAATAGCCAGAGGAGTTGGCAGTCTCCATTATATTTTCCCAGTCTTTTCCTTCAGTAACCTGAAACAGGGTTAGCCTTTTTCATCTTTTGTCTCAAAGCTGCAAGCCAGAATTGCCTGAAGTGACTTGACACTTTTAGAATCCCAAAAAAGACATGAAATTTGAAGAGTCCCACAGAGGATTGAAGGATTCTGGAACTGTCCAGCTCTTACCAGCTCTGCACCACTCCTCACACTGGGCATTCATCTTTACCAACAAAAAGATAGTTTCATATCAATGGACTTTGGGACAGAAGTCAAATACAAACAAGTATATTACTTAAAACACGGAACTTATAGATTCTTAGAAATGTCTTCCTGCCTGTCTGCTGTATATTTCTCTTTATCCTTCCTTCCTTTCATCCTTTCCTCTTTCCTTTGTCTTTCCTCCCTCCCTCCCTTCTTCCTTCCTTCTAATACTCCCAAATATTATACTCTTTTGCAAAAATCAGTTAACATCTACAAATAAACCTCAAAAGCAACAAAATAAACATTAGAAATAACAAGGATGAGTATACCAACGTCAAAAATAATCACCCCATAGAGTTGTTTACATCAAGTCAATATCTATATTACATGAAGTAGACAGCACAATGCAAGCCATAATTCGATGAACTGCTCCACTTGTTAAATGGTTAATTAAATACTGGACATTATTCTTGAAAACTGACATTTGAGAAACTTTGGATTATACATACTTTTACTTGAGAAGACATTTCGGGCCCATCAGTTCTCCCCAGTAACCCAGCTAAGGGAAGGAAATCTGCAAGAAAAGGGCTACACTTGAATAAAAAAAAAAAAAAAACTCTGTGATAAAGATCCTAAAATATAAAATAAAATTTGACCTTAGATATCAGTGAGATACCTTGGTGCTGGACTATTGACTGGGTACTCTCATTGTATACTTTATTCAAATATATCAATATAGGTAAAAGAAGGCAGAGAATAGCCTTGAACATTAATGATACATATCCAAATAAGGAATTCTCACAGCCAGAGAAAGAAAGGATGTTTTGCTAATATTTGGGTAAATTTGGAGTTAGAAACAGAATGGTTATCTTCATTAGAGTCTAATATAGACATCCTGGATAGAAAGAGGAAATTGCTGAGAAGTTTGGGCAACAGATCATAAGCCTGCCATGAAGACCAGATGTAGGAAGGATTGGGAACTAAAATTATCTGGACATCTGCTGGAACACTCTTTGCCAAAACCAGAACAGCTAATAATTTCCTGGTTTGTCTTAATGATAAGGCACCTCTCTCAGATGAATTATATTCTCTGGTAACAAAAAGAACTGGTTGATGTGATTGCTGAATCACTGTCAATGATCTTTGAAAATTCAGGGAAAACAGAAGAGGTAGTGCAGAACTGGAGATGGCCAAATGCCCTGATTTTTTAAAGGAAGATAATAGAATTCATTCACTCATAACAACAAACATTTTTAATGTTTATTATTAGCCAATATATCCTACTATGCCCCAGGCAATGTGCTAGGCATTAGATATTCAAAGACAAAAACAGAGTTGTCCCCACCTTCAAGAATCTTTTATTTTATTGTACTGGAGGAACAGCTTCTATATAGATAAGAAAATAAAACGTTTATGCAGTTATCTGGTTTCCTAGACCTGATTCTCACAAATAAAAAGGAACCAAATGCTGAAGGAGAAATAACGAGAACTTTGTAGAGATTTGGTGGCATTTAACATTTATGAGAGAGGCAAGTCAGGCATAGTTTGGCACGCATCCTTAATCTTGGAAGAATAGACTTACAAAGGCTTCAGAGGATAGGTAGGATCTTGCCGACCAAAATTTGATAGCTTAAATAAATCTACAAGGACTGGGAAGCTCTTATGAATGATATTCTGAATAAACAAAGTAAAATATGTCCAATGGTGAAGAAAAGGGAAGCTACATAACGACATTAATGCAGCTGTCCTGGCACTTAACCAACCAATTTAGAGTTTAAAAAGATTTGCACACACACATGCACACACACCTAATATTGATGCAAGAACATGTAATGGAAGACAAAAATGAAAGTGAGTCATGGTTCTCCAACAATAGTATTAGAAGCATTAAAATTTAGAGTGCTCTGAAGCTAGAAAAAGAAAAAGTTAGGTGCAATAAACAGGGTTGTTTTGTTTTTAGCTGCATTGAGGAAATTGAGGCAGCTAGGTGGTGCAGTGGATAGAGCACCAGTGCAGGAGTCAGGAAAACCTGAGTTCAAATCTCACCTCACACACTTGACACTCACTAGCTGTGTGACCTTGGGCAAGTCACTTAACCCCATTTGCCTCATCCTGGGTCATCTCCAGTCATCCTGATGAATATCTGGTCACTGGATTCAGATGGTTCTGGAGGAGAAGTGAGGCTGGTGACCTGCACAGCCCTCCCTCACTCAAAACAAAGTCAAGTGCAAGTGATGTCATTATTTCTCTGATGGCATCATCTTCTTTGGCAATGAAGGACAAACACACACATGCACACACGCACACACATTTAAGAAGTAGCAAGACTGAAGAAGGGATAGATGTACTCTTCAGGGTTGATGAGAATAATGGATGGTAGAGAGAAAACTGAGGTCCTTAATTCTTATTTTGTTTCAATTTTTCCTACCAAGAACAATATTCAATAGACTAGAAAGTACATAGTGAAAATGACTAACAGAGAATTGAAAACCAGCCTGAGTACAGAGATGGAAAAAGAGGACGTAGCTTTTGAAAAGAACATGAGAGAGATATGCTATTAATAGTCTCAATTTCAGAAATAGAACAAGAGTAGATCCCACAATAATAGTCATTGAACTTGACTTTAATTCCTGGGAGGAGAAACTTATATAGAATGTGCTATCAAAGGAATGTTTACTAGACACCTAGAATGGGAAGTCATGGTTATAAGGAGTCAAAATGAGTTTATCAAGTGTCATTTATTCAAGACTAACTTCATATACTTTTTCTTGTTTTGTTTTGACTAGGTTAACAATCAGATATTGTTTGCCTAGATTTTATCATTTGTCAGAATCCTGCATGTTTTGTTTTGTTTTGTTTTGTGGATTATCTAGGTCGGACAAAAATACAGTTTTGAGGATTTGTATCTGGTTTAGGAGATTAATAGATTGACATAACATTAAAGGGTGATCTCTTGTAGAGCACATTTGGACAAGAGCATAAGTCGTATACTTATCAAATTTGCAGATGATAAAAAATTAGGAGGGATGCCTAGCACTCTAGATGACAGGAATCTCAATAGTTTTGAATATTGGGTTAAATACTTTAAGATGAAATCTAATAAAGTAAATTATCTTATATTTTAATTAAAATCAACTTCAAAAGTAAAGATTAGGAAGCCTATCTACACAACAATCCACCTAAAGACAATCTAGGAATTTGACTTAATTTACTGGAAGCTCAATGTGAAGGAATATCATAATATGACTCTCAAAAAGCTGTTGTTCAGTCATTTTTCAGGTATGTCAGACTCCTTGTTATCCCATTTGTGGTTTTCTTGCAAAGGTGCTATAGTGTTTTACCATTTTCTTCTCTAACTGAATTTGCAGATGAGGAAACAGTCAGACAGGGTTAAAGAACTTGCTCAGGGTCATACAGCTAGAAAGTAGCTAAGGGCATACTTGAACTCAGATTTTCCTGACTCCACGCCTGGCACGTAATCTAGTGTGCCAAATTTGAACTTAGCCTGAGAGTCAAAATTTTTAAGGCTACAGAGTTGACAAATCCACTATATTTTGCTTTGCTCATTTTTGAATGCTAAATTTTATTAAAACAAACACACGCACTGATAAATCTAGAGAGCACACAGTAGAGAACTAACAAGATAGCAAAGAGCCTCCAGTTCATGCTGTATAAAAATGTGTTTAAAGGTTGGAGGAATATGTGCCCTGAAAAATTGAAAACTCTGGGGAGAAATAATAATTGTCTTTAAGCATTTGAAGGAAGATTAGGATTAAACTTAATCTTTCGGGTTCCAAAGGTCAAAACTTTAGAAGTTTCAAAGAGGGAGATTTAGGTTTAGAAACTGGAAAAACTCAGTAACAATGAGTTTTCTGCAAGTTGGATGGACTGCCTCAGGATGTTGTGGGTTCCCCATCACTAGAGATTTTCAAACAATTGTTGAATGATCACTTGTGATGTGGTTTGACTAGATTTCCTCCTAGGTCTCTCCAATCCTAAATTCTGTCAAGATTTTTGCTGCTTTTTTTTTATCAGTACTAATTTCAGCTGACCCAGTGAAATGATCTACAAAGGTAAGTGTAATTACCACTTGAAAATAGGTATTTTACTGGTTCAGTCATAAGATTTCCAGATCACCACCAAAAAAAAGTGGTATTTGCTTATTTAAGATGCACACAAGACATAAATTTCCTTTCAAGAAATGATTGTTTTTGCTGTCTCATTATGTTTTTCTCTCATCCATGATGGTGATGGTGATGCGGATTCTAATGCTGCTAAGGATGATAATAATGATGATACCACATTTTAGCCATGGCATCCGTTTTAATCTAAAATGGATGCAATGGTCTGGAGGAGTTAGAGAGTGTAAGGAAGACTTTCTGCCAATGGACAAGGAGCAAAAGGGTCTCAAGGAGTAATAACTACTGTTTAAACTCACAAAGCAGAATGTATTTGCTATACCCACTGAACCAGGTAAAAATTGCTGCTTTTCTATTGTTAGCCAGTGGAATTCTTTTACATGTAACAATTGCCTAGATACCCATACGATTCCTTTTTTTTTAATAAAAATTTATTTATTTAACTTTTTACATTCATTTTCACAAACCTTTGGGTTCCAAATTTTCCGCCCTTTTATCCCCTCCCAACACCCCAATACACCGAGAAATCTAATTTTCCCTATCACCAGTCTGCCCTCTCTTCTATCATCCCTCCCTTCTCTTATCCCCATCTTCTCTTTTGTCCTGTAGGGGCAGATGACTTTCTATTCCCCATTAACTGTATTTCTTATTTCCTAGTAGCAAGAACAATACTCAACAGTTGTTCCTAAAACTTTGAGTTTCAAATTCTCCCCATCCTTCCCTCCCCACCCGTTCCCTTTGGGAAGACAGGCAATTCAATATAGGCCATATCTGTGTAGTTTTGCAAATGACTTCGATAATAGTCGTGTTGTGTAAGACTAACTGTATTTCCCTCCATCCTATCCTGCCCCCATTGTTTCTATTCTATTGTGTCTTTTGATCCTGTCCCTCCCCAAGTGTTGACTTCAAATTGCTCCCTCCTCCCACTGCCCTCCCTTCCATCATTCCCCCTCCTTGCTTATCTCCTCCCCAACTTTCCTGTATTGTAAGATAGGTTTTCATACCAAAATGAGTGTGCATTTTATTCCTTCCTTTAGTCAAATGTGATGAGGGTAAACTTCATGGTTTTTTTCTCAGTTCTCCTCTTTTTCCCTCCACTAAAAAGTCTCCTGCTTGCCTCTTGAATGAGATAAAATTTACCCCATTCCATTTCACCCTCTTTCCTCCCACTACATTTCTCTCTCACCATTTACCTTAATTTCTTTGAAGATATGGTCCCATCCTATTCAATTCACTCTGTGCTCTCTGTCTCTGTATGTGCGTGCTGTGTGTGTGTGCACACGTGTACATGTATGTGTGTGTGTATGTGTGTGTGTGGTCCCACCAACTACCCAGATACTGAAAAATTTTAAGAGTTACAAATATTGTCTTTCCATGCAGGAATGTAAACAGTTCACTTTTGGTAAGTCCCTTATGACTTCTCTTTGTTGTTTACTTTTTCATGTTTCTCATTCTTGTGTTTGAAAGTCAAATTTTCTTTTCAGCTCTGGTCTTTTCATCAAGAATGCTTGAAAGTCCTCTGTTTCATTGAAAGACCATATTCTCCCCTGGAGTATTATACTCATTTTTGCTGGGTAGGTGATTCTTGGTTTGAGTCCTAGTTCCTTTGATTTCTGGAATATCCTATTTCATGCCCTTCGATCCCTTAATGTAGAAGCTGCTAGATCTTGAGTTATCCTGATTGTATTTCCACAATACTGGAATTGTTTCTTTCTGGCTGCTTGCAATATTTTCTCCTTGACCTGGGAATTCTGGAATTTGGCCACAATGTTCCTAGGAGTTTCTCTTTTTGGATCTCTTTCAGGTGGTGATCGATGGATTCTTTCAGTATTTATTTTGCCTTCTGGTTGTAGAATATCAGGGCAGTTTTCCTCGATAATTTCATGGAAGATTATGTCTAGGCTCTTTTTTTGATCATGACTTTCAGGTAGTCCCATGATTTTTAATTTGTCTTTCCTGGATCTATTTTCCAGGTCAGTTGTTTTTCCCATGAGATATTTCACATTCTCTTCCATTTTTTCATTCTTTTGGTTTTGTTTGGTGATTTCTTGGTTTCTCAGAAAGTCCTTAGACTCCATCTGTTCCATTCTAATTTTGAGAGAACTATTATCTTCAGTGAGCTTTTGAACCTCTTTTTCCATTTGGCTAATTCTGCTTTTGAAAGCATTCTTCTCCTCATTGGCTTTTTGAACCTCTTTTGCCAATTGAGTGAGCCTATTTTTCAAGGTGTTATTTTCTTCAGCATTTTTTTGGGTCTCCTTTAGCAAGGTATTGACCCGTTTTTCATGCTTTTCTTGCATCTCTCTCATTTCTCTTCCCAGTTTTTCCTCCACCTGTCTAACTTGATTTTCAAAATCCTTTTTGAGCTCTTCCATGGCCTGAGCCCACTGGACATCCACCTGGGATGTCTGGGATACAGAGGCCCCGACCTCCACATCTTTCCTGTTGATAAGAATTGTTCCTCATCATCAGAATTGAAAGGCAGTAACATCTGTACCCCATCAAAGTAGCCTTCTATGGTCTTATTTTTCTTCCCTTTTCTGGGCATTTTCCCAGCCAGTTACTTGACTTCTGAGATTCCTCTGCACCCCCGCCTAGATCTGCCCAGCTAGTGCTTGGGGTCTGAGATTCAAATGGGCTTTCAGTGGCAGGCGAGGCTGCTATTCAATGTGAGCTTAAGTTCTGGTGCTGTGGTGGGGGCAGAGCCACCTCCCAGGCTCAATTCCCTCAGGGGCTTTATGCAGAGACCTTCAGTAATGGGGTGGATGGGGACAGAGCCACCTCCCAGGCTCAGTTCCCTCAGGGGGTTTATGCAGAGACCATTGGTAATGGCCCTGAACTTCTGGCTGCTGCTCGAGGAATCCCGGTCCCCGCTGCTGCCTCTGCCGCTGCCTCTGCCGCTCCCTCCGCTGCTGCCTCCTGAGGGGGCTTGAGTCACAGAGACACCCCGCTCCCCCCTCGGCCAGCCCAGACATCTCTCTCACTGACCTGTAGCGTCTGTGGGCTGAGGGACCTTCCCGGCCACCAGAGATTCCGTCCCTGAAGCCTGCTCAGATCTGCTCCTCTGGGGTCGTGTGGCCAGGGCAGCAAAGGGGTGTACTCCACGTCTGGAGCACGACAGACCCCTGGGGACAGCTCTCCAAGGCTCTCTGGAATGGAAATCTTTTCCACTGTGTTTCTCCATGCCTTGCAGTGCTCCAGAATTTGTGGGGATTTCTTTTTGCAGGAAATATATGGGCTGTGGGTTAGGAGCTAGCATACATGAGTCTTTCTACTCTTGGCTCCACCCCCTCATATACAATTTTTAGGTTGTATACCTGAGGGTGATTTGAGTAAAAAGGGATGTCCTTCTTAATTTGTAGAAGTCTCTAGCCTGATGGAGCCAATAATAATAAGAGATTCCTACATAGGAGAGTATTTCATGAAGAAATTTCCTAGGGCTTCCAACTGTGGTCAGAAATGTAAGGTCCTTCTCTCAACTTTACTGCAATAAAAGTTCTTTTTTCAACCACATTGTGGTTCTCTACATTCTGGTGCTCCCATGATTCTAATGCTTCTTTAAGTAAAATGATTTGTCCATGATTTCATTAGTTTCTTATTTTAAAAAAAATAGCTTACATTCATCATTTCTAACCACTTACTGCTACAGTGGTTGGTTACAGTACTTATACTTTCTTTGGAAATGAATCCCTTATCACCATCATTTTTTCCTCTGCTATGCCTAATAATTATTACATGCTCATTATTCCTATCCTAATGATGGGAACTAGTTTTCTGAAAGGTACATTTTAATGTTAAAAGGCATCGTTCAACTGTATCAATACTCTTAGCTTTTAAGTCAAAAGGAAAAAAAGTGTAGTCCCAATTAAGAATGAACCAATTAAATGGACAATTAATTCAAAAGATAGCCCAAACTATAGATTCCATTCTACATGCAGTTGCCTGTCCTTAATCACTGAGTGAGGCATTGACTCAGTCAATTGACACCTTAGCTTATAAAGGCAAAGTTCATTGTAGTTTATATCTTGCCACTGAACCCAGATGACTCCAGAGGAGAAAGAGAGGCTGGCAACTTTGCACAGCCCTCCTTCATTTAAATTCAATTCACTTGCATGCCATGGCATCACCTCCCTGATGTCATAATGCTCTTTGAGATCAAAGAACAGACAACAACAGTCTTTCTAAGGCACAGATAGGGTCTTTTGCCTTCCCTCTTGTCTGATGGATTTCCATGGCCTATGAAATAGTGTTAAAACAATTTCATCTGAGTTGTAGTAGGCTTTCTATAGTCAGTTAACCACCATTTTTCTTCCATCAGTGAGCTTTAGAACTTAACTTATTGCTCTCTTTTAAACTGAGATATCTGAGCGGGAAACAGATTTTTTTCTCTTATCTCAACCTTGCCAACTAACATACTTACAACCCTTTATCTTAGAGATTTTAAAGGGTTCCATAGCATCAGGAAAATGTAAATTGATTGGGAGGGTAGGAAAATGCAAGGTAGGAATGTGGTAACAATTTAAAAATTTATAAAACAACTATTTTTTTAAGTATTCCTGGTTTTTCTCTGCGCAACTATAAATGATACAAGGATTTGTTCATTCTGAGTTTCTCTCACTTGCCTGACTTTTATCCCTATAATCCAGTCATGTCTGAGGATATAATTGATCAAATTCTAGATTCCTAACTGATGTCAATTTGGTTTGGTGAGACTTGTTGTCTTGGTCTTTTTGCCTAAGTGTAGCTCTAGGTAGGGGCCCCAGGCCTATAGTAGTCATCTCATTCAATGACCCCTCAAACCAGTCCCCATTAAGAAAGGAGAAAGTCTCTGGGAAACTTCAATGGTTTCTGCCATAAAAGTTTTCTCACTTTGACCTTTCTTTTCTGTCTGATATGGTTTATGGGAAACAATTCATTCAAAGAGTTTAATATCTATGCCCTTAAGGTAAAGGTTTGGCACTAGGGACACCAAGGAAAATCTACTTTTTGTTCTCTACTGCCATCTGGGCTATCTCACCTCTAGAAACATGAAACCAATAATCATGGGACCTATGCCACTCTGAATATTTCTCTGAGTTTAAAATTGACATGTAAAAAATTACTCCATATAGATGTTTCTTTTTCTGTCCTTATATGTCAACATATAACTAATGAGGAACTTCTTTAAAGTACAAGAGTAAAAGAGGTCATCAGGGAATTGTACGTTAGGAAGAAAACAGGTGTTGGTCAAATGTCAAGAGTAAGCAGTGATAATGGATAGTTGGAGTCCTGGGTAGACCACACATGGTGAAGTTATTGGAGAGAATAGATGATTTGCCATTTGTATTGTTGGATGGAACTTCCAAATAAATAAATCACAAATTCATCTGTTTAGTTGTATATTTATGCCTTTTAATTTGTTATAGTTCTTTCCAGATATTTTTCTCCCCTCAGGAACTATCTCTTATGAAAAGAAAACACATTGGGGAAACCAAGTCTGATAATTTTCTTGGCATATAAATTTTAAAACTTAACTTTGAGAACATATATTGACTTCCTGATAATATGATGATAAGATAAAATACTTAGGAATTTAAATTTATATTTATCCTGGCAATTCAATCTTTGACATATGTACAGTTTAGTAGTTTTAAGAAAAATATAAAGAATATGAAAATAGCATTTTGCATTTGTAGGCTAATGAAAGTGATTAAATTGATAAAAGTAATGTTCTATGAATGCATAGAACATTATTAGAGTAAATATAGCATATCTTAGAAGTACCAGGAGTCAATCATCCAATGCAGAATAGAAATCAAGGTTCTCATGTATCTGTAACTAATAAATATTAATAAAGGAGTTTGCCAAAGGAACACAATTTCAAACAATCCATTGTTTCCATGTGAGAGTTGTTCCAACATTTGGCTATTTTTTAAAAAGCCATTTTGATTGATGATGAAATCCTCTTTGATTTACTATTTGCATATAATGCGTCTTGTTTACAATTACTGTTCTAGAACTTAAATAAAAACTGCATTACCTACAGAGGATGTATATACACTGATGCCATTAGATGAATGAACATAAAAAAAGATTATCAAATGAACAATTCAAATAAGATATGGCATGTAGAAACAACTTAAACATGTGCAATGCATGCCCCTTTTCTTCAATTCTGATAAAATAACAATATTAGCGAAGAGCAGGTCAGAAGTTGCAAAGCAGCCTGGATTGGTTTCAGTTGCAGCTATACAATGACCCATTTACCAATGGTTATAAAATAAGACTGGAGATGACCCAGAATGCGCTAGGAGACCTTGGGTCCTTTAGACCAAGGTTTTTGCAGGCACTCAGGGTGAAGCAATGCTCATTCATTGAATAGGCCTGTTTAAGAGGTAGCCAGGGCATGGCCCCTTTAATGAGGGCAAGGAAAGACATCAGGCTGGTTGAGAAACAGCAACAGTTACTATTAATCATCACTCTCAAGCTGGAAGGGTCTAGAGGAGCCCTCAGGCAGGGCGGCAATGAGGTCTCAGTTTCAGAGTGCAGTAGGTTTAATGTTTTGGGAGAGGACAGGACATGGGACAGGAGAGAGGAGGGGAGAGGGAGAGGGAGAAGGAAAGGAGGGAAATAGGAAAGAAACCAGTAAAACCTAAGTCAACTGGGCATCTTTTGGCCATCCAAATTTACCTTCCTTTGGAGAAGAGAAGGAAGGGGAGAAGGAAGCAGACAGGAGAGGAAGAGGTGAGTTACCCAGCTAGTATTCAACCAGCTGCATCTATTCACAGGATCGTATTTGTCCTTTGTTGACAAAGAAGACCAAGAAATGATAATATGACTTGCACTTGACTTTGTTTTGAGTGAGGGAAGGCTGGTCACTAGCATCACTTCTCCTCCAGAGCCATATGAATCCAGAGACCTGATATTTCTCAGAATGACTGCAGATGATCCAGGATGCATGATTGGAGATGATCCGGGATGAATCCAGTTTTCTGGATTCCGTTGGCTCTGAAGGAGAAGTGACACTGGTGACTTTCACAGCCCACCCTCACTGAAAACAAAGTCAAGTGCAAGTCATGTCATTATTTCTCTGATGGCATGGTCTTCTTTGGCAACGAAGGACAAACACAAGTGGATTGAATTGGAAAGGATTTTGTACTTTTTTGGTTGGATGTGTGCATTATTTTTGCACCTCTTTGGAAATGAGAGAACATTGTGTAAACATTATAAGAGGTAAGTATGTTACAACCTACTATGAATTAAAGAAAGTTATACTATTTTGTTCTCGTATATTCAAAATCTTGTTTATTTATGGGAAATTATGTGTGGATGTATGAGGCAGAGTAGGTGATTGATAAATCTTTGCTGATGAGGTGTTTATATCATTAAATTTAGACATTATTACTGTTTCTATACAGTGTCAAATGTAACTGGTCATTACTAAAACAATTTGTTCATTTAGTAGAAATCCTTATCCTTGGGCATTTATTAAGCTACTTATATGTACATGGCAGTGATGAAGATACAAAGTCAAAAATAAAGCCATTCCTTCTCCTAGAGAGATATAGTCTCTAGGGAGAAAGCGGGATTTAGTAGAGAAATAAATTAGTCAGTACATTATAATATGAGGATAGAAAATGCACTTAAAAGCTGAGAGGTAGAATAGATTGGGAAAAGGAGGTGCCAACTGTGTTGTCACAAGGAAGAATAAGGATTTTGAGTCAGAACTGAGGAGAGAATGAGTGTACTCTATCCTTGTAAGGCTGATACAGACCTGGATCGAAGGAAAATATTAATTTTAATTAAAGTATTTATCTAATATTAATTCAGAATGGAAAGAAAAGGGAAGACTAATTACAGACTGGTAAAATGAGTCAAATAGAGAAAGGAATGGAAATGTGGGACAGGCTCTTTTTTTTTCTTATCTATTTCTTCCCTACATTTTTTCTTATCTTTACTGAACTTCATTGTTCCTGTTGGACTTTATCATTTAAGCATAGATTTAGAGTTGTGAGGAACTTCAGGGGTTGTCCAATACAAACTCCTCATTTTATAGATGAAAAATAGAGGCCAAGCAAGGTTGAGAAATTTCCTCAAAACCATCAAACAAGAAGATGATAGAGGCTTCTATCTCTGGAAGCCATGTTTTGTGTTTGGCTTTTTTTTCCATGGTAGCACACAACCACCTACCTGTGGTTTCTATTATTTTCATAAAGCTAGGAGTGTGCAAAATTTTAGTTATACTCAGTATGAAGGGATTCTCATTTGCTGCAGGGAAATACTAAACATCAGTGTATGGACTCCATCAGTTTAAATAATTAGTAAAAGATGTGTAAAGCATATTGGAAACTGAGCACACCTAACATCAATGGGAAAATTGCGCTCTATTTGCTCATAGAATGGTTTGGCCCCGCATATCAGACCCAGAGATCAAGATGATTATATATAGAGACACTGAGACTTTTGGGGGAACATTTCCTTCCCTGGATAATATATACAAACATAAGCATGCTAGATGTGGAGAGAGAGAGAAGGTTGTAATTTTACTTTTTTTGTGATTCAGATAAAAATTGTTTTTCAAGACAACTTGAAGCAGAATGGGACTGTGATTAATGAGTAAGACTTTAAATCAGTTGCAAGTTATTGTATCCTTATGTAGGTATTGCCTCCCAGAAGTTGGTAAAGCTTAGGCATTACCCTCCCCTAGAAATTGACAGTGCTAGAATTTGAATACCAAATATTAGTTACAGTCCAATACGTTTCATGGTGAATCATATCAACATTAAATTGACAATGCAATATATTTTTGCTCAGAATAATTTTTCTAATACTGGCTAAATGATCTGTGATGATGACTGATTATTGTTAACAGTAATTATCCTTGTGTTAAAAAAGTGGTTTGGGGGAGGATAAATGTCTTAATTATGGCAATAAAGGTTGTAAACCTATTTTTACATTTTTACCATTTAAAAATTTTTTTCCTCAATCAGAAAGACAATCTAGCATTAAAAAGCAAGAGATCTACTAATGCTCCCAAAGGTCAAGAGCTAGTTTTGTATTTCCATCCATTTAAACATTTTTTTCCCCTAACACTTGTATCCACAATTATTGATTAGTAAGGAAAAAGACATGTGGGATGGAGCTCATTTTGACATGGGCATTTGTATTTTGGGTTTAAAACACATTAGTCTCTGCCTTTTCCCCCCTTCAGAATTTGAAGTTGAATTTCAACATAAGCATATTATGCAAATCAGGTCAATTCTTTCCAAGCACTGAAAAATCTAATGTCAAAAAATACATATTTTAGCATACATTACATGTGGAAAAGTTCATTTTTATTTTTCAGTAGCAGAGCCTTAGGCATCAGAGCGAGGAGGGGATTTCATCTAGCCCTAGTTATAGCATATGTTCAGGAGGAATGAGTACTCACATAGGTATTTTGTCAGAGAGGCAGTGTGCCATAATGGATTGAAAACTGGCCTTGAAGTCATGAAGATCTGGGTTTAAGTCCTTCCTCTGACATGTGTGATCCTTGGTAAGTCATTTAAACTTTTACTACTCTTGGCAAATTTCTAAGACTGGAAATTGCAGAGAAAGTGTTGAACCACATTTGTAGAGGAAGATTCCTCAAGTAGGCATTCCCTATACCAAGAAATCAGGGATCTGGTCCCTGCCCCCATTCATATAGATAATTTAATGCTGATACTTACCCTTTCTTGGAGGCAGAGAAGGGGTAGAGAGGAGGTTAACTAGTTTTCTTTAGTTTTTGCTCCATATGTATTTATTCACCAGCTTTGACTTCACAAGAATTTTGAATATGAGAGTTGGAAGAGATCTTAGCAACCATCTAATCCAACAGGGAACCCACCCCCATTTGACTTGGAAAACTAATTGTTAAGTTTTTCCTAATATCACACCTAAATTTACCTCTTTATATGTGCCACCCATGACGCTGTGTTCTACCTTCTTAGACCCAAAAGAGCAATTAATCCTTCCTCCCACCTTACAACACTTCAAAAATAGTACTTGAAGACTTATTATGTCATCTCTAGATCTTCTCTCCTCACTTCTACAGTTCCTTCAATCAATCTTCATATCACATGAGCTCAAGACTGTTTACCATTGTGGTTTCCCTACTTTGTGTATTGACTAGTCTTTTTTTTTTTTTTTTTAAGAAGGGGATTCCCTTCTTAAAACATGGTCTTTAGAGCTGAAGACAATTCTCCATACAGACTTTCTTAAGGTCAAGCTACATTAAAGAAAACACTCAAATTTGTTATTTGGTCAGCATTAGCAATTTTACAATGTTTTTTAAAAATAAGTACTAGTGCAATGTTATGACAATATCACTGTTCCTGAGGCAGAACACTTGGATTCTGGGCTAGCCTGTTCCTTAAGCTAGCTGGGTGATGTTGGAGAAATCAGTGAATATGTCGGGGTTCCTCTAAAATGAGACATTTGTGTAAAATTATCTTTTAGATCCCTTCAGCCTACAAAATTCCATGTCTGGGAAGTACTAAGTATATTTGATAAATGTTTTTTTTCCAGTGATTGTCAAATTTCAGTCTCCAATCCCACCCAGATATTTTATAGTATACAACATTTTTTCTAATTGTTATATAGTAACAAGTTACTGTCTTCCATGGTTTCCTGGGTAAACTGCTTTACAGTAGTAGAAGCATTCTTATTTTCTTCAAAAGAGACTGAAGTTACTTGTGAACTTCTATTTCTGATGAGATGTAGCTTTAAAGAAGCTGCAATTTTCTGTTTGGGAGAATAGTCATTTATTTTTTATGATTGCTTTTTTCACTCAACAATTCATCTCTAATTTGAAATATTTTTAGGTGTTCAGGTTTGATTTTTCTTTTTTTTTCAATCCTGTAAGATCGACGTGACTGTCCAGATTATCTGTAATTTCCATAAGTAAAAAATATTGCCTCCCAAGTAGCACAATATGTTATAACCCCCAATTTCAGGATTTAAATTCTGTGGAAGTAACCAGTTGTGGAAGATAATTTGATTACATTCACATTTTTAAAAAGTCATTGGAATTTTAAAAAAACTGGATTTAAGGTTTTTTTCCTAAGTAGAATGAAAGAAAATCCAGTAGAATATAAGCTTTTAGCAGGCAGAGAGTTTGTATCTTCAGTGAACATAGTAAACACTTAACAAAATAAACCCTTATGGATTTATTTATAAATTTATCAATCATATTTATATGTTTTCATATAAATAAGTATTGGAACTTCTATGAATAATATCTGTTAGGACCTGGAAATATTTGGTCAATTTATGGAATTATGGGGGAAAAGATAAATTTTTATTTCTCTAATGAGGTGATTTGTATGCTTATAGCAAGAATCAGTATGTATTGTCTAAATGTACACAGACTTAAATTAGGTCATATGAGTTAAAAAATAAAAAGCTTAAGGCATAGTTCCTAACCTCAGGGACATTGTAATTGATTTGGGGAGATAAAATGCACCTATGTGAAACAGTTAAAAATAAACACATTATATGGCAACGTGTAACCAAATGTAAGGCTGTGAGATGTAGATAAGTCCTCTAACATCTCATTTTGCAATCTGAGTTTTCAAGTCTTCATGAGTAGAGCAAAACATGTGGCAGGTTATATAACTTTGAGTACTGACCACTAGGATCAATTCCATGTAACAATGAGATATTCAAGAAGAGTTTGTATTTATTATGTTTTATGAGTCTAATGCTTGGCAAGTAATAAGTATGCTTAAAAAAATGTTCTCATTCTTTATAAAGTTTCAGGCTCCAATACCACCTAGATGTTTATATAGGACAATAGTTTCTTTCATGTTTTCTTATGCTTGTATTCTTTATTTCTTCAAAAATGTATATTTGTTAGGGAATGTCTCATTCTTGATCGAATGTTCCAACAGACCTCCTACAGGTATTTTAGTTTGTATGTTACCCACATTTACAGAGATTCAGGGTTACAACACTTGAATTAAGTGTTCATTCACTAAGCAGTTCAAATATGAAAGTCATTGTGTCAAGCCCTTAAGATATAAGAGCCCAAGGAAAACTGTCTCTATCTTCGTAGTTTACGTTGTGGAGGAAAGATATAATATGCACACAATTAAGTATAATTAAAGGGAAACTGATCTAGGAGAAAGCATTATGTATTTGGGTATTGTGGGAAGGCTTGACAAAAAAATAAGATCTGATTTTGTCTCAAAGGATGGTACAGATTCTGAGAAGAAACGAGGAAGGTATTCATTCGAGGTGTGGGGGGAGGACTTGCATAGATACTAGGAGGCAAGAGATAAAGTGTCCAGTTCAGGGAAAAGAGAGTAGTACAGTATGGCTGAAAATATTCACAAAGGGAAATAGGCTATAAACATAGGTGGGAGCCAGAATGTGGAGGGAGTTAAGTGCTAGACCAAGCATTTTGTATTTTATCCTAGAGGTAATAGATAGCCACCTAGGTTTTTTTAACAGAGTAAGGAGATAGTCAGGCATGACCCTTAGGAAAATTATTATGCCAGCTATGGGAAGAATATATTGGATAAGGGGATGGATGAGAAACAGTTAGTGAGTTCTTGAAGTAGTTCAGACCAAAGTCAATAAGGTATTAACTATGGCATTAATTGTTATAGTGGAGAGAACAAGGGAAAATGCAAGAGAGAGTTTGAAAATGGAAACAACAAAATCTTGTAAATGAAACAAATCCCAGCAATTAATTAGATATAAGACATGAGGTCAGGGGAAGAGTTAAGAATGACTCTGATGATCCCAGGTGATTGGTAGTGGTGCACTAGGAAAAAAAGTAGAATAAATTTTAGAAAATATAGTTTTGTAGAGAAGATAATGAATTTTGTTTAGAAATGTTGAGTTGTAGATGTCTACAAAATATCCAGGAGAACATAATACAGCAGAGAATTGACCATATGTGACTAGAATTTCAGAGAGAATGGATATGTTTATATAAATCTGTGAATCATCTACATAGAAATAATACTTTAATCTCTAATTGATGAGATCTCCAAGAAAGAAAGTGTGGAGTGAGAAAAGCTGGGAACCTCTTATACTATTTAGGGGAGACAGGATAAAGATAAGGAAATTATGGCAATCTAACAAAGGAAACTGAGAAGTGGTAAAATATAGATAGAACCAAATAAGAACAGGGGAGAAGGAGAGAGAAGGAAATAAGCATTTATATACTACAGAGCTTCTTAAACATGGGTCACTACCCCATGGGGGTTGCAAAAAATTTGGCAACACTTAAAGGTTTCTGAACATGCAACAAACTAAAATCAATTAAAAACTAAATGATGTTGCATCCTGCAACTTCACTATAACTTTGGTTCTGAACACAAAGCATGCACACTTTGCATTGCACATGCCCTCAGGCCACGAATGCTGCCAAAAACAGGAAAAGGGGTTGCAGATGGAAAAAGTTTAAGAATCCCTGATAGTATCTGCTATGTGCCAGACACTGTTAGGTACTTTTGACAAATATTATCTTGTTTTATATGCACAACAACCCTATGAGGTAGATTATTTTTATCATTCCCATTTTACAGGTGAGAAAACTGGCAAAGTGACTTTCCCAGGGTCACACAGCTAGTAAATATCTGAGGTCAGATCGGACCTGAGTTCTTTACAGGTCCATTGTTCTTCTATCCACTGGGTCACCAACTGCCTCTGCCATTAAGAATATCTCTAAATCCAATGGAGAAAGGGATGTTTAGAAGAAGTCATTAATCAGTGGTAGAAGCAGAAGGTAATTCAGAGGGAATGAGAACTAAGAAAACACCATCAGAACAAACAATAGAGAGATAACTGATAAAAGCAATTTCACCTGATTAGTGGATTAACTAGATTCAAGAGCAAACACTGTATATAATGGAGAAAAGATAGAAGTCTTTCCAGTAAGATCATGGAGTAAAGTGAAAATGCCCATTACCACTACTAATTAATATATTGTTAGAAATATTAACTATGGAAATACAAGAATAAGAAATTCAGAAAATAGACAAAATGGAAACAAAATTTTCACTGTTTTTCAAATGATAGGATGGTGTACTTAAAGAACCCTAGAAAGAGGGATTTACCTCAAGAAGCAGTATTTCTGAATGACTGGGTTTTAGGAAGAAGGGGGTACAAATTTTGTTAACCAGGTTTGTTGGCCAGGATCATATGATAATGGAGAGTAGCACTGGCATCGTGTTCTTTCTCAACGCCAGAAATTTAGGGGCGATGGCAATCATAGGGAATTCAGTGTTGAAGTTTCATTCCTCAGGATTTGAACTGAGCTCATTCGTAACACCAGATCAATAGTTACATGCCAAAATGGCAGTAGATGAGATATGGAAGTTAGCACACAGGTGAAATAGTCTCTCAGTTCTGTTTCAGAGTTCCCATTCCTTTCACTGATTAGTTGGGAGGGAAGGATTAGGCCTTTTCCTGAGTTTCCCCACTTTCTAGCATTAAGTACAGTATCTGAGACTTATTGACCTCAGTGTGGCACTAGGTCTTCGTCCAAGGCCTTAGTCTGTCCAGACTCTTATGTGTTGTCTGAGGACAGATCAAAGCACCATTGGGCCCTTACTTGAGACCCCAGGCTTTGTCAATCCATCCTTAATCTCTTCAGAGATAGAAACAGCCAAAGAAAATCCACAGAACAGAAGAATCTTAAAACTAACTATAATTTATAGGCCTTTCAAGTAGTTCAGAACTAAAAAAAAAATCATTGGTTCAGAGTTAAAAGTTGCCAAGTGAACAAGAATTTATAAAAGCACTTATCATGTGCCAGGAAGGGTACCTTGGAGGTGATCTGGTCCAAATCTCTTATTGTACAGATAGGGGAAATCAAGGATTAAGTAAGTAAAGCAACCTGGTTAGGTCACACAAGGGGTAGATGCCAGAGCTGAAATTTGAATTAATTTCCTCTGATTATAATCCAGTACTACTTCCTCTGCACTCTTCTGTAATTCTTCTTGATCAGAGATAGATTCCATACTTAAAACAACTGATTAAATCACTCTAGTAATCCAATATTAAAGTAGTAATTGAGTGAATTAATTAAAGATTTACTAAGCATTACTACATGCAAAGCACTGTGATAATATATGTTAGAGATAGAAATAGAAAAGTAGAGTGTCCTTCCTCTCAAAGAGCTCATATTCAAATGGGGAGAGTGTTCCTGTTCTAATGGAGAAGATGGAGTCTCTGTGATCTCAAGGAACTCACATTCTGCAGCAACAAAGAAAATGATAATAATTCTTCTCTAATGTCATTTATTGTGATAAAATTACAGCTGTTTTTGATGTTGAAACGTTTGATACTGCTAAGGATTTTAGTGGTGAGTACTTTCTTTTCTAGATTAGAATCTACGGTTGTAGAAGAGGCAGGAACTGAGGCACCTCCAGAAATCTTTGACAGGTGTAATCTCTCAGGGTGTGGTTTCGCTGGCTAATAGCTACAGGATCCAGGCTGAATACAGTGACTGATCTATCTAGCATCACATCAGTGCTAGGCTCAGAACGAAGGGAAAAACGTAAAGAAATCAAAGCTGCATAATTGTCATCCTGATTTAGTCAGAGAACCATTTTCTTGTTCATCATATTTTCAGGTCCTCATTTAATCTGCTCAATACCCAATCACTATTCTATTGTTAATAAGATTTAGATTCAAATTGTTATCTCTTTCCAAATGTGAACTTAACTCCTAAGGATTTATTGTCCTAGCACCTAACTCAAGCCTAATTTGATAAAAAATGGGTTGTATTTATGTAGTTTGTTGAGTACCTAAATACGTTAGCTGTAGAGGGTATGGTCTCGCATCTACAAAAAGATTGTTCTTTTTCATAAATTCCATAAATATCTTTATGGATTTTATAATTTATAAAATATGACCATTCCACTCAACTTTCCCAGACATTCATTATTTTTCTTATCAATGGCTTTTTAATTGTGGATGAGCATCTATTTCACAAGGTTGTTGTGTGAATTAAATTAGTTAAGCTTGGAAAGCACTTTGTAAACTTTAAGGCCATATATAAATATTAGTTATTATTACCATTAAGGATGTGACTTGGACCTGTGACTTCATTGGTTTTAAGAATGTCTTAATGAAGAAACTTTTTTCTATGATGAAAGTCAGCCTCTTATCTGTGCTTTACATTTGTAGAGAGTAAAGAACTTTAAGAGATTAAGAGACTTATTAAGTAGGATTGCAAACTATGCGGTAGATCTTGAATTTACAAGTGGTCCTGGGTTCCGTTTCAACTTTCTATATTCACTGTACCTCTCTGTTATTGTTTTATTGTTACTATGATTGTTGCATAACCTATTCTCAAGACAATAACCTCAGACCATGACTGGAAATGGAAAAATCTAAAAATAAAAATAATGTACCTTTTTGATATAGCAGATCTGTGAAGAGTATTTTAAGTATTATAAGTATTTTACAAAAACACTTAAGTCAAGTAAAAAAGGATTGAATTTGAATATTTTTCACATCCACATAGTAACATTTTAAATTTAAGTTTCCATTAAATATATGTAGACCAGCTTTTAAATATCATTTTGTAATAGTAAGCACCCAGACATACAGCAGGGGGCCTGCTGTCACAGTTTTTTAGATCTGCATTTATAAAAGGAAAGGCAACCTTTGTGGGGTCAACAATCACTTTAATCAAGCACATGTATCATTTCTTTAGTACAAGGGAAAAAGTCAGCACCCTAAACTTCAGAGAAAATACAGAGAAATCAAAGGTCAACAGACATGCTACCAAATGCCTGAAAGATCTATAGACAGATCCAACTGTCTGATCATATTTACCAGAGAGGGAAGCACCAACATGTGGGTTTTCAAAGCCTGGGGGCTCCTTATCTGCTTCCTAGGGTCTTCTGTGGTCAAACAGTTCCAGTCAGTAAGCCCCAAAGTAAAACTTCACCCTCAGAGTATTTATACACTTTTAGAGCCAGAGGGCATCACAACCCTTGAGAACAACTGCTTCATTAATGAAAGGTATGAACCTTTCTACAAATCTTCCTAGGCCCATTAATGTGTGGGGGAAGATCTTCTTTAATCACATTAAAATAATTAACAATACAAATACATGTACTATTTCTAGTTAAAGAAACTCTTATTTCTATACTTTACTCCTAGTAAAGACTCTTGGTTGATAAAGATACTTGATTATACTAAAATAAAAGCAGCAAAAGATGCTATCACAAATTTATATTGCATGTGTATACTGCATTGATTTAAACGGTGCTCATGCTGTATGGAACATAGTTTATTTTTATGATAATGAGCTGTCCATTTTCTTGATATTTTACCTGATTCATATAATTTAACTCTTGTCCATATCATCCAGTAAATCTACATTGCATGAATACCAAATAAAGCATGTGAGCTATCACTGACTATCTTTTGATCTTTCTTTTTTCAAGTTTGGCTAATTTTTTGGTTTCTTTTTATTGATCACCTTTAAAACATGCTACCACAATTTCTTTGTTCATTTACTTACTCAAACACATACATAATCCCAAGTAATCTTTCCCTTGTAACCACAACAAAAAAAAAGTTAAAACCAACTGACATATCTTCTGTTTCTGAGATTCTGATTCTGGAATCCTATAGTGAAAGTCTCCCATCTCCAATGAAAAGAAGGGGTCTCTTCTCCAGGACTAAAATTAGACATTGTACTTAATAGAATTTGGTACCATTCTATTTTATTTTATCTACATCATAGATGTAGATTCATTCTATCTACATTGTTATAGTTATTGTACATATTGTTTTCTGGTTCTGTTTACTTAGCATCAGTTGATAAAAGTCTTCCCAAATCTCCCTGAATTTCTTATATTTATTAGTCTTTTCCACTAGAATGATGATATCTCTGCTTTCATGTACTGTGGTTTGTTCAAAAGTTCTTTAATCCGTGGTCATCCTTGTCTTTTTCTGGTTCTTTGTTATCACATGAAGTATTGCAAATGAATATATTGGTATAAATATTCCTTTAGGTGTATTCCCTCAGTTTTTCAGTCTTTTCCTCCTCCTCTTTACTGACTTCCTATTTACCTATTCTTATCTTTCTGAGACCACAGAAGTCATCTTCCTCTCACAGCTAGTGCTTGATTTGACCTAGCAAGTATATCATTTATTCCTATGTATCCCTCTTCCCCAATTCCCCCTTTTCATGTGCTGTCCTACGTTGTAATGTAATCCTACAAAAGAAACATTCAGCTGTCTGCAGGATATCACCAAATTCTTTGCATAATGCCCTCTCTCTGACTCTTCACTATTACCTCTACCAGATTTCTGCCTCCACTTCTGTCTCCTTGTTCACCTTGAGAAAGAAGTTTCTTGCTGGTTTTTCTGTTGCCATTGCTGACTGCACTTGTTCACTTATTCTACAGTTCTGTTATTTGGGGTATTTGAGAAGCAAATGATCTCTCCAGTTCTGATTTTCTTTCTAAAAACATTTCAAACTCTTCATTATTACTGAACATCCATTTTTTTCCTTGTATGGTTAAGCTCAGATTGACAGAATAGGTCATGCTGAGATGCATCCTGAGCTCCACTTCAAAGAACATCATTATTCCTCTCTTTTTTCTTTTTTCTACTGGGTTCAGAATAGTCTTGAGTTATTGAAATATTCTTTTCTTTATATTTGAAGGTCTTTCTCCTGTGGCTTACAGAGCTGATTGTTTCTGAATTGAATTGTTAAATTTAATCACTATGTGTGAAGGCTTGTTTCTTTGTTTCTCTGTTTGTTTAATATCTCTCATACGTGGTTCCATCTCTCCTCTGATATTCTAACCATCGTGTTTCAGACCCTCATCACCTCATTCCTAGACTATTGCAACATCCCCTGCCTCATGTCCCGGCCTATTTAAGGAGATCCTCTAGTTCAGGGGTGAGGAACATGTGGCCTTGAGGCCACTTGCACCATTCTAGGTCCTTGGGTGCAGCCTTTTGACTGAGTCCCAGTTTTACAGACAAAATATTTTTATTTAGGAAATTTGTTCTATGAAGTTTGAATTCAGTCAAAGGGCTGCACTTGAGGACACAGAGAGCTACATGTGGCCTTGAGGCTGCAAGCGCCTCACCCCTGCTGTAGTTAAATGTCAGATTGATCTTCCTAAAACACTAATTTGACCCTGTCATCTTCCCTCCCTTTAATATAATCTAGTAGCTCTCTCTTACCTTTGGGATCAAACGTAGGCTTTTAAAATTCGTTCACAATCAAGCTCCTTCTTACCTTTCCAGTCTTTTTTTTTATATTACTTTTCTCATCTACTATGAGATCCAATGGCACTGGCCTTCTTGCTGTTCCTCATTGAAGACACTTCATCTCCTTATGTGTATTTTCATTGACTATCCCCTGTGTCTGAAATTCTCTCCCTACTTATCTTTAATTTCTCCTCTCCCTGGCTTCCCTTGTGTCTCAGTTAAAATGTCAAAATCTGTGAAATGTTTTCTTTCCAATCCGCCCAATAATGCTAGTACTTTCTTCCTGCAAATGACTCCAATTTATACTGTATTTATTTGTTTGCACACAGTTGTTTGAAAGATGCTTCCTCATTATTTAGATTGTGATTTCCTTGAGAGCAAGAATTGTCATTTTGGCTTTCTTGATATCTTTAGCACTTAGCATATTGACTGGTACATAGCCACTAACTGCACTAAGTAGATGTTTGTTGACATTTGGTTTTAGATGTAATTTTTGTCACATTAAAATGGCCCTCCTATGACTGTGCTTTTTAGGTTTTTGGTCTTATAAGTACTGTATGTTGAAGGCTTTATTTTTTGCATTCATTGCTATAATCATGTGTTTTTTGTTGGGCGGGGGGGGTTTGATGCTCATACGATTCATTATGCTAATTATTTTAATACAGCTGATCCATCTTGCATCTCTGGTATAAATTCAACTATGTCAGAATGAGTATCTTTCAGGAGATATTGCTAGTCTGTTTCCTAAGATTATATTTATTTTTTGCATCAATATTAATGAGTTATAGTGATCTATAGCTTATTTTTTTTGCTTTTGTCTCTCTCTTATTTAGGTATTCTGATCATATTTATTTTTAAAAAGGGATTTTATAGTGTTTTTCCCCTCCTCAGGTATTGAGAATAAATGTTCTTGCATAGATATTAATTGATTTCTCATTCCAGCTACAAAACCAACCTATCTTTTTTTTTTCTGATCATACATTTCTCTGATGACTTATTTTATTCTACTTCTCCTATATGAATCCTCATCACAGCACAGGTAACTTTTCAAATAAGATATAATTTGAGTATTCTTTTTCCATTAATCAGTTGGGTGATATTTGAATATATCTCTCTAGGTTTTTTTTTGTTTTTTTGGCTAAATCCATCTCAAAGAAACTATGTTTCCTAAGGATAGAAGGAAAGGGGAGATGGGGGGAATAAAACTATCCAGAGATATGTGCCAAGAGAGAAGTTATACTTTTCTTTAGGAAGAGAATGAAAATAAAACCCCACAAAACAGTGTTTGGCAAAAAAGAAATAACAATAATAGCAATATTAATAATAGTAATCTTGTACCACTAAATCCAGAATTCTGGATCTTGAACACGCTAGGTTTCACAACTTCATTTTCAAGACTTTCAAGAAGGGGTCTTCTCAAAAGACCCAGGGATAGAGATTAAGGACCTTAAGATCTTATGATATTTTTAAAAGAAGAATAAGGGCAAAACCTTCATTTTTACACATAAGAAAACTGATGCCTAGTAAAGTTAAATTATTTAAACCAACTAACAAACACATGATTTGAACCCAGATCTGCTAACTACAAATCAAATGATCTTTCCACTATAATATTCTATCTAATAAGAAGTTCATAAATGTAGTATAGTGTGAGAACTATTGAGTTAATACTATTTGAAAATACACACAATTAGTGAAAATTAGCTGAAAGAAGAGAGAATGATCTTGTTTCATTTACTATAAATCAGTAGACTAAATTAAAATACCCTTGAATCTCTAATTTAACCATTCAATATGCTAAAATAAATATGAAAGAAAACAAACTCACCTCATATTTCTCAGTTGTAAACCAGTAGCCACTATACTTGCTGGAATCAAAGATATGATTTATTTATTATTATGAAAATGATTAAGAATCTGTACTGAATTATGACACTTAAATGAAGAGTTATTAGAAAACATAACAGAGGGTATTAATATCTAATTATACAAAATTGATTTGTAATTAACTCTACAGGAGTGTAAAAGTAATTCCTGCAGAATTAATGAAGATCAAATTAAATAGGAATATTTTTCCACTTGCTTCAATTAGTTTTGTTTACCACCCCATATTCATTAAATAAATACATTATTTGAATCCATTTAAATATCCTTATTATTCCTTAACTATGTCCTTATAATTCTTTAGCCTTATTTTTCACATGACCTTGGTTTTGGACCTGATGTTCTGATGAGAGCAAAATACTATTATTAAAGATTGAGACATAAGATTATAAAATTATGAGATGTTTTCCTGTTTTTCCCACTCTGAAACCATCCTCCTCAGGTGTCTAGTGTCTCATCACTCTCCTAGGCTGCCCCAGTTCTATTATACACATCAGAAATCCTCACCTCACTATGCTTTGAAGCTCTCTCACCTCCTCATCTCCCGTCCCCCACCCAATACCATCGAAACATTCACAATGTGATTTCAGCCTACCTTTCTAGTTTGATTATACATACTCCTCTCTCACCAATTCTGTGTTAAAATTCTACTGGCCTACATGCTTTTCCTTTGAACAAAAGTTCATCTCCTTTGCCCATGACTTTTTACAGGCTATCTTCTTTTCCTGAAATATACTCCCTCCTTACTTCTGTCTCTTAGGATCCCTACATTTCTTTAAATTTCAGCATACTTCCAGTGTAAAGACTTTCCGTATTCTTCTGTTACCAGAGCACCTCACACTGTCTCAAAATAGTGCTCATATTTAATTCACATATATTTTGCATTTGCTTATATGTATGCATGTTGTTTTCTCTAAGACAACATAAGCTCTTTGAGGCAGAGACAATGTTTTTGTCTTTGCATCAGAACATAGTAATTCTTAATGAATATCAGTTGATTCATTAATGTATCCCATTCTTGCAAGATTCCACTTTTTTCTAATCACTATCAAGTTAATAGAGAGAGGCAGCATATTGTAGGAGAAATAATTGTAAACTTATTCAGTTCAGTTGATTTCCAGTCACGCCTGACTCATCATGACCCCATTTAGGGTTTTTCTTGGCAAAGATACTGGAGTGATTTGCCATTTCCTTCTCCAGCTCATTTTACAGATGAGGAAACTGAGTCAAACAGGGACAAATGACTTGCCCAGGGTCACACAGCTAGTAAGTATCTAAGGCCAGATTTGAACTCAATAAGATGAGGCTTCTTGACTACAGTCAAGCAATCTATCCACTGCACCACCTAGCTGCCCTGGATCTGATCCCGCCTCTAACACTTGATGTTTTCTTTTTCTTTTTCTTTTTTAATTTACAATGGAAAAGCCACTTAACCTCTCTTAGTCTCTGATTTTATCAAGTGATTTCATATATCTTCAATTCATTTCTTAGTCTGTATTAGTTGAGTAATATACTGGACATTTTAAATTTGAGGTCCTATAAAATCTCAACCTTACTATGTCCAAAGATTAACTCATTATTTTTCTGCCCCAAACCAAAGCTCTCCTAAACTTCTGTAATTCTGTAAAGAGTATCACCATTTCTCCAATCACCCAGGGTCACATCTCCAATAGCATTCTGGACTCCACTCTTTAACCCCACATATCCAATCAGTTACCAGATCTTGCCATTTTAGCCTCACAACGTCATACACACACACACACACATCCATCCATACATATATATGCATGCATACATATATGTGTATATATCTCCTTCATTACATTCACACAAGCACCATCAGTTCAGACCCTCATCTTCTCTTTCAAGGATTATTGCCTTAGTCTTTTAATTAAAACCCAGGCTTCAGTTGTCTCTTTTTTTTTTCATCAATCCATCTATCAAACAGATAACAAAATGATTTTTACAAAATGCAAATCTAACTATGTAATTTCCCTACTTAATAAATTTCAGTGGCTCCCAAATATCTCCAGGATAAAATACAAACTACTTCGTTTGGCATTTGACACACTCTAGCCCTAACTTGACTTCCCAATCTCATTATATGCCATTCTTCTCCATGAATACAGTGGATTACTCAAACTGGCCTTTTTGTTGTTCCATATATAAATGTGTGTGTGTACTTGTGTGTGTACATATGTATAAATGTGTGCATATATATGTATATATGTGTGTATATGTGTGTGTGTCCTACCTTCATGCATTTGCCCTAGTAGTCTCCCACGTGTAGAATACAGTGTCTCTTCAGTTCAATCTCTCAGAATCCTAGTTTCCTTAAAGCTTTGGCTCAGAGTTCCACCTCAATGAAATATTACCTTATCTCCCCAGTTGCTAGTGTCTTCCTTTCCTAAATCATTTTATTTTTTATACACTGTCTCCTATGTAAATGTCTCCTTTAGTTATAATAAAGCTCCCTGACAGGAATGTGTGGGGACCGGGAGGATTAGCACCTTGGTGTGACTACTTGGTTGAGCTCTTTTTAGGGCTTTTGTTTTGCAGGACACTTTTGGTGTCCCCTTCTCATCCAGCTGTTACCTGCAGATCTAAGAAGTTGTAGCACATGCAGCAGACACACTCCAGTAAAGTCATCTTGGCAGGTAAGCTAAATCAGACTAGTCCTCCACTGACCTTTGATGACTTTGATGACTGGGGGAGAGCGCTGATGACTGTGCAACTCTGCTTCACTTAAATCCAATTCTCACACAAATGAAGAAATCACCCATAATCCACTATTTTACTCCAACATGGTGATGTCATTGGACCTCTTCCAAAAATGGAGACCAGTAACAAGCTCCTTGAAAGCAAAAAATGTTTTTGCTTTTGTTCTGTATCCCCACATCTACTACAGTACCTGAAATATAATAGGCACTTAATAAATGCTTACAGATTACTTATATGACTCCAATTTTGAAATGAATCTATTATCTTCCTCATTTGAATATTTTGTGGAGTAATGCAGACTGCAACACACTCATGTGTTCCCAACAATGGTGACGTGTTCATGTTCTCCCATAAGTTCAACACAGGGTATCTGCCTGATGTCTTGTGGACTTTTATCTCTTTTTGAAGTTGTCAGGATTCCAGTAAAGTACTTGGATTGTTCATTTATTGTCACTTATTCATTTCTTGTGAATAGCCCATCTTCCTTTACCTTTATTCATCTTCCTCATTATGTACAGTTTTTCTATGAGCTGTATAACTTTATGGAAATAACAGTACTCATGAGTATATTTGGTCCTACTGGAAATTCTTGAATTTTCTGATTTCTTTTTTTGTATGTTACTTTCTATTCCATATCTCAAATTCCTTTTCTCATAGTACTTTTAATATCTTAGGTTTACTTTTTCACATTTATATCTGTAGTGATCTTTCACATTTCTTAATATTAGCTCTAAGAGTATAAAATCTGAGAAATGTGGTATTCTACTGTAGTATGAATGTGATATTCTGCTAGAATACAAAAACAAAACAAGAATAAAAAACCTTTATATTTCTATTGTAGGTAATATGTAGCACAATTTTCAACCACAGATTATTTTTTGAAATGGTTGCTTTGGAATGGGGCGATTTTTTTTTCTTTCAGCTGAACTTTATGTAATCAAAACATGATTCACTAAAATGATTCAGGGAAATCCATATGTGGACAGCAGAGGACCAGTTTACATGAAGGATGATCACACATGTAGCACAATGGCATACTTATTGCAATTTTGAGAAGAGGGAATCATCACTCTAGATTCTAAAATTTAATGTAAGCATAATCATTTTTTTTTTAATTTTGGGGAAAAAGAGGAAAGTAGTGATTGTTAGGAGGAGTTGTGTTTTTTATTTATTTATTTTTTTGTTTTGAAAAACCTTGAGTATGAATTTGTTCTCACACAATTTTGCGTTTTGGATCATTTTGGAAACAAAAAATGGCTAGAACAAAGTTTTCGAACGGAACTGGCAAAAAACAGTAAGAAAGTAGGATGTCTTTTGTTTTTTAATTTTTAATGTTGAGAAGTCTTCCTTTTGGCCTTCAAAATGCATGGGTTTTTTGGCTTTTTAGATCTCCAGATAAGACAACAATAAATATTAAAAATGAACTAGTATTTATATGACTTTAATGCTTAGAAAGTGTTTTACATATATTATCTTATGTTATCCTCATAACAACTCACAGAGAAGGTGTTATTTTATTTCCCTTTTACATAAGAGCAAACAGGTGAGAGAGACTACATAAATTCCGTAGGTTCACACAAGTAGTAAATGTATGAGATGGAATTTGAACTCAGGTTTTCCTAATTTCAAATCCATTGCTCTAGCCGCTACAGAACATCCATTACAAAACAACCTTATAGACTTACATATGCAAAGAGCCTTTTCTCTAGATTTGGAAAGGAAACTATTGGGAAAAATCAAGTTAACAGCAATTTGTTAAACATTCAATATATTTAACTGTTAACAGTAACCAGTCACTGTTAAAAGTGTTGGATATGAAAAGAAACACAAATCAGTTCCAGCTCTCAAGGAACTTACATTCTAATGAAGGGATACCTGTTAAGACCTAGGTACATACAGGATATGTATGTGTGTATGTATATATATGCATATATATGTATATGCATATATATGTATGTATATATGCATACACACACATATATATGTGTATATATATATATATATATATATATATATATATATATATATATATATATGGAGAGAGAGAGAAAGAAAGAAAGAAGAAAGACAGAGACAGAGAGAGTAAATGGAAGGTAATCTCAGAGAGGAAAGGTCTCCAGAAGAAGGTGGCATTTGAGCTAAGTCTTAAAAAGAGTCAATGAAGCTAAGAGGTGGAAATGAGGAGGGACAGCATTCCATGTATGGGAGACAATTTATGTAAAGATATGGAGTATAAAGATGAAGAATGTACTGTGAAGAAAAGTAAATTATTCATCATTACTGAATCATAGAGTCCATGAAGGATAAGAAAATGTAAGCATATTCAAAAGGTTGAAATGGGATAGATTATGAAGAGCTTTAAATGCCAGGAAATTTTGTATTCAATCTTGTAGGTAATAGAGGGCCACTGGAATTTATTGAGTGTGTATGTTGTGTTTCTGTTGTATGTATGTGAATTTATTAAGTAAATGTATGACATAACCAGAATTATGCTTATGAAAAATTACCTTGGCAGCTGAGATGGATTGGAGTGGAGTATTAATGGAGGGGAATCAATTAGAAAGCTGTTGAACTGATCCAAGTAAAAGGTATTGACAACCTGAATTAGAGTTGTAGCTGTATGACTGGAGAGAAGTTTTTATATATATGTCAGAAATGTTGTGACATTAGAAACAAGATTGGCTAACAGATTGAACAAGGCAGAGGATGACATTGAAGTTCTGAGCCTGGGTAACACAATAAGTTATAGGAAAGCTGAGAAAAGAAAGGTCATTTTGGAGGAAAGTTAAAGTTTTAGCCATGTTGAGTTTGAGACTATGAGGGAATTTCAGCTCAAGATGTTCAAAAGACATTTGGTGAGATAAGGCTAATTGTCTCTTTGTTTCTTTTTTTTTCTGTCTCTGTCTCTCGCTCTCTCTTTCTGCTTGTCTCTGTCTCTCTCTTTTCCTACACTCCAGATTTTCCTAGAGGATATTCTCTTAACTCCTACTTCTTCCCTACCACATCCTTCTTCTCATACATACATGTATCCTCCCATTGAATTTTACTTGAAGGCAGTGACTATGTTATTCTTACCTCTGTATATCCCATAATGCTTTTGTATAATGTCATAGAACCTTAGACTTGGAAGGGACCTCAGAGGCCATATAATATAACCTTTAATAAAACAAGAATTTCTTTAATAATATTTCGTATAAGTAGTCACCTAACCTCTACTTAAATATCTTCATGATGATATTATGAGCTTTATTGTTGCTATTTTATCATTTCTGACTCTTTGTGACCCCATTTGGGCTTTTCTTGGCAAAGATACTGAAGTAGTATGTCATTTCCTTCTCCAGCTCATTTTATAGATCAAGAAACTGAGGTAAACAGGGTTAAGTGACTTGCCCAGGGTCACACAGTTAGTAAGTATCAGAGACTGTGAGGGTAAGTAAAACAGGATCTTTTTGCTGTTTTTGTTTATACCAAGAAGTATAATGCCTCTGAATAATGTAATTAAGGAAGATCATTCCCAGCCATTGCTGGGTCTGCCCATTGAGAGAAACTTAATTAGGAGAGTTATTTTGTAGGAGAGTCCCAAGTACCTTTTGTTTTTCCTATTGAGGCACTGGGTCAGAGGGTCATGCCCTGTGGCTCTGAAAAGTGTATAAATACTCTAAGTGTGAGGTTTTACTTTGGGGCTTACTGACTGGAAGTGTTTGTTTGGCCAGACAAGGACTCTGGGAAGCCTCTAAGAAGCCCCCTCCCCCAACTTTGAAAACTCAGATGTTGGTGCTTCTCTATCTGGCAACTATGGTCAGGAAGTTGGACCTGTCTGTTGAATTGTGATATATGTATTGATTATGGTCAGACAGAGGAAGCCATGTCTGTTGATCTTTGATTCCTCTGTATTTTCTCTGAAGTTCAGGATGCTCACTCCCCTGAACTAGGTGAATGCTGTATGTGCTTGATTAAAGGAATTATATATACATATATATATATATATATATATATATATATATATATATATATATATATATATATATATACTTGATTAAACTTATTGTTAACCCCTCAAAAGTTGCCTTTCCTTTTATGAATGCAGATCTAAGAACCTGTGATAGCAGGCCCCTCTGTGTATTTTGAGATACTTACTTAGAGAGAGGCCAGATTTGAATTTACAAAAATGTCTTCCTGACTCCAGGCCTGACACTATCTACTGCACAAACTAGCTGCCCCTATTATGGGCTACATTTTTCTCAAATATTTATTTTAAACTTAGAATGTAATTTTGTATTCCAAACATATGGGGATAAATAGATTTTTTTTCCTAATCAATAATCCAGCTGATCAATTTGTTCAGTATAACCTTTAAAGAGCAACATCTTACAAATTATTAAGTTTGTAACTTGTAAACATTCACACTTATGATTACTAGAAAATTGCAACTATAGTGAAATCTATTTCTGTGAAAGATTGAGACATTGTTTCTTTAATCACTAAATGTCTGAAACCAAAGAAGCCCTCGATAAAGAAAATCAGTGTGGCATAATTGATAGAGAGGTAGCTTTGGAGGCAGGCTGCCTTGAGATGAAGTTCTGCTTCTGATGCATAATGACTGTCAGACTATGAGTAAATGATTTAACCTCTCAGTTCCCTTGGCAATTATCTAAGTTTATAAGTTAGAGAGAAGTTGTCAGTCTTAATTGGTGTAGGAAGTGAGGACCTATGCCAATAAAATCACAATTCTGGATCAATAAGCAAACTATAAATACAAATCAGAAGTTTGTCCAGGGTTGAAGAATCTGAAGCCTCAAGGCTGCGTGTGGCCCTCTAGTGCAGCCCTTTGACCAAATCATAACTTCAGAATTTTGTTCTGTGAATTTTGGATTCAATCAAAGGGCCACACTTGAGGACCTAGAGAGCCTCATGTGGTATTGAGGTCACAGGTTCCCCATCCCCATGTTTGTCTATCTTAAAATTTTATGTCTATCACCAAAGAGATTTAAATGAAGAAGATATTGTCAGAGTTTTGGACTGGCTTGAATTATTCAGATAATTCTTTTGCTATATCCTAAATTTTATCAGATACCACTTCATGAAGTAATTGAGATCAATAATTAATCAAAGCATAGAAATTGGTGTGTCATCTAGTTCAACTCTTTACCTGTAGCATAGATCCCTTCTGTCATATTTCCAACTGGTTGTCCTCTAGCCTCTGCATAAACAGCTTTAATATTAGAGGGCTCACTTCTTTCTTAGGTGGCCCATTCTATTTTTAGAACACAACAATATTTTTAAGGGTATTTTAAAGGGCTTCTTTAAAAAGAGATGTTAATTTTGTTCTGTTTGACTACAGAAGAAGCAATGAATTATTAAGCATTTTTAAAGTACTTACTCTGTACCAGGAACTATGGTAGGTTGTGGATATAGAGAAAAAAAGAGTAATCAATTTCTACCCTCAAATAATATATTGTTCTATAGGGAGATTTATTATGTACATATATACATATATATGTGTGTGTATGTATGTAAATATAGAGTAAATAAATATAATAAATAACATTTTATATAAATATATGAATAATAAATAAATATAGGATAAATAAAATAATAATTGAGTGGTTGCAGGAAAGAAAAATCAGGAAAAAATATATAGCACATGGTGTTTGAATGTTATCTCAAAGGAAGTGAGGAATTCTTTGAATGATACAGAGAAATTGAAACAGATCTAAAGCAGATGAAAAGAAAAAAAATCCTAATATTTACAGTTCTCTGGGCAAGTCCCTTAACCCTGTTTGCTTCAGCTTCTTTATCTGTAAAATGACCCAGAGAAAGAAGCCGCTGCGGTATCTTTGTCAAGAAAACCTCCCCACTAAGAGTCAGCCATGACTGTTATAACTCAACAACAATGATAAAAATGGAAGAGACTGCTTCAGGAGTTACTGTGGTGTCCCTCACCAATGTCTTCAAGCAAAGGTTGGAGGAACACTAACATATTGGATTCGTCTCCTTCCTCATTTCCATCTCCTTATTTCCTTCAAGTTCCAGCTAAAACCTTACCTTCCACCAGAAGCCCTTCCCAATCCTCGTTAATGTTAGTACCTTCTTTCTGTGATTACCTCCAATTTGTATGTGTCTTCTTTGTGCATAACATATTCTTTTGCATTTTTTCTCCTCCATTGGACTGTGAGCTCCTCAAAAACAGAGTCTGGTTTTCTCTTTGGGATTTTTTTGTTTGCATTTACTTTAACAATATTTAGCAAAGTGAACCCAACATAGTTAAGTTCTTAATAGATACTTGCTGTTGTCTTACTGAACGTTGTAGAAGGGATTTTTGTCCAGTTGTAGGGCAGCTAAAAATCTAACATAGATTCTTTGATTCTACTTGGAAGATCTTCCTTTTTTAAGCCCAGTCTTCCATCCTCAGATTCTGGATCTGCCCTCTTTTGTCAAACCCAGTATGTGTAATCTATCTTGTAGTTTATAAACCTTGAAATATTTGAAGATGATAATCATACCCTTTTCCCCCCAACGCATAACATTTCTTCATGTCTCTAGGATAAATATCCTCAGGTCCTTCAAACTGATCCTCTTATGAATTAATTTCAAGTTCTTTCATCATCCTGGTTACTATCTTCTGCATGTGCCCTAACCCTCCCTAAAATTAGTCACTGAACACAATATCTTAGATGTAGTATGCCCAAGGTAGAACATTATTATCTGCTAATAAGATTATCTTCAAACAATATATTTTATGACACTTTCAAAGGAATATTTTGGATTTTCCTCTAATATGCATATTACCTTGATATACCACCTTCACTGAAATTCAACACAGAAATTTAAAAGGGGAGGGAGGAATGTATCCTTTAAGCATACTGCCTCTCTTACTTTGGCATTGAATCGTATACCTCTATATTTTGTAACTTAATGCTTTCTTGGGCAAATATCTTATTTCTGCAACAGGATTGTAAGCTCAAAGAAAGTAGAACAGTATCATCTGTTGATTTTGAATTTGCCTCCAAATATAAAATACAATTATTCAGGTAATAAGCTATTTCATTTGAGTTCAAATGAATTAATCTCAAGTATCTTTTTGCTGATATCATTTTCATCATAATTTTAATTATCTCCATGTTTATGTTCAATAATTTTCATTCTAATAAAAAAGTAAAGCATTTAGGAATGTAAAAAGTATACATGTAATAAACCACGACTATCTCCTTTCTACCCAGTATCTGTGAGTGTCAAAGAATACATAATAAATGATTGTGGTTATTCTGAAATGTAGGAGGAAGAAATCTGCTCAGACGTTCCTAAGAGATAAGTAAAATTCCTAGCAGCTTTTTTGTTTAATAGGTCACATTAGAGGGAAAAAAAGTGATGAATTCTAAAATTAAGGAGCAATGGGAGTCTTGAGAAAGCGGTAAAAAAAAAGTAGAAGCAAAGTAGAGCAGCTATGTAATTTGATCTTAGCAATTCTCGATTGGGTCAGAAGCTAGTAATCAAAAGTAATTTGGGTCATGTCATCCTGATCAGAGAAATATTCCAGTTCCTGGGTGGCCACATAACTCACTTTTTCCTTACTTCGAATTAACATTCAGCCTGACATCCTAGCATTTAAAATTAAGTATTTGAAAGGTATTTTCTGTATAAAATTTTCTTACTTTAAACAAGAGCAAATGCATACCCATAAAAATTATTTCTAAGAAGTAATCAGTGCCTCTGAAGGCCAGACTTTTGCTATTATTGAGTTATTCTCATTAAAATTTAAAAAAAATTGCATTAAACTTATTATCCCCAAGGTTTATATTGTACCACTTTCAACTCTTCAATCTCATTTTGGGAGGGATATCTGTCTCCTCACATAGATTCAGAGTGTTTCTTCTATAAAGTTTCAGTTTTAGGACCTTGGATTATAGCTCAAAAAACTCTGAATCAATCTTGGGAAATAGAAGTTATCATTCAAGCATTTTATGAGGTACTTCATTTTGGACCCTTTCAATATTACATGATTGTCCAAGTTTTAAAACTGCTGTCGATTTGTTGGGCCTTGACTGTAACTAAGGTGAAAGTCCTTCAAGAAGCTTTAGAAAAAAATCTTAACAGGAAAATATTATTAATTTGCAAAATCTTTGTTTAAAAAATGTGCCAAGTTACTTTTTAACAAAAAGTCAGTCTTAGATTCCAGGTCTTAGGAAGAAATTTAAATTCTTGAAGCAGATTTTTGAAAATTATATGCAAAGGCTCATATAGAAAGACCAGCATGCTATAGTAACTAGAAAGCTGATCTTAACTCAAGAATGAATCCGGGTTCAAGTCTTGTCTCTCACACATGCTGACCCTGTGAACCTGGATAAGTTGTCACTTAGCCTCTTAATGCCTCTGGCAAATCTCTGAGACTTCACATTGCAGTGGAGTTGCCAGTCTGCAATGGCAGAAGGAGCGTTCTCACTGAAAGATTCCTATATCAATAAAATCACAGGTCCAGTGCAAAAAGATATGAATCCTCCTCTAAAGTCAACCACTAGTTATACTTCAGTTTTGATACTTGTTAGGGGGTGGAGGGAATAAGGAGAAACTTAATTTTAGGATATATTTGACCTCTCTGAGCTCCATTTTTTTTCATCTAAAATGAGGCAAACTATATTTGTATTACCTCACAAGGTTTATTTGAGGAAAGTACTTTTCAAATCTTAAAAATACTCATGAATGAGTTATTATGAATTTATCATAAATTTACTCACAAAAATAAGTTATCATACTTAGTTACTCCCGGCACATAGTAGGTTCTTAATAGATAGCAGTTGAGTGACAAGCATTGTATTAAATAGGTAGAGACTTTAAGCAAACAATATATTAAAGTCTAAAGTTTTTCAACTATATAGGTGAGTCACCATTTCAAAAATATATTTCAAAATATTTCATTTAATAATGATCTCCCCAGTGCATTTTGAACACTGTTTAGTGTACAAATAATTTGAAGGAATAAATCTATTGAATCAGATAAGATCAACTTCTATATATTTGACCAATTCAGTGACATGTACAGTTATATCACAGGAGGAAAACCTAAATCTGAATTTCAATTTACTAATCTTAGACTGGTAACAGAAATTATTAAAGAATTCTGTTTAATTTTCATGTCATTATATTCCTGCCATCCAGAACAAAATATGATTAGATTATCATTGTACTAAGTCAAAAAGGTCAAGTGAACTTCAGATTCTTACATCATAGCTCAACATGAGCAATATCTACTTTAGTTTTATTTCTAAAATATATATTTTACATTAGCTTGGAAAGCATATTTTTCTCTCTATTTCTACAAAACATCTATAGTTATAGATCATAAATTTAAAAGTGAAAGGCACTTGGGCTATCATCTGGTCCCATGCCTCTTGGGTTCATAAAGCTAAGATATTATTTTTCCTTATTTTGTAGATGACTCAAGAGAGGGTTAAAAAGATTAATTATCTCATCCAAAGTTATATAGCTGGTAAACACTTTCATTCAATTCTCATACTTATTAGTAGAATTATTTTTCTAAAGTATGGCCCCTATAATTGTATCAGATGCTAACTTAGGGAAATTTTATGGTGATTCAGAGGAAACAAATTTTCTTCCCTGTTATTTCTTTGGTTGTTTAATACCTGGATGATATATAGTTTTCCATTATCAACTCTGGTCTTTTTTGTCATTCATAAAAAATACTTTCTCAGAACTGCCCATATTTTGGATAACAATCAGATCTTTGCCTTATATTGAGTGAAGGTACCCAGTTCTGTCTGGCATATTTTAGTTTATGGTGCAACAAAGACATTCATACAGTGAGCAGTAATGCTTGACCATTCATGCCAACCAACCCATGTACAAAAATAGAAACCGAGTCAGTAAAAGTGACTTGATTTGCACAAAGTTACATAGCTAGAAAGATGATTATATTTGAAAGCAATTTAATACATTTGAAAACAGAGAAAATAATTGATTTGTTTTATTATCAAGTTACTTAAATCTATTTCTGTGTTAATTATTAGAAGATGAACACAATAATATAAATTTATTGAACAAATAGACCATACTCAGTAGTTCTGCATTTCTCTATCTAGAGTTTGACATATTTATTTGATGATAGAGATTATCCTACTAAATCTGTCCTCTCAGAGACACTGATAATCTTCTCACCTAACTGTTGAATAAATGAATGAACTGTAACATTGGTAAAAATAAAGAAAAAAGCCAGCTTACCATTTGGTGCTCAAGTTTTAAGGAAACATCCAGAATTAATAGAATGATCTGTATTCTATAATGAATCAAATAGTGCTTGCCAAAGTTTTCTCATAAAAAGGCAAAAAAGAGGGGTCTGAATTGTGTGGGCAAATGAAGAAATTTTCTGATTTACTCTATCACTGAAATTCTTAGAAAAACCCAAAATGGGATAGCTCTTAGCTTTTTGCCTTTTAAAATTCCATACATTCTTCAATGCTCAGCTTAAATGCCACCTTTTTCAGGAACCCTTCTCTCATTCCTATAACTAGAAGTGCTATATCCTTCCCTCTCTTCTATGAAGTTTGTATATCTTGTCTGAAACTCTTTCATCTATGCTTATAATTTGCATGCAAGTTTTATCTCTTTAACTATACTATAAGTTCCTTAAAGTAAGGAGCTATTTTTTATATTTTCCAACACTTAAAACATTATCTTTTAAAATTAGGTAGTAAAGATATTTGTTGACTAAATTTTGAAGAAATATGGAATGAATTTATGGGGTAACTAACATGCATTATTCTTCAGTGATGCATACATTTCAGATAATGAAAGCTTTTTATTGTGGATACAGGTCAAGTTCACTTTTTGCTAAGTTTATTTTTTGAAGACAGATGATTAAGAAACCACCATTAGTCTCTTCAGTGAATTATCATTTGAATACAAATTAATTAGATTTCAGGAAGGGAAAAAACAAATTTGTGATATTTTAAAATGAGAATTCTCTTCAGTTTCTTAGGTCAGGCAACATTGCTATTGCTCATTTTTATTAGTTGTAGAATTATAATAGGTTGCATTTATATTGAGCTTTACAACTAATCAATGAGCTATACGCTACAACGAAATAAACCACAATGGTTCCCTATACCTGTAGAATCAAATATAAACTCTACTGTTTGGCATTTAAATATCTTCATATGCTGATTGCTTTTATCTTTTCATTTTTCTATATCATTCCTTTCCATGCCTTTTTTGGTTCATCCCTGGGAACAGCTCGATGTTCCATACACATGGGAACTACTACTTTCATCTCTTGGTCTTTGCATTATTTGTCTCCTTTGCCTGGAATGCATTCCTTCCTCACCTTTATTGTTCAAGCCTTGTTCAAGACCTTTCCTTCAGGAATCCATTCAATTACCACCTTTTTTTTTAAGCCTTTCCTAATTTGCTCTTTTACCTAACAATTGCTAGTGCAATCACTCCTAAAATTTCTTTGTATTCATCTTTTATACGTTGTGTGTTTACTCATATATGTATAAATTCTCTCCCCTCTTAGACTGTAAGCTTGAGGGTAGATACTGTTTCACGTTTGTTATTATATTCCCTAGCACTTAAAAGAATACCTGTAACATATTATTAATGTTTCTTGATTGATTGATTATAACCCTGGACAGCAATATGATTTCCATTGTACAGATGTGGAAACTGAGGCACAAGGGGGTTAATTAAATCATCTAACTCTCCTTGTATTAAGAATTTACCATTTTCTAAACCCTGCCTGTTTTGTACCCAAAGATTCCAGCCCTCTTTTCTCTATATGTCTATTTTGGTAACTTCATCAGCTCCTCTGGGATTATAATGATCTCTATGCACATAACTGCTAGATCTATATATCTGTGTATCACCAGTCTCTCTCCTTCGTTATTGAACATTTCAAACTGAATGTTCCAGATAGATTTCAAACTCAATAAACCAAAAACAGATGTCATTATCTTTTCGTCAAACCTACCCATTTTAAAATCCCTTATTTATTTCTTGGAAAACATCATTTTTCCAATCTCCCAGGTCCATTGCCCTTGAATTATCCATGACTCCCTACCTTACTGACCCCACATATCCAATCAATAGTCTTATTTTATCATTTCTAATTCCATAATACATCTCTTATTTGTGCTTTTATCATTATTCACACTGTTTCCACCTAGCTCAGACCCCAATTGCTTCTCACCTGGATTATTGCAATGACTTCTTAATTTATTTCTCTGTCACATATCTTTCCCCTTTCTAATTCACCCTCCACAGAGCTGTCAGATTCTTCTATCTCTAAGCTTTTGACCAAACTGATACAGGAATGGACAATCTCCTCTTCACCTCTTGAAATCATTACCTTTCTTCAAAGCACAGTATATAGCCAGTTTCTACAAGAAGTCTTTTCTGATCTGTCCCCATTGCAAGCGCTTGTATAATTTTATATATTATATACTGAATAGTATGTATTCTCCTTGACTTCTAACCATGATGACTGCCTGAATAGGAGGAAGGCCATCTAGTTACCATGTACCTACTTGAGCAATAGCTTGAAGTTCATATAGGACCGAATAATAATATTACTCAGTGGGAAATCATAGCAAGTGATATAATTCTACCCCTTAACTGCCAAAAAATAGTCATTCAGAATCCCAGGGGCAATAGGAAGTTTGACCCCTCCAGCAAGGTGGATACCATCATGATCAGAAATCAATAGAGGTGGCAAGTCTTTATGTTCGGAGGTGAAGAGCAGAGAGATTTCCTGAGAAACATCCTGGGTGTTCAGAAACCCCTAGAGTGGGGATATGAGGAGCTCTAAGGAATAAGAGCAGGCAGTTAACAGGATGGCACCAAACACAGTGATGTCTTAGCTCTCCTGATATGACAACACGAGCTGTGAAGCTCCACCTCTTTTAACTTCAGTGATTCAGGGTATCCAAGCCCCAGCAAGTAGAAGTTAGAACAAGAATCAAGGAGACCTCCAGGTGAGACGAAGCAGGGCAGACCATCCCACCCAAAAGTACACTCGGAGGTTCCTGGCCCAGGCACAAAGTCCCAATTCAGTAACTAAAGCTGAAGATGTAAATAAATCAAAGAAGAGCCCAACCAGTATCAATAATTATTGCAAATCTAGCTCTATAACAATTGCAAGCAGAGACTCAAAGAAAAGAATGGATTTCCCACAAGGATCACGTGAATGCCTAGAAGAATGAAGCAATAAATTTTTTGAAATGAAATTGAAGCTTGTAAGGAAGGAATTAGATGATGAATAAGAGGCATAAAAGAAATAAATTTAACTCAAAGGGAACTGAAGGAATTTAGAAGAAAGCACAATAATGTTTGGAAAGCAACATGTAGAATTGCCTGTGTATATAGATTATGTGTGTATGCATATATATGTATGTATGTATGTGTGTATATGTATGTGTGTGTGTATGTGCAGCTAGGTAACACAGTGTATAAAGCACCGAATCTATTGTCAGGAAGACTCACTATCTTGCCTTCAGATACTTACTAGCTGTGTGACCCTCAGCAAATCCCTTAACCCTGCTTGCCTCAGTTTCTTCATCTGTAAAATGAGTTGGAGAAAGAAATGGCGAACCACTCTCTTTGCCAAGAAAATCCCAAATGGAGTCACAAAAAGTTGAACATGGCTTAAAATGACTGAACAACAAGAAAAAAATTAAAAATATAATATATACACACTCATGCATATGTATGAGTATATATGTATATGTATATATACATATGTATATGTATGTACATCTATGTATATCTATACATGCATACATATACAAAGACATGTGTGCAGTATTTATATATATAAATATAGACATATACGTACACATATACACACACCTGGGGGTAGGAGGAGAAAGACAGAGAGAGAGAGAGAGAGAGAGAGAGAGAGAGATTGTTTCCCTTGACAGAATGACAGAGCACTGAATGGACTCTGGATAACTGCATTCTACTTCTTGTTTCCCAGACTACCCTGCTACATGACCTTAGACAAGTTACTTAATCCATCTGCACTTCTGCTTCCTCATATGTAAAAGGTGTTGGCTCAGATGACCTGAACAGTCTCTCCCTGCTCTAATATTACATGGCATGAGTCTATGATTCTTTGATATGCACTCATTATAGTATTTTATATAGTACTTCCTATATTTCTGTTAGGTCTTTCAATTAGTGTGATAAAAATAATTTAAGAATCATTTAAAAGTCAGTGTATTCACTGCTGCTATTTACTACCTTTTTCCATATTCATATTTAAATACCTGTCATGGGGTGGAATGGGAGGGGGAGAAACTTTTTTTTCTTCCACTAAAATTAAAGTAGAAAATAAAGTGTTCTGAATGGAATTTGCTATTGTTGAAAGACAAAATGAAACTGTCTAGTATGAAAAGTCATGTTAAGAGTAAGTTGTTTTTTTTAATAGCTAGTTATAACCTTCACAGGAACAGGTACAGAGTTCACCAAATTATCAGTGGGGAAAATTATACCTAGCTTAAGGAGAAGGATAGATATTAGAATGCATATGTATGGAAACAGAAGTCTGTAAACATTAACCCTTTGGTCTACAAACAGAATAGTGGTTGTTATATGTTGTTTAAGGGGTAAAAACTCATTTGTTATAAATTAGAAATATTATTAAAAATGGCACAAGTTATGAGTATCCATTACAATTTTTTAACATAATAATGTGTAGAATGTATTTATCAGATACCTTGAAAAATCTTGCCCTTTTTTTCTCAGGTGAAACAGAAATTGTTGCATAAAGATAAGAAATGAATGCATAAAAATTCAAAGTTAAGGATTAACTGAAGGAAAATAATTTCCTTTACCTCCTGAAGTTTATAGCAATATATATTAACTTGTCCTGTCACTTCAATCTCTCCATTTCAGCTACAGATTTCAATCAGCAGAGTGCAATAAATAGAACTTTAAGCTTCCCTTCTAGCTCTCTAATCTATATGGCTTTTGCTTCTGAGAGACTCAGCCGTTATCCATTTAGATTTCAATAAAAGCATCTGGTACAACAAGATTAAGGTTTTTTTAAAAAAGTTGCTTTGTTTTCTGGAGTGACCAAAATTGTTCTCTTTTCATGTAGGAATCTTTTACTATGCCAAGGCAGCAAGAGTACTACCCTACTAAAATAAAAGGCACACAAAAAAAATTTAAAGGTTATAGAGCTGAAAATGGCAGGCTTCTTCTTTCTGTTTGTACACTTCCCCAAGCAAAATGGCTTGGAGTGGGGATGAGGGGGTAGAATGACATTATCTGAAAAACATTTTCTCTAATTTCATTCAATCCTATTCTAATATATATATATATATATATCCCCTTTCAAAATGTCCCTAAGTAGAGAAACCATTATTTCTTTCAGACTCTACTACCATTTCCAAATATACAGTGCTATTGACTATCTCTCCAATTACTTACTACCACCATTAATGGTAACCCTTACCAAATACTCCTAATACCCTTGCTGATTATAATGTTATATGAATTCAGACTGCTATGATCATGTTTGGACTTGTCTACCAAAAATGTACTTTGTCAATATCAACAATTTTGAAATGAATTTATATCACCCAAAGAGAGGATTTTTTAAATCACCTTGACACATTTCAAAATTTTATTGTGAGAAAGATGCAATAAATTTACTTTCAATTTCAAAATCAACCAATGAGTAACCATGTATGTTCTAGGAACTGGAATAGTCTAATACAAATTCCTAAAAGCAAAACTGACCTTGACTTTGAGCAGTTTCCATTCTACTGTAATAAATATGGTAGAAATAAGAAAAGGCAAAAATAGCATCAAATTAAACTTATTAATTTATGAGAAATCTAATTTTGTTGTTATAAATTCCTGTAGGGAAGTACCTGGATTATTCTAAGTTTCTTAATACTGTAAACAATAATTGTACTTACTTTGATGGATCCGTACTTTCAGCAGTGTGGGTAAACTCTGCTAAAAAAAAAAGTCCCAATCTTCCCATGCCTTTTTATTCCATGGGAATTCTTATCTATTCCATCCATAAATATTTTATAAATGATTCACCCAGAGTCCTAGAGGCCCTTATCTCATTTTTTAAGTATCTCAAGTATACCAGTACAGCACTCTCCATCTGTTTCTTCCCCTCATTACCTTGTATGACCTCCTTTGCTAGTCATATATATCACTGATAATGTCTTTTAAGTCACTTCTCAAGAGCAAATCGTCATTGTAGATATTCTGTAGCCTACTTAAACTTTTTATAAATCATTCCATTGACCTTTATGTTTCTTGTAGTCTTGATTAGTCTAGGATCTTGATTTTCCATGTTTGGCAGCCATGAGGCAATATCAGAAAAAATGTTGATGTTAAAGAGAGTTTTACTATATAATAAATACACTGGGATCTTTGAAGTGGTGTGCAATTTCCCAAATGTAGTACAACTGGTCATTTTTCTGCTCTCGTCTTGGGCATTGTTGCACAATGGAAAAAATAAACATAGTCTCTGGAGTCAAAAACCCTTCTTCTGAGATGAATTATGTAACATTTGGCAACTCATTTAACTTATGAGTCCTTAATTTCAATTATAATTATCTCAAATATATTAATTTCAAAAATAACAAGCCAACAAAGATGAATGAGTACATCTAATTTCTTTTTTTCTGATGTCATAGATATAGGGTCCTAGTGGCATAGACATAGACCAGTTTGGTCACTTTTTTCATTCAACAATACCTCTTAAATGCCTTTGTTGTTGGTGATATTTACTCATTTTTCAGTGTTGTTTGACTTTTCATGACCCCTTTTATGATTTTCTTGGCAAAGATACTGGAGTGATTTGTCATTTCCTGCTCCAGCTCATTTACCAATGTGGGAACTGAGGGTTAACAGGGTTAAATGCCCAAGATCCATGGCTAGTAAATGTCTGAAGCTGGATTTGAACATGTCTTTCTGATTCCATACCCAGTGCTCTATCCATTGCACCACCTAGCTGCCTACAGTTTACAAAATTGGATGCTAGATGCCCATTGAGACTTGGCTTTTGTCCTTTAGAAGGTAAAATGCTAAGGTGCTAATCTCAATGTTCTCATATGTGAAGTGAAAGCCTTCTGTCATTAAATCTATAACTTTATGTTTCTGTAACATCTAACTGATATGCATGTATGTAAACATACAAAAACATTCGATATGCATTTGTATTTTGTCTACATATATACACATGTGTTTGTGTATATGTACATATACATGCCCACACATATGTACCCACACATGGGTGTATGTGTATTCTGTGATTTTCTTGGCATTCTTTTCACTGATTTGGATCCTGGCTCTCTTCTTATGATTATCAAGATTGGTTACTATAAGTTTTATTATCCTGTAGCCAACCTAGTGAAGAGCCTCTCCAAAATTAGTTAGCCTGGTTCCTAGACAACAGAAATACATCTAACCCTGAGTCCATACTTAAAACCATTCCACTCAGGTCGGAGCTGGCCTGAGCTACTGCTTTGCTGGAAGTTCATTCTAAGAAACTCTCATCATCAACGGTATGTTGATAATAAGGTGAAAGGAGTACAGTATGCTATAATAGAAAGGGCATGGGCTCTGGAACCATAGGACCTGAATTCAAGTCTTGCCTGTGATGCTTATTGCCTATGTGATATGAAATAAGTCACTTATCATCCTTGGACTTCAGTTTCCTCAAATTGTAAAATTAAGGGTGTTGAATTTGATGTCCTCTGAAGTCCCTTACAGTTCAAAAACTATGGTCTTATGATTGGAGTAGGACTCAAATAGAGAGATATGCATGTGTATATCTGAACCTGTGTGTAGAGAGGTGGAGAGATGAATGGACTTGATTAGATGACTGTCCAGAAATGTATCTTAGTCTGAGAAACAGGTGTTTTATACCTACTCTGATTTCTAGTGTAGATACTTATAACAATATCTTTTTAGTTGATTTTATATTGATTTATCCAATGAATGATGCCTATATAAGCATTTTAAAATGGATGTAAGATAAAGTATTTAAGTTCTCTCTAGTAATAAAAATTTAACTTTCTAAATTTGACATCATTAGATTTAATTTGGATCAAAGTTAGAAACAATAGTTTAATGAAATATTATTTCAGAAATAACAAGCAACAAGGACAAATGAGTACATCAAAATTTTTTCTTGCTGTGATAGATGCTGTGACCAGTTTGGTCAGATTATTCATGCAGCAATCATTTATTAAATGCCTACTATTTGCAAGATGGGACACTAGATGCTGATCAAGACTTGGTTTTAGTCCTTTAGGAGGTAAAAGTGTTATGCCAATAAAATCAAGGTCATAGATGAGATTATCATATGGAACAGTTAACAGTTTCCTTCTAACACTGTACACTGAATCTTTAATATTGGTGATTTGTCTCTTTGTCACAAGGGATTTGGTCCAGGAGAATGAAAGAAGTAGCACAAATCTTTCACCATTACTGCAAAATAAACTCAGAGGATGTGCCCTACTAATTATGGCTCAATAACATTTTTATATGCAAAGGACAGCACATTCTTATACTCAATCCTCTCTTAAGATATGAATCTGCCAATGAATGATTCTCCTCACACTGACTTAGAATGGTAAGCATCTGACAAAAGGTCTTTGACTTCTACAGAAAGAACTTCCTGCTTGTACATAGTGGAGTAATACAAATTCTGATTATTTTGTGTCTGCAAAATAAAGCCCTTAGTTGGATTTTAAAATATATTTTTAAGAGTACTACTAGCTTTATGATTTTAAACCAAATCAGGATTATCCAAAAACAGATGCCCTTATTCATTAGGAAAAATTGCTTGTGAATTATTTCAAAGCTTAAATATTCCATAATACTTCCTGGGTCTCTCCAAGCATCCATACCTATAATTTGTGATGCTGTATTGTTTCAAGTATAATCATTTTAGACATGAAGTATATAATTATATCCAACAATATAATATAAATGGACCTACTTTAAGCAGAAATATACTACTAAAGATAATCAAAAATATACAAAGAATCCTTGATACCCCAAGAACCACAGAAGGCAAAATGAATTTAGCACATAGAAGAGGTAGATTTGTGTTGTCACTTCTATTATGTTGCTCTTAATAAACAAAATAAATGCATTTTTAAAGTCATTTCAGTTGTTCTCTGTATCTTATATAATCTCAATCTCTGTCTCTGTCTCTGTGTGTCTGTGTCTGTCTGTCTCTGTCTCTTGACCTCTCTTTCCCCTTCTTTATCTCCTCTCTTCTCTCATACATACACACATACACACACACACATATACACATATATATGTGGGGAGGGTGTGTGTGTGTGTGTGTATGTGTGTGTTCTCTATATGAAATATATAATCTATTATAATCTCTTTTTGCATAATCTATATATAATATTATATATATGAAAATTTAGAAAATATATATTAAGCTTTAGAAAATTCTTTACTAAAATTCTACTACTCCCACAACTTTACTCTGGTATTAAACTGACATATTTCTCAAAGGCTATGCCAAAGAACAAGGCCAAACAAATACTACTAAACTGGAAAACCTTGGAGCAAGCATCCAATAGCTAGCTTTTATATAGCACTTTAAGCTTGGCAAAGCACTTGACAAATATTATTTCATTTTATACTCACAACAACCCTGAAAGTTAGGTGCTGTTATTATCTCCATTTTACAGATAAGAAAATTGATTCAGAATTTTAAATGACTTGTCCAGTGTCACACAGCTTGTAAATTGCTGATGAAGGATTTCAGCTGAAGTCTTCCTGGCTGTAGACCCAGTATTCTGTTTATAGCAGAACCTCATCACCAGAAGTTGAGCCTCCAGTGATAATTTTTATCATCTATAGTAAATCATGAATATCATCTACTGAGACCACCCTAGTAGAGAAGATACCCTTAGTGATGAAAACATAAGTCTTTGAAGTGCTGAATTATGTTAAAAATCAAGCAAAAACTTTTCTTCAACACCCAGTCTCATTAGTACAATAAAGATATAACAAATAAAGACAAATAATAAAGACATTAATGAGAGCCACAGAGCTACCTATTACTATTGGTAAATGAGTGAACATTTTTTTTAAAAAGCTTAAAGCAAATACGGAGATTTTTTTTCAAAAAAGTAAACTGCCATCTGAAAAAGCATAAAATAGATCTATCCTTAATACCTTGCATTTACTAAATGTAAAACAATTCTAGTAGTAAAACCCACTTAGAAAATCCATTTTTATACTATATGGTCAGAGGTTTGGGGGGGAGGAAATCTAGATCAGCAGTTATTTACATTTTAGTAGTTTTATCTCTAAATTGAATTCTCATCTTTTTTTCATGGGTAAATAATATACATATTTTGAGTGATTTCTTCAACCAAAGTGTCATCTTATGGCACTTACACATTTTATTTTGCATTATAAGTATTTCTATACTTATTCTCCCTACAAATTGCAAATTTCATGAAGAAAGTTTGTCTTTATGACTTCCACAAGTGCTAACATAGTTCCTTTCATATTGTAGCTTCTAAACAAATGAATAGGAAAAACTTTTAATTTAAAAGGAAACCAATAATTTAATAACTAACTCTTAGTACTGAAAATAATTAAATAATATAAGGAAAAAATGAATGTAAAAGCATATGCTAGGAGAGATCCATATTTTCTTATTCTGTGTTTCTTATCCACCCCACACACCCCAATTTTGTAAAGGGTTTAAGTGGTGACTGCCGTTGTCAGAGTACTTAAACCTCTACAGGTAGTAAAATTAGTTGCTGAGCTTCAAAATCAGTTTTTCAACATCTTTTCGAGTACATTTTGGCAAAATTTACACATTTTAAATTTACTGGCTTTGCTAATTTTTTATGGAAAATCATTATAACATCAGCTATATATTTAAGATACTTAACTATTCTGCTAATGTGAGCTTGAATTTATGGCAATGATATATTTCAAGTAGTATTTTTTTTGTCAGAACTATTATTGGTGTCATCACTTTTGGTACACACAAAGTACACCTTTGCATTCTTGCTGATGTCTAGAAGGATTGTGTTTTGATTTTTTAAGTAACTAACATTTACATAGAATTTTAATGTCTGCAAAGTACTTACCTGACAACAAACAGGTGAAAAAGATTGTGCACGTATTATTCCCATTTTATGGAGAGGGAAATTGAGATTTAGAAAGGTTAAATGATTTGACCAATGTGAGAGGACTAGTAGGTCATAGAGTTGGAACTGGAATACTCAGGCATTTTGAAACCATGACCATCACTCTGTCCATTAAACCATACTTACTCTTGATATCATCCTTCTGATTTGCATAAAAATAAAAATGGCAAAATTTTAATTAACCCTAACGATTGTATGAGGAAAGGGGTATTTAATAGCACAAACTCTTCCAGAAGCATGTTAGGTATAACATAGCATTGACATGGTGGTAAGTGTTCTTTGAAATCTGATAAAATAAATAGCTATTGTTCTGAGAGACATATAGTCAGCTAAAAGGAAATAAAGTTCCCCAATTGCCATCAGAGCCATATCACATATTTTACTCATTCACTTCCACATTACCTCTAGGATGGGCAGGTAGGTGGTGCAGTGGGTAGAGGATCAGTGCAGAAGTCAGGAAGACCTGAGTTCAAATCTCACCTCAGATACTTGACACACACTAGCTGTGTGACCTTGGGCAAATCACTTTGCCCCAATTGCCTCATCCAGTCATCTGGATGAATATCTGGTCACTGGATTCAGATGGTTCTGGAGAAGAAGTGAGGCTGGTGACCTGCATGGCCCTCCCCCACTCAAAACAGTCAAGCACAAGCCATGTCATCATTTCTCTGATGGCATGGTCTTCTTCGGCACCTAAGGAAGAACACACACACACACACACATGCACACATACCTCTAGGACCACTTATTTTATTAAAAGTTAGACTTTTTAATTAAAAAGTGGGGTTTAGGACAGGGATAAGATTATTTCATATTTCAATGATATATTTATTCAATTTATATATATATATTCAATTTATATATTTCAATATATACCACATATTTCATTTTGTGGTATAGTTGACTTTCAAGGCATTTGCCATTAATATTTGAGGTACCTATGCCTGATGTGACACAAATGCACAACGTATAAGATTAGGCACATTTGAAAATCTAGACTGTAAAAAATGTGAACACTAGTTATTCAGGCCTCTTGCTGAGTGCCCCATGCTGGGGACAAACAACTTATATTGTCAAAGAACCAATCAAAGCAAAGAGATGCTCTATATAGCTTACTATATTTATCTCTACTTTCCTAAATAGCAGGAGAGACAATTAAGTATTCTAATTTAAAGAACTTTTCCTTCCATAGTTTACTAAACTCTTTAGGCTTTATATGAACATCATAGAGACAGACATAATAAAAATATCACCTGAAGAGTTCACAAAATAGAGGAACAGTTTTGAAATTAGACTATCAGCTATAGCATTTAACATTTACTCTAGGTCATGTTACAGGCAACAGTAGAGTATAATGAATCTCAGCTCACAGGATCTGGATTCAAATCAAATATTTATTACTTTTGTTACTTCAACTCCCTTAACACCCAGATCCTGATCTGCCTCATTTGTAAAATAAATTGACCTTTAGAGACCCTTCTAACTCTATTATCCTATCAATAGTCATTAAAGCTCTCTTATGGATTATACTATACATGTGTGTATGTGGGTGGTGCTACCTCATAATTATCCATGTGTAATTTTAGCTTGTATGTTTAAAAAAGAAACTGTATGTTGTAGACAGTTAAAAAGCAGAATGGGTTACCAAATAAAGCTGAAGAATTTGTAACTCTGGCAATTTTAAAAGTCTAAAATCCAGATAAAATCTTATCCATCATAGTTTATGGCCATAGATGAAGAAATAGAAATGAACTTGAAGATTTTTTCTAAGTCAAAATTGCAGACTTTTCCAACTGAAAATAATATCAGTTACTCTAGGTATGATTGTACATCATGTGAAAGTCAAATTTTCCACAGACAGGTGGCACAATAGATAGAGCACTGTCACTGGAGTAAGAGTCACTGAGTTCAAATACAACTTCAGACACCAGTTGTGTGATGCTGGGCAAATCGCAACTTTGTTCACCTCACTTTCCTCATCTGTAAAATGAGCTAGAGAAGGAAATGGCAAGCTACTTTAATATCTTTGCTAAGAAAATCCCAAATGAGATCATAGGGAAACTGACACAATTGAAGAACAGTAATAACTTTCTGTGCTACAACTCCTCCCGCTAACTTAAAAAAAAATACCTTAGCTTTACATTGCAGCCCATTCACTTTGTTGGGAGCCTGGAACACTCTCAGTAGAACTTAGTGCAATACAATATTAACTCAAAGTGAACCCTAGGCCATGCTATTAGTTTAAGTTTTTAAATAATTCATTTTATGTATTTATTTAGGATTGATATTTTCTCTTTTCCAAAAAAGCATTTGAGGTGCTTATAGTAATTTTCTTGATTTGATTTGATATTTTAGGCTCTCTACATTATTGCTATGAGAGACTTCATGGCATAGTGGAATAGATAGCTGAGTTTGTGACACATTCAGGCTATGGGACCCTAGGCAAATGACCGAATCTCTCAATGTTCTAGGCACCTTGTTATGACTAAGTTACTGAGAAACTCCTACCTGCATGGGTAGAGGGATTTCCTTCACTTGTGAATTTCCTATACTAATCAAATCATAGGTCAAGTTCCCAGTCCTACATTTATCCTTTAATTCTTGTAGGGAGGGGAAAACAAAAACAAAAGAAGCAATGCTACAGTGTAGAAAAGGCAGGTTTGATAGAGCAAATGCAAAGAAAAACTATTTGAAAAGAAACTAAATATGAGAATTACATACCCGCTGAGTTCTCACCTGACCCCCAAAAATATTCTTCAGTTTTGTTTTCATATGAAAACCATTTGGAGGACTTAGGAATGTTTAGCCTATAGAGAAGAGCATTGGGTATAGGTAGAGGCTGATGGACATAAAAGGTTATTGTATGTAAAAAGTATTGGATTTGTCCTGCATGATCTGAAAGATGGAAGCAGAGGTATGTAAATTGTGGAGAAGTAAATTACCACTTTATGTAAGGAAAATATTTTATAAAAAATTAAAATTGTGCAAATTGTATGGGTCTTTTTTTGTGAAAGTACTGAAGCATGATTCATTAGGACTCTTCTATTGGAATTAGTGTGCCATGTTTCTGAGGGAATTTCAGAGGGCTTCCTGTTCATGTGTGTTCATCCTTTGTAGACAAAGAAGACCATGCCATCAGAGAAATAATGACATGACTTGCACTTGACTTTGTTTTGAGTGAGGGAGGGCTGTGCAGGTCACCAGCCTCACTTCTCCTCCAGAGCCATCTGAACCCAGTGACCGGATATTCATCAGGATGGCTGGAGATGACCCAGGATGAGGCAGCAGTTGGGGTTAAGTGAGTTGCCCAGGGTCACACAGCTAGTGAGTGTCAAGTGTCTATGTATAACTGGACCAGATGGAATCTGAGGTTCCTTCCAAATCTGAGATTCTGTGAAATTAGGATGAACACTGTTTGGATAACATGTAATAGTAAGTAATTTTTATGACCCTTCAGTTACCTCACCCCTCCTCTTTTTGCTGATAGTAGAAATTAAACACAGTCATACCTCACAGAGTCATTGTGATATAGTAGGAAAACAATGATTTGAAAATACTTGTCCTCACCCTGTCATTGACTTACAGTGTACTTGTTAGCAAGTCACTTAATCGTATTGTCCTTATTTTTGTGATAGGTAAAATGTGCATAATAACATATAGCTGAGTATGGGAGTTAGGGGACCTGTGTTCAAATCCTGACTCTTCTATTTACTACCTTACCACCTAAGTGAGATTGGGCAATTTATTTCACTCTTTTGTTTCCTAATTTATTAAAAACAAAAGAGTGTTATACTAGATTATCTCAGAGGTCCATTTCAGCCCACCGTCTGTGTTCCTCTGATCCCATCTCTCTCATAAGATTTTTCTGAGGAATAAGCTAGAGAATGACTACGTATGAAAACATTTTGATACAGTGATATATGTATATGGACATATATACATACTGACATATATATCACTATACAAATGTAAAATATTATTTGAAGAGAAACTGTAAAACAAGATTAAAAATCAAAATAAATATGAATTCTTTTGAAATTTTTAACAGTAAGATTAGACTTTCAATTTCATTTAATTTTTAATTTTCTCCTTTCTTCCTTCCCTCCCTCTCTCTCATCCTTCTTTCCTTCCTTCCTTCCTTTTTGCCTTCTTGCCTTCCTGCTTGCTTTCCTTCCTTCGAGCCTTCCTGCCTTTTGTTAACCTATTCAAGCCAGGAAGCATAGTGTCCACTTACAAAGCAGATATAAAAAATTGGAGAAATATTAATTGTTCATGGGTTGACAAGGTCAATATAATAAAAATGACAATTTTACCTAAACTAATTTATATATTTAATGCCACCTCAATCAAATTACCAAATAATTATTTTACTGAATTCAAAAAAATAACAAAATTAATTTAGAAGAACAAAATGTCAAGAATCCCCAGCCCACTACAACACAGAGGTTTTGACCTTCTCCATGGCAGGTTCACCACTCTTCAGTGACACAAATCCGATCTTTAGTCCTACAACAACTCAGAACTTCTGAATTCAAGGGAACTACCAGCCGCAGCCTTCCCACTGTCAGGGATTATAAGTACATGCCACCACTCTGAGCACCTGTTTTTCATTAAGATCCTCTTCATCTTCAAATTATTTTTTATAGAGTGGGAGGAAAAGTTATAAACTACACCCCACTAACTAAAGTGCTTTCTCGTTGGATGGAAAACATATGTCATACACTTCCTTGTTATCTTTATCTTTAGAAGTTTTAAATATTTCTCAATTTCACAAAATTATACTTGTATCATATTCTAGACATGATTACAGAAGGTATTTCTCTATTTGAATCAGGAAGTTGCAATTAACTTTATATTTAAAGTGGTAAAACAGACTTTGCTTAAAGATCCAAACAATGTGGATCTTTATATCTGTGGTCTATAATTTCCTTGTAGGAAATTCTCTGTAAGGAAGCTGTCTGATAATTTGGATCAGCATTGGCTCTTTAGTTACTCTGACTTGGTGGTTAACCTGAGAGGTCATATGACTTGCCCAGGATTCTGCAATCACCCTCGAAGGCAGGATTTGAACCTAGGCCTTCATGATTCTGAGAGTGGCTCTCTATTAACTACACTGTTCTGCCTGGGAGAATATTGATCTTTAAAAGATGAAAATTTGGGGTTAAAGAGGAGCTTGCTAGAATCTTTAAAATGTACTATGTGAATAAGTAAATGCAATCCAATTCATTTTGTTCCTCATACAAGCTCCTCTGGGTTCAGCTCCTGTAAAGTTTTTGATTCCTGTCCAAGATGTGTATAATAGCATACTCAATTAAATTTGGCCATGGTAAATGCACTACATAATTTAAAATGTTAAAATATGTAACAAAAAGATAGCTAGAGATGGCATTTAGGGTTTGCTAGACATTTTTCTGAGCTCTTTCTGCTGTCCCTGATTTCACCTGGACATCTTTTTTTCTGTTTTTCATTTCCTTGGTGGATTCTTTCTGTAAGTTCAGCAGCATTCTTAAGTTACAAAGGTCAAAAGATTCCTGTCCTGAAATTAACATTAGGAAGAGAGATCATGTCAAATATCAGTCTCAACTAGTACAGTTTTTTTAAAAAAATTATTGTTATCACTTCTCCAAATATACTTTAAATGCAAATTATTACAAGCACATATTATAATTTTCCTTCAAAATAAAAATATTCATCCTAGTAGCTTTATTTTCTTTGCTTTGTGGTTAAAAAATTACACTGGGATGAATTGGCAAAGGCTGGTCTTTGAAGGTATTCTTAAATTCCAGTCCTTTAAAAGAAGCAATACAATGAACTAGGCTAAAGGCTTGCTTTTTAATCTTTAATCTTATTCTTTAAAAATATTTATGGCATTCTCATTCATTTTCCTGGATCCTCAACTCTTTGAAATATCTCCAAAAGTTCCAGCATAACTACTTATATAAGATCACATGATAAGTTTCATCTTCCTCCAAAATATATTGGACATTGTAAAAAACATATTTGAAACTAGATACTTTTGAATGTGACCTATCCAAAGATGTATCATTCTTTTTATTCAACATTTAGCATAAGCTCTTATGGAGCAGGATTCATTTCTCCATAGTTATCTTCTTGTGACAATGTGATCTACTTGAAAGATAGTTTGGCCTTGGAGTTAGGAAGACCTATGTACAAGTCCCACTTCTGACACATATTTGCTAGGTTACACTATATAAATCAATGAACTTCTCAGTAACCTCAGGCTACTCTCAGTTGTTGAGATGTTGATCCATATTGGTAGAAGTATTCATCATGACTTCTTTATACCAATGAAAAGGTAAATCCTGTACCATTAGTTCTTGTAATATCACTGTGCTAAGTCAGTAATTTAGCAATTACTTTTAATTATTCTCAGATTGTTATTTTGGTGGAAATAAGTATTACAAAGTTTTAAAATGAAAATGGGTGTTAAATTTACCAAAAAAAACCCCCAAAACATTAACACTATTACAGAAGCTTAAAATTGGTAGGAAATATAAAAATAAGCAAATTATTCTAAGACTAAAGAGTTAATATTTATTCATTTATATATTTGTACATTTCTTTAAAGAAATGAACAGTTTAGTTGTCAGGAGAAATTCATAGAAGTTAACAGAAATTCTGTTTTTATTGGAGTTAAATAAATGTATTTCTACTTTTTTCTAAATTTAATAGCATGAACTTGATTTTTTTAAAATTTTTGAATATAAATGAGAACTTCTTATACAACTCATGCCAGAATTGTCTTTGAAATCTTTAAAAGCACATCTCTGACTATAGTGCTGCATAAGCAGATTGTCATTTTTAAAGGTTTCCACCATATTATTTTTCCTTGTTAAATCTTCTATAGGCTACAGCTCTATTTACTGAAACAATTCAACTGTCAAAGACTAGATAAGCAATTTACTTGGAAAATGAATTAATGCCTTCTTCATATGACTTTATTTTTTTAGAATTATATGTCAAATGGGAAATGTTGACTTTGAACATAGAATAATAAGTTACTTCTTTAAACTCAATATGCTAAAATGCTAGGAAAGGAAACCATGTCAACCATAAGACTGGAACATTACATGATGAACTAAATATATCATACAATGGCAATTATTTTTTTGTACGCAAATAACACAAGTTTAGTCGGTTTGGGATTATAATTCATTCCCCCCCAATAAAGTAGAATACTTTTAGAAAGTATTTCATACATCAGTTTTCTGTGTGACAAGGTGATCATGAAATGATCCTTTCTTCATGTTCAACAAGAGGGTCCAGAGGTATATAAATAAGTTAGGAGACTTTTCAAAGCGTTAAGACATCCCACTCACTCTAGGTTGAACATGGAATTTGAGCAAAACAGGATGGAGATATCTTTGTCAGCTTTCTTGTGGTTGTGCAAATGAGCTTCAAAACTGGTAAACAAGTGGTAAATGTTGGATTAAAGTTTGAGGCATGCTATCTTACCTAAATATCCCTATGCGATTTATAGTTGTCCAAATGAATCATTTCCACATGAGACAGAGTTTTGATTCCCCTTTTGTTTTAATCAGATTGACTCCCAAATGAGGCATTAATTAATAACAAAGAACATCTCTTTTTTATGTATTTGTACATTTATATATGTGTAAATACATATATATAGTCATATATATATATAATTTGTTATTCATTCCGTATTTATGTATATAATTACATATGTGCAATATTTCCCAGGCTGTAAGTAAAATAGCCCCCTCACTCATCTAGTTCCACTGCTGATCAGCATCGAAACTTTGATTTGATCAACTTCTGATCTGGGTGCACCAGACCACTCTTCCTTAGGCAACCTGTGGCCACAGTGCCAAGGGCTCACCCTACTGATGCTTGACTGTGTGGACACCTGATCTACTTAGCTTTACTTAAGCTAAGTACTCCTGAACTCAAGGGATTTACTGGCTTCAGCCTTCCCAGTATTGGGGATTACATTTGTGTTCTAATATGTCCAGCACCATATATTTTTATTGCATAAAATGTTTTAAAGTGGCGCAAGAGAAAAGAAGATAATTATTTCAAAATTAAATTAAAGAATATAATTTAAAAACAGACTATTATCTGAGAAATGAATTCTGGATCTGTATATGTTTACAAAAAAAATCACAACAGGTCTCTCATATTATAAATTTAGAAATGGCCAGTCAGAAAGAATGAGTGTAGGATAGATAGTATCATGAAGTGTCATAAACAGAGATGGAATCTATCCTGATGATCAATGTCATGGCAGAGTTGTAACCAGATTGTCCTCATATCCAAGAATATAGTCATTTAAATCAGTTCCTCATTTTGATTGTCAAGCCCTTGATGCATAGAATTGTATTTTCTATTTCCTCTCTTTATCTCTTTCTACTGTTCCTAATAAAGAAATCTGCACACAAGGGCACTCAATAAATATAATAGACTCACTGGCAGTCACACAAACTATCAGCTTCTACAGCAGGGGTTGTCAACCTTTCTGAAGTTACAGTAACAGATTTTTCATTTATTTGCAACATCTCTACTAGGATGGAGGAAGGGAGGAAGTAACACTGATAGTGGTGCTGGTCAATAACATAGAACATAAATCATCAGCATTTCTTTATATGACCAACAAAACCCAGCAGCAAGAGATAGGAATGATAATCTTCATTTAAAATAACTGTAAACAATATAAAATACTTAGGAGTCTATTTGTCAAGACAAATCCAGGAACTATTTGAACACAATTACAAAACTGCTTTTCAGACAAATAGTCAGATCTAAGAAACTGGGAAAATATCAATTGCTCATGAGTAGGCCAAGCTAGTAAAATAAAAATGATAAATCTGCCTAAACAAGAATATAAAGAAAATTTATGAAAAAAATACAAAGGCAATTCCAGATTGCCAACTATATTATAAAGAAGTAATCATCAAAACTATTGGGTTACTGGCTAAGGAAGAGAGTGGGTGGATCAGTGGAATAGACTAGGTACACAAGACAAAATAATAAGTCAGCAAAGACTGCAATCTTTGGGATACAAACTCACTATTTGACAAAAACTACTGGAAAAACTAAGAAACAATAGGACACAAACTAGGTCCAGGCCAACATTTCACACTGTATACCAAGATATACATGATTCATAAAAGGTGACAACATCAGCACATTAGAAGAGCAAGGAATAGTCTACCTGTCAGATCTATGGGGCAGGGAAGAATTCATGATGAAATAAGAAATAGAGAGCATTAGAAAATGTAAAATTGATAATTTTGAATAAATTAAAATAAAAAAGTTTTGTACAAACAAAATCAATGCAATCAAGATTGGATGGAGAGCAGTAAGGTGAGCAACAATATTTACAGAAAGTATCTGATAATAGATTCATTTCTCAAATATATAAAAAACTGAGTCAAATTTATAAGAATACAAGCCATTCCACAACTGAAAAATGATGAAAACATATGAATAGGCAGTTTTCAGATGAAGAAATCAAAGCTGTCTTTGAAGAATATGAAGCATATAAAGAAGTGGTCTAAATCCCTTTTTTTAAAAAAAATTGTTTTTTTTATTTTCAGTTTTCTACAATCACTTCCATATATCTTAGATTTTTCCCCTCTCTGCACCTTTTTCCCCTCCTTTCTCCATTCTGCCCCACTCCCTCCCCAAGATGGCATGCAATCTTATATAGGTTCTACACATACTTTCTTATTAAATACATTGTCAGCTTAGTCATGTTTCATAGAAGAATTAAAATAAATGGGAGAAACCATGAAACAAAACAAAACATAACACAAGAGAAAATGGTCTGCTTCATTCTGCAATCCAATTCCATAGTTCTTTCTCTGGATGTGGATGACATTTTGCCTCAAGAGTTCATTGGGAATTTTTTAGGTCCTTGCATTGCTCTGAAGGACTAAGTCTACCAGAAAAATTCCTGTCATACTCTGATTGTTGCTGTGTACAAAATTCTCCTGGTTCTGCTCTTTTCACTCAGCATCAGTTGATATAAGTCCTTCTAGGCCTCTCTGAGGTCACCCCTGTTGATCATTTCTTGTAGCACAATGGTATTCCATTATATTCATATACCACAACCTGTTTAGCCATTCCCCAGTTGATGGGCAACCCCTTGATTTCCAGTTTGGGGCCACCACAAAGAGAGCTGCTGTAAATATTTTTGTACATGTGGGATGGGACCCTTTCCCATTTTTCTGATCTCTTTGGGATACAATCCTAGAAGTAATGTTGCTGGTTCAAAGGGTATGCATGTTTTTGCAGCACTTTAAGCATGGTTCCAAATTGTTCTCCAGAATGGTTAGATCAGCTCACAGCTCCAGCAGCAGTGAATTAGTGTTCCAACTCTCCCACATCTTCTCCAACATTTATCATCTTCCTGTTTTGTCATGTTAGCCAATCTGATAGGTGTGATGTAGTACCTCAGAGTTGTTTTGATTTGCATCTCTCTAATCAATAGTGAGTTAGAGCATTTTTCATATGACTATAGACAACTAATTTCTTCCTCTGAAAACTTCCTGTTCATATCTTTTGATCATTTGTCAATTGGTCAATGATTTGTATTCTTGCACATTTGACTCAGTTCTCTATATATTTTAGAAATGAGGCCTTTATCACATATACTACTTGCAAAAATTCTTTGCCAGTTTTCTATTGCTATCCTAATCTTGGTTGCATTTGGTTTGTTTGTGCAAAAACTTTTCAATTTAATGTAGTCAAATTTATTTGTTTTGCATTTCATAATGTTCTCTATCTCTTGTTTGGTCAAAAATTTCTCCATTCTCCATAAATCTGACAAATACACTATTCCTTGCTCCACTAATTTGTTTATAGTATCAATCTTTATACCTAGATTATGTATCCATTTGCACTTTACTTTGGAGTACAGACTTTGGTCTATGCCCAGTTTCCGCCATACTGTTATCCAGTTTTCACAACAATGTTGAGAAAAAGTGAATTCTTATCGCAGAAGCTGGGGTGCTTGGGTTTATGGTAGATTGCCATATTCATTGACGCCTATGTCTTGAGTACCTAGCATATTCCACTGGTCTACTCCTCTGTTTCTTAGCCAGTACCAAGTGCTTTTAATGATTGCTGCTTGATAATACAATTTGAGATCTGGTAGAGATAGGCCACTTTCCCTAGCATTTCTTTTCATTAGTTCCTTTGATATTCTGAACATTTTGTTCTTCCAGATGCATTTTGATATTATTTTTTCTAGCTCTAGAAAATAATTATCTGGTAGTTTGATTGGTATGGCACTGAATAAGTAAATTAATTTGGGTAGAACTGTAGTTTTATTGTATTAGCTCAGCCTACCTACAAGCAACTGATGTTTTTCCACTTACTTAGATCTAACTTTATTTGTGTGAAAAGTGTTTTGCAATTGTGTTCATATATTCCTTGGATTTATTTTGGCACATAGACTCCCGGATGTTTTATGGTGTCTGCCTTACTTTTAAATGGGATTTCTCATTCTATTTCTTGCTGTTGAGCTCTGTTACTAATATATAGAAATGCAGAAGATTTGTATGGGTTTCTTATGTAACCTGTAACTTTGCCAAAGTTGTTTATTATTTCCAGTAGTTTTTACTTGATTTTCTGAGATTCGCTAAGTTTATCATCATATCATCTGCAAAGAGTGATAACTTAGTTTCTTCTTTGCCTATTCTAATTCCTTCAATTTCTTTTTCTCCTTTCATTGCTTAAGCTAACACTTCTAGTATTATATTGAATAACAGTGGTGATAACGGACAGCCTTGTTTCGCCCCTGATCTTATTGGAAATGCATCCAGCTTAATCTCCTTGCATGTAACGCTCATTGATGGTTTTAGGTAGATGCTGCTTATTATTTTATGGAAAATTCCATTTATTCCTATGCTGTCCTGTGGTTTCAAAAGGAATGAGTGTTGTATTTTGCCAAAAGCTTTTTCTGTATCTATTGAGATGATCATGTGGTTTCTGTTGGTTTGTTGTTGATATGATCAATAAAGCTGAGAGTTATCCTAATGTTGAACCAGCCCTGCATTCCTGGTAAAAATCACACCTGATCATAATGTATTATTCTCATGGTAAGTTGCTGCATTCTTTTTGCTAATATCTTATTTAAAATTTTTGCATCTATATTAATTAGAGAGATAGGTCTATAATTTTCTTTCTCTGGCTCTTCTGGTTAAGGTGTCAGAACCATATTTGTATCATAAAAAGTATTTGGTAAGACTCCTAGTTCACCAGTTTTCCCAAATAGTCTATATTTGGAATTAACTGTTCTTTAAAAGTTTGATAGAATTCATTTGTAAATCCATCTGGCCCTGAAGATTTTTTTCCTAGAGAGCTCATTTATGGTTTGTTCAATTTCTTTTTCTGAGATGGGATTATTTGAGTATTCAACTTCCTCTACTGTTAATCTGGACAATTTATATTTTGTAAAATATTCATCAATTTCATTTAGATTGTCAAGCTTGTGGACATATAGTTGGACAAATAATTTCTAATTATTGTTTTAATTTCCTCCTCATTGGAGGTGAGTGCCCCCTTTTCATTTTTGATATTAGTAATTTGGTTATCTTTTTTTTTAAGTCAAATTGACCAAAGGTTTCTCAATTTTATTGTTTTTTTTTTCATAAAACCAAGGCTGTTTGATTCATTAGTTCAATAACTTTCTTAATTTCAATTTTATTAATCTCTCCTTTGGTTTTCAGTATTTCTAATTTGGTATTTACATGGGAATTTTCAGTTTGTTCTTTTTTCCAGCTTTTTTAGTTGCATGCCCAATTCATTGATCTCCTCTTTCTCTGTTTTATTCATGTAGGCATTCAAAGATATAAAACTTCCCCTAAGAACTGCTTTTGCAGTATCTCATAAGATTTAGTAGGCTGTCTCATTATTTTCAATCTCTGGAATGTTGTTGATTGTTTCTATGATTTGTTGTTTAACCCACTCATTCTTTAGGATTAGATTAGTTTCCAATTAATTTTTGGTTAATCTTTCCATGGCCTTTTATTACATATAATTTTTATTGCATTATGATCTGAGAAGGATGCATTGACTATCTCTGCCTTTCTGCCCTGGATTGTGAGGTTTTTATGCCTTAGTACAAGGTCAATTTTTGTGTATGTGCCATGCACCACTGAAAAAAAGGCCATTCCTTTCTATCCCCATTCAATTTTCTCCAGAGAGCTATCATTTCTACCTTATCCAGGGTTTTATTTACCTCCTTAACTTCTTTCTTGTTTATTTTGAGGTAAGATTTAACAAGTTCAGAGAGGGGGAGGTTGAGGTCTCCTACTAGTGTAGGTTTGCTGTCTACTTCTTCCTGTAACTCCCTTAATTCCTGTTAACTTCCTGTAACTCCTCTAAGAATTTGAATACTACACCATTTGGAGCATATTTGTCTAGTAATGATATTGCTTCTTTCTCTATTTGTGCTTATTTATAGCAGGATATATTGCATTCTCTATTTGTGCCTTTAGCAGGATGTAGTCTCCTTCCTTATCTCTTTTAATGATATCTTTTTCTGCTTTTGCTTTCTCTGAGACTAGGATTGCTACCTCTGCTATTTTTTATATCAACTGAAGCACAATATATTCTGCTCAAACCTTTTACCTTTATCCTTTGTGCATCTACTCATTTCAAATGTGCTTCTTGTGAACAACATATTGTTGGATTATGGTTTTTAATCCATTCTGCTATCTTTCTCTGCTTTATGGGAGAGTTCATCTCATTCGCTTTCACAGTTCAAATTCCTGTCTATATCTTTCCCTCTTTCCTCTTCCCCCTCATTTATGATTTTAATTCCCCCTTCTCCCTTTCCCTCCACAACAGAGTTTTAATTTTTGACCACTGCCTCCATCAGTCTTCCCTTCCTTCTTTCAACACCGCTCCCTTTACTCCCCTTTGCCCTAACCACTTCTTCTCTCCCTTTCAGCCTCCCCTCCCTTTTATTTCCTCTTTCCCCTCTTACTGCCTATAGAGTTCCTTAGATTTCTGTACTTAACTGCATTTCTTTTTCCCTCCTCACACCGAATGAGATGAGAGTAAATTTCAGACAGTGCTCCTCTCCTTCCTCTCTTTCTCTATAATGTAATATATTTTTGTGCCTCTTCCTGTGAGGTAATTTACCTTTTTTGCCTCCTCCTTTTCACATCTCTCCTTCCAATCCCTTGTTACCCTTAAATCACATTTTTATGGTCACATCATTTATGTTATATCCACTCCCTCCATCTATATATTTATCCCTTTTTTATATCATAATAAATATGTAATTCTCAAGATTAACACGCATCATCTTCCCCTATAGGGATGTTTGCCCATATTGAATAATAAGCGTTCTCCCCCTGATTTACCTTTCTATGCCTCTATTGAGAATTGTGTTTGAAGATAGAATTTTCTATTGACCTCTGGCCTTTTCATCAGAAAGGTCTGGAAATCTCTTATTTCATTGAATGTCCACTTCCTTGCCTGAAGTATTATGCTCAGTTTTGCTGGGTAATTGATCCTTGTTTGTATTCCCAGCTCCTTTGCCTTATGAAATATCATATTCCAGTACCTCTGATCTTTTAATGTAGACACTGCAAGGTGCTGTGTGATCCTGATTGTAGCTCTTCGATATTTGAATGGTTTCTTTCTGGCTGCCTGCAATATCTTCTCCTTCACTTGATAGTTCTGGAATTTGGCAACAATATTCCTTGGTGTTTTTAACTTGGGATCCCTTTCAGGAGGGGAACAGTGGGTTCTTTCAATGACTATTTTGCGCTCTGGATCTAGGACATCTGAGTGGTTTTTCTTGATGATTTCTGGGAAGATTTTGTCCAGGCTCTACTTTTCATCATGACTTTCTGGTAAACCAGTAATTCTTAGTCTCTCTTGCTTCCATTTTCTAGATCAGTTGTTTTTCCAGTTAGATATTTTACATTTTCTTTTATCTTTTCATCTTTAGATTCTGTTTGACTGATTCTTGATGTCTCATTAAGTCATTAGCTTCTACTTGCCAGTTCTAATTTTTATCTGATTGGTTTCTTCAGGTAACTTTTGCATGACCTTTTCTATCTGTTCAATTGTTCCTTTTAAGGGGAGCTATTTTCTCCAGTTAGTTTTTGTACTTCCTTTTCCATTTGTCCCATTTTTCTCAGTTAGGTTTTGTGCTTCCTTTTCCATTAATCCAGTTTTCTTTTTAAATTCTTCGGTGACTTCTTTTTTCATATTTGTAAAATCTTTGGCCAGTTTTTCTTCTCCCCTAATTTGACTTTTAAAAACCTTTAGCTCTTCCAAGAATGGTCTTTGGTCTTGAGACCAGTTCACATTCCCTTCTGGAGTTTCAGATGAGGGTACAGTCTCAATGCTAACCTCTTTGGTACTCGTATTTTGTCCTTGTCCCCATAGAAAGATTCTATGGTCTTATCTTTTCTGGTTTGCTTCTTGATCATAATGATCACCCTTTTCCTGGCTTTTAAAGTGGGTCTCTGCTTCTGGGACACAGGGGGCTCTATCTCATGGTTCTTGCGCTTAGAATTTGAGGCTTTGTATATTGGGGTCTCTGCTTCTTTCAGCTAGAATCTTGAATACTGTAGCTTACCTGGTGCTGAGCTAGCTGATGTGCCAAAGCAGAGGCCAGGTGAAGTCTTTCTGAGTTTCCAGGAGTTACCCTGGAGCTAGCTGCATTAAGTGTGGGAGAGGGGTGGTCTGGACACAGGAAATCTCCTCTCCTGAACACACAGGCAGGCTCAGTGGTTGATGAACCCCATTTGCACTAGTTTCTTCCCTGTTCCCCTGCCTGTGGTGAGGCATGACTGGAGTGCTTGTGTTGATGATTGCGGGCTCCACCCCCCTGGGACTCAGACTTTCCTTTGGTTCGCTGAGGTGGGGCTGTCTGGGACAGCTCCAGTCCTGCACTGGTCCCCTTATGCCACAGCAAGAGGAATACCCCTTTTTTATTTTCCTACCCTCACAGGCTAAGAGACTCTTTACCCTTTCAGCTGATCCCACTGTTCCAGAATTTTTTTGAGGGAAATATTCTCTGAGTTTTTCAAGGACAACAAAGAGAAGGGTAAAGCATTTACGAATCACTCTGCCACCTTGGCTCCTGGAAGACATTTAATCTGCAGGCTAATAGTGTCAGGAGTGGCTGCTGCAGTTTCCTGGGGTTCTGCGGTTCTCTCTCTCTCAGTTCCACTGGACTCCTGTCCTTGGCTGATAATGTTTGAGATTCTGCAGTGCTGCTGCTGCTTCAGATAGTCCAGGACTTTCTGCTTGGCTTTGCTATAGTGAGTTCTGAGGTGGTGCACCCTGTGCGCTGTGCCCTGTGCACTCCTCCAACCCCATGCAACAAATCCTTCTCATCGACCTTCCAGTCTGTCCTGGGTTGGAAATCTGCCATACTCTGTCTCCTATTGGACTCTGCCCCTCTCAAATTTGTTCAGATTCTCTTTTAAGAGGTATCTGAAGGAGTTTGTCTTAGAGCTCAAGTGATAGTTGCTCTCACTCCACCATCTTGGCTCTGTCCCCCTAAATCACTTTTGATTAGAGAAATGGAAATTAAAACAACTCTGAAGTACCACCTCACACCTATCAGATTGGTGAATATGACAAAAAAGGAAAATAATAAATGTTGGAGAAAATGTGGAGAAATTATGACACTAATTATGAAGTGATACAACAATTTTGGAGAGCAGTTTGGAACCAGGCCCATAGGGCAACCAAACTGTGCATACCTTTTGATCCAGCAATATCACTAATAGGTAGAGATCCCAAAAAGAACCTTAAAAAGGGAAAAGGACCTACATATACAAAAATATTTATAGCAACCCTTTTCATGGTGGCAAACTTTTGGAAACTGAGGGCATACCCACCAGTTGGGGAATGACTAAACAAGCTATAGCATATGAAAGTAAGGGAATACTATTATGCAATAAGAAATGATGAACAGGCAAATTTCAGAAAAACCAGGAAACACATGTACAAAGTGAAACGGGCAAAACCAGGAAAACATTGTATGAAGTATCAGTAACACTGTGTGATGATTAACTGCAAATGACTCAGCTCTTCTCAGCAACACAGTGACCCAAGACAAGTAAAAAGGAGTCACAAAGGAAAATACTATCCACATCCAATTAAAGAACTACTAGACTGAATATATATTGATGCATATTTTTTTCACTTTATTCTTTTTGGTTTTTTTCCTTTTGATCTGTTTCTTCTTTGACAACTGTGACTGATATGGAAATATGTTTTACATGATAGCACATATGTAACCTATAGCAAACTGCCTATCATTTTGGAAGAGGGGACAGGAGAGGAGGGAGAAAAATTTAGAACTTTATATCTCATAAAAAATGAATGCCAAAAATTTGTCTTCATATGTAATTGAGGGAAAATACAATGCTATTCAAATTTTTTAAAAATAACAATACACAGATCCACAATCCAGGTTACCTCTGTTTTTTGTCATTCTAAGTACCTGGGGGTATCAGAGAATGAATGGATAGCTTGAAGGAGAGACAAAAGCAGAAATAAAGTCCATAATAATAATTCCTCTGGAAGGAGTCACCTGAAGAGTTTATCAGCACACATTCCATTAGCAACTTTTTTTTTCTTTTTGTTCAGTTTGAATTTGTGGTTTTGTTGATTTACAGATCAAGTTGATATGTCTCACTATTGATGTAGACAGTCTATGTACCACTAATTTATAGTATTAGAAATATGTTTTGGACATTGAGAAATTAAATAATTTGGATATAGTCCCATAGGTAATATATGTCCAAGGTAGGATTTGAATCCAGGTCTGCCTATCCAAAGCCAACCCTCTATTCATAATGCTAAAGCACATCTCAGTTAACACCTTAACAAGTATCACCAATCTTTATATTCAGAATGGTAAGCCTTTGAAGAAAAAAATTGGTTGGTGAGTGTAAAAGATGTTGATTTAATCCATTTTTAATCAAAAAGATTATAATATAACAAAATATTATGGGAGCAACAAAGTGGTATGATGGATAGAGTGCCAGGCCTAGAGTCAAGAAGACTCTTTTTCCTGAGTCCAAATCTAGCCTCAGACACTTGTTGACTGTATGACACTCAGCTAGCCACTTAAGACTGTTTGCCTTAGTTTCTTCATCTATAAAATGAGCTGCAGAAGGCAATGGCAAACCACTCCAGTACCTCTGGCAAGAAATGCCAAATGAAGGTCACAAAAAGTTGCATGCAACTAAATAATGACTACACAACAATAGTACTTAACTATTTCATAATTATGTATAAACACACAGTAATAAGGAGTGAAAGATATGGTGAGGGTACAAATAAAAAAGTGAAGATAATATTTGTCCTCAAGGAGCTTACGTGCAAAAAAGGGATGCCAGTACATATAGGGAAGTGGATGGAGGTCAGGGAGTATTTTTGTTTAGAAAGTTGTAGGGATGGTAAGTGGAACAACAGGTGAGAGAACTGATATATCTGTCCCAGAAATGATGGCATTATTGATTTCCTATGGTTCTGTCATAGTAAGCACCCCAAACTTCACAGGGCCTGCTGTCACAGGTTCTTAGATCTGTATTCATAAAAGAAAAGACAGCTTTTGAGTGGTTAATAATCACTTTAATCAAGGATATGTATCAGTCCTTTAACCAAGCATATATTTCTCATTTATCTATTTCAAGGGAGTTAGTACCCTAAACTTCAAAGAAATTAAAAGTTAACAGACATGGCTTCCTCTGACCATAATTCAACAGACAGGTACAGCTGTCTGATCAGTTACCAGAGAAGGAAGCACAACATCTGGGTTCTCAAAGCCGGGGGGCTTCTTAGTGGCTTCCCAGAGTCCTCATCTGGCACTCAAACTTTCTTACCAAAACTAAACCCCAAAATAAAATCTCACCCTCAGCGTCTTTATATATTTTTTGGAGCCAGAGCCAGAAGGCATCACATTCCTTGAGAACCAGTACCTCATTAACAAAAAGGGTGGACATTCTTACAAACTTTCCTAGGCCTGATTGTGGATGGGAAAGTCCTCCTCAGTCACATTCAAATAGAGATATTATACTTCTTCGATTATACTAAAACAAAAACAACAAAAGATCCTACTTTATTCACCACCTTCCATCCTTGGCCTTACAAATCTAAATGGCCATGGATCCTCAAACAAATAGGCATTATGCTTTGCAATCTCAAATCCAGGTGATTTAAGTAGGTTACTTGGGCAACTTGTGTCTGAATAGGCATTAATATTTCTTTAGTAAATACATAATTCACATTTGCCGAACATATAGCATAGCAATCTTATTACCAGGGTGGTCAAATGGCTTTAAACAAACACAAAAGTATATGCATAACATAACATTCTTTGAAGAGAGAGCAACCAGCTCCTCCTTTCTCAATCCCAAACAGAAATGTCCAAGCAAAGTCCTCTTGGGGGCATGTCCTCCCCACCCTGCACACTCTGCTTCCAAGTCCTGAGCTGTGTCTAGACAGCAAAGCCATCTGGGTGAGGTCCATGGAAGTACGTGGCACCTTCCCCCACCCACCATAGGCAACTCTACCCCCTGGGTCCTAAACGGTCCCAGGACAAAGCTGCAAAAAAGCACACTCAGTGCCTTGCTGAGCACTCCCAATCTTGCCCCAGGGCTGAACTCCAAACTCCTCGGTTCTTCCTCCTCCAACAGGAGCCAGGCACTCCCAGCTCCTGCCTGGGTCTGTGCAAAAGCAGCTCTGTGCTCCATTCTTGGCTTCTATTGGGTCATTTGGCAGTCTTCTGCTGGGTCAGTACGAAAACTGTGTTCCACTGCAATTCCAGGGGTTCCAGGGCTCCATTCCAAATTCTCACTGGTCTATTTTCTGAATACAATACATTTTAAAGACCTTGACTATTCCAGTACAGTCCAGAGCTGGGCTAATCCACTCTAGCCCCCTGGCTCTGCTACCCCCACCTTCTAGGGTACCACAGAATCATAGTTAACATAACTAGGAAACAATAGATAATTATCCCAGTCTCCGTACTTAACCTTTTAATTTATGCAGATCCCATCCTCATCACCATAATATATCAGTAAGCACTTGAAACTTCACTAGGGGGCCTGTTATCACAGGTTTCAAGATCTGCATTCATAAGAGGAAAGGCAACTTTTGAGTGGTTAACAATCACTTTAATCAAGTGCATGTATCAGTTTTTTAACCAAGCACATATATATCATTCATCTATTTCAGGGGAGTCAGCACCCCAAACCTCAAAGAAAATACAGAGAAATTAAACCTTCCCAGTCCTGACGGTGAGTGGGAAACATCCTCCTTAGTCACATTCAAATAGAGGCATTATACTTCTTGATTATGCTATAACAAAAACAGCAAAAGATCCTATTTTACTTGCCTTTACAGATTCCAGAACTGGAAAAGGAGAGGGAGAGTACTAAGCCTAAGACAGCCTGGTATAATGGATAGAGAACTGACCCTGAAACCAGGATAACCAGAGTTTTAGTTTTGTTTCTGGTGTATCATGTACTGGCTAAATAGCCTGGGTAAATCACTTACCTGTTCAGTGCCACAGATTACACTCTAGAAGTTGTTGAGCAAGTATTGATCTGCATTAATAGATTTCCCTACCAAGAATTCTCTATACACATGAAATCACAGGTATTATCCACATTGATTCCATTAGTATAGAGACTTCCTGATCAGAGACATTCCTCTACTAATGTAGGCTGAGCCTTCTCTCTAATTTATAGTCTTAAGAGTTTCCTAGAACACTAAGAGGTTAAATGACTTGCCCAGGGTCACAGAGTCAATGTGTCATTAGTGTGACTTGAACTCAGTAAGTTTTCCTTGCTCCAAAGTTGACGACACTGTCTCTCTAGCTCTCTCTTCATCTCTGTGTGTGTGTCTCTCTTGGTTTTTCTCTGTGTGTGTGTGTGTGTGTGTGTGTGTGTGTGTGTGTGTGCGTGTATCTTCTCTTAGTGAAGCATGAGAGGCAAACTTGAAGCTAATTAAGTATCTTTTATGTAACTTACTCCCTCCATCCTTCAGCTTAGCTTCACTGCTCATACTTGATATAGCAAGACTTTCTCTCTGGATCTCTTTGACATGAGATTCTCAGTGAAAAGCTGAGTAACAAGGACTAGAACATGGCAAATCACCAGTTTCCTTCAGCTTCTATGAATGCTTTTGTCCCTGAAATTAAGCACACACATCACAAATACCCATCTGCTTGCCTTCTGGTGAGTTGTCCTAATTTTGAATCTGCTAAGTTACCAGTATCTCTCTGCTCAGCTTTCCCCTCTTGAAATTTAAAATCTAAATACAAAAATATAAGCAGCTCTTAGTAACTTTGTTTTTCTAGGCCAATCTTTTTAATAGGGATGATTTCTATAAAGGAATGATTGTGTCTTTTAAATACTTTAAGAAGACATTTTAACCATTGCAAAAAGTATGTTAAGTAAATTTTTAAAATTAAAACAATTTTTAAATAGTTCCATGGTAATGAGCTGACATTCTCAATATAATTTTTTTAAATTTTAGATAGTACTTTTTTCCCAATTATATGTAAGGAAAATTTGCAACATTCATTTGAAAAATTTTCTCCCTCCCCCTCTTTAAGATGGTAAGCAATTTATCATAGGTCATATATGTACAATCATGTAAACCTATTTCTGTATTAATCATGTTGTGAAAGAAGACAGTTTGGAAAAAAATTACAAGTTTCAATAGGAAAAAAAGAAATTGAAAATTAATATTCTCAATTTAAAAAGATATAGCTATACCATGAAAAGTTAGCATGATTTAGTAGGAATAGAAAGTTGGCCTCAGAACCAGGGAGACATGGATTAAAGCCAAGCTTCAGTTATGTGCCATCTCTGTGATCCTGAGCAAGTCACTTAACACCTGAGGTACTCTGGACAGCTCTTTAAGACGATGGCCTGTAAAAAGGTGTCGACTGGAATTGGTAGGTGGAATTTTTCATCCAGAGAGTTCCCCATTCCAATGACATTGGAAGTCTAGGCTTTATACTATACCAAGATCAATTTCTTCCCAGCATTCTCAAAATTATTGTTTTAAATATTACTAAGTGATACTTTCTAGGTTTCCTTTTATGAAACTCATTTTTATCACTCCTAAATGAAATTTTAAAGTAGTCAAGTAGCTGAACTGTTTAAACAAAAACTTGAATGAATACTTGTACATGTATATGAATGAACTAGATATGTGATGTTGTCACACCACAGAATGTATGGTACTAAAGGGCAGCAAGCCTGCAGTATTTTATGTTCCATTTTTAACTTAGCCCTGAAAGTGAAATATATGCAATTTTTAAAAAATAAATATATGTTGTCTAAGGCTATTATCTGTTCAAAAAATAATGATTCTAAGATTTTTCTCAATACCTTTGTCACACAAAAGCAGTCTTTTCAAGAATTTCACAATAATGACTTTCCTCATCAAGCTACATTTGATTGAAATTAAAGAAATATATTTAAAGGTACTTGAATTTGTATTAAGTTGTTTTTTAATTGCTATGCCTATTAGTCTGCTTATGTTTTGCTTACTAGCTAAAGGGGAATGAAAAAAAATCTCAAAAACACAGCAGCTGTGTAATTTAAACACATGGTTTTTGTAATTTTGATATGACTTAAATATAACAAAAAAACTTGGAGAATTTTTACATTAGTAAATTCAAGTCTCATCTTTAGTATGTTTCTTGACAATGTTCCTTGCATATTTCACATCTATATTGAAAATCATTTATTAAAAACTTGAATTTTCTAAGCTGGAAGGACTATTAAGAAATGCATCAAAGATGTATTTAATATTTTATGAAGCAGAGAATGAATGCTGACAGTAACAAAGAGTAAACAAAATTTGCATAGACAAAACAGTTTGATCATTCAATTCATAAATATTATATAAGAGGAAAAAGTAATTTGCCCTCTGTAAAGGAAAAAACACTTTTGCATTTTATGTCTTTTTAGTATTCTGGAAAAATACTGACATGAAACACTAATAAATTCTAAATTTTTCACCTAATATAAAACACATATATAGTGTTGAAAATTCAATTAATGGGCATTTATTAAGTACTTATGATGTACATGTAGGTTGTGCTGTGAAAGAGAACACTGTGTCTGTAGCATCTACCATGCTTTTCATGATATATGCTAGGTCAAAAAAGTATGCATCCCCTTCTCCTTTGACCTTAATCATCCCATGTGGAACAATCATTGAACATGCCACAGAAATCTATGATGTGGATAAGTAATCACGACTGCATCAAAAGCCAGAACTAATCTTTATTCTTATCAGGTATCTTATATTGGCAACTGAGGGCTAATCTATAGCAGTAGGCTGGGTTTTTTACTTTTTACCTATTGATTGAGGTAACTGGCAGTGATTATCAAGGTTATTTGTCACCACCTCCTCCACTATATCCAGAGATATAAAGCAATGTAGTTGAAATTATGATAACTAAAGAGAAGATTTAAAGAGGGACATGGTAACTGTCTTCATAATTTCAACTAAAATGCCTTAAAATACATCCCTGTATACCTGTTGAAGTTAAAAGATAGAGAGTAATCATATTTGAGAGACTCATAAACCAAAATAATGACCAACTGCAATCAGTGAACAGTATCACTTTTTAATTTAAAGTTTTAAAAATACCTTAATGAAATTCAAACACTATTGGGGTATTTTTTAAAAGTAAACAGACATTTTTGAAGTGCTATTTTATCTCCTTTAATTCTGAGTCTCTGATTTGATTCCCTAGCTAGTACTGTGCCAAGCTCACTATTCTGTCTTACCCTTCCCTTGTCCTTGGATTGATAGAATCCTACCTCTGAGCCCAGTTTCCTATTGTTGGGTCTTTGCTACCCATTACCAGATGTCCTGGGTCAGCAAGATGGTATAGTGCATAGAATACCTAGCTTAGAAACAGGAAGACTCATCTTTGTGAGTTCAAATCTGACCTCAGACACTTACTAGCTGTGTGACCCTGGGCAAGTCACTTAACCCTGTTTGCCTCAATTCTTCATCTGTAAAAGGAGCTGCAGAAGGAAATGGCAAGGCACTTCAGTATCTTTGCCAAGGGAACCCCCACATGGAATCATGAAGACTGAATGTGACTGAAAGGATTGAATAACAAACAAAAAGAACAAAAGCCAAATGTGCCAGATATCTATTGCCTGTCTGGATAGACCCTTAAAGTAATGTTGAAATTTTGTCACCTGCCTAAAATCTACCCATGATGATTGAAGAATGTTATATCAATCAACAGTCAGTCAGCAAACCCTTAATAGCAACTATATATTAGGCACTGTTCCAGTGACACAAAGAAAAATAAAAACAGTTCCTGCTCTCATGGAGCTTCCTTTTTATTTGGGGAAGACAACATATAAATAACTTTGTAATACAAGATAAATACAGAGTAGATAGAAAGGTACTATGAGAAAGAGAAGGCCCAAGCAACTAGTAGGAAAAAGAAAGATCTCTTGAAAGACAAAAGGTTTTTTTAATTTATTTTTTATTTTAAGAATATCTGTTAATTTAAAGAATGTACCAAAGATGCCATGACCACTTCAAAAATGTAAGACTGTTTATTAATTCTAGTTAGCCATTACAATGATTTATGCATTTCTCAGACAAAGTTGCTCTCTACCTTTTTAACTTCAATATGGGCGAAGGGACATTTTGTTACGACTTAGGACTTGAAGGCAAAATCAAAGCATTTATAGCATTTGTAGGGACAATACTTTTCTTAGGTTTTCTTACAGGAAAACCAAAATGGAAATGTTTGGATAGGTGTAGAAATGTTCAATGACATGGCCTTGTGATGTATCTATTCTGGAAGATGATAGTGAACCAACCAACTAGTGTTTGTTATATATGAAAATACATTATATATGAATATATATAAATATAATATATTAAATATGTTATATATAAAAATTCCTGATGTCATATATATATATATATATATATATATATATATATATATATATATATATAAAGGGAGACAAAGAGAGAAGGAAAGTAGGATAGAAAGAACAAAGAAAAGAATCAAGGAATAGGGACTTGGAGAAGGAATAACTAAATTCGTAGATTGTAGAAAACATAAATTTGTGCAATGTGAACGAATAAAAGAAGGAAGAGAAGAAAGAAAATGTAAGGAAAGAGAATATGACTGGTTGGAATGACGAGGTTCAAAAAAAAGGATTCATTTCTATGATGTGGGGCTCAGTTTGTCATCAGACTGATAATCTTATGCTTCTACTCTCTTCTTTTTGTGTTTATGTCAAAGAATAGTAATGTCTGTGACATCTAAACTATTTTACATATAAATTATATCATTGATACACTTGAGGTATAAATGTTATGGACCCCAAAAACTCTAGTGGGTTCCATGTACATACATACACAGGGTCATTTTATGTCATCATTGCATACGCTAATAAAGAATTGGGAATGTCGAAATAGTTGGCATATGACATAAAAGCTGATAATAATGTAATGACTCAAGTTTATAAATTCATATGAGCTAACTTGTCCTGGAGTAAGCCTTAATAGAATACTGTTATCTTTGGTTGATTTCCTATTTTGTAACCACCTCAGTAGGTGAATGGTTTAGGTTCCCCACCAGTTTTTCATTTTCTCTTCAAAAGAACAGTTAGGCTACTCAAGGGTATGCTGGAACCATCTGAAACTGACTCATGAGAACCATTTGTTTAATTTTCAGTATGATCATTCATACTTTGGAAATAGATGAACTCTATAAATTACAGTTTGATTTATTGTTTTATTCATTATCCATATTTAAGAAAGTGATGTAGAAAATGTTATTGCAGGTAAAAGTGTGATGCACTTTTTTTTTCTGGAAAGTCTGTTTTCAAATATTTACTACTAACCTCTTGATTAGATCCCAAGATTCTGGAAGAAAAGGGATAGTGACAGAACTGAATTGGATACTTGGACTCAGAATAGAACTCCTGAAGTAGAATAAACTAATATTTAAAGGTAGATTATAGATTTATAATTTGAAAGTGCTTTGGATATCAACTCAACTCAACCTCCCTCATTGTACAGTTGAGTTAACTGAGACCCAGAGAGATTAAGTGACTAGTATGATGTTACAAAGTTAAGAAGTAGCAGAGCTAAGATTTGGCCTGTCAGTGCATAGACTACAAATCCACTGTCCTTTTCTTTATGCCACACTGCCTCTCATAATGGTTCTTATCACTCCAAAAGTCCAGAACTCCTAGAACAAACTTAAAATTTCATAAGCTGATTAACCTGACAATAATAAACTTGGAAAATCATTTCCAAGCTCCAGCTTTCTATAATTCTCAAACAAAGTGGAACTATATTATGCTAGTGCTATTAAAGGAGATAGATTTGTGGGAAAACAGAATTGCTGGAACTCAAATGAAATATGATAACCATTTGTAGATTAAGAAGCTGCAATTCCTTGAAATGTGATAAATTTCTTTTGATAGCATAGAAGCAGATGGAATTAATATGTAATATAATTACTAGGCTAGCTATGTATAATTCTGAGCTAGAATCTATAAGCAAAATTTATAGGAAATTGTCCATAAACAGTAGGTGAACTTTCAGCTTAGCTGGTGCTAAAATAAGTTATCTCATGGGAGATTTTAATTTTGATAAAGCATTTACCTCCTGCTCTTCTGTTACTGGGAGATTAAAAAATACACTGAAAATAATATTATTGATCCCTGGGGAAGAGAGTAACTGGGACAGCATTAGTTTAGCAGATGCAACTATATGCCATAGGCAAGGTTGGAACCTGTAGGTTAACAGCAAGGGACAGACACTGAAAGTTGAGAAATGGACGTTTTAAGTAATGAGTAATGATGCAAAAAATGTTCCAAATGCCCTGAAGAGTAACTATTGCAATGAACACAAGCCTTAGATTCCATTTCTATTTGTCATAAAAGAATAATGCATAAAAAACCATTTCGCAATTGTTGAATGTGAATTGAAATATCAAAATGTATGGAAGGTCATTAAGAGATGTAAGTTCTCTTTACCAAAAAAAAATAATATTAATAAAATATTGGCTCTTGGGGAAAAGAAGACATGAAATTGTGATTGCTACAATATAGTAGAGAATAATATTAAATATTCAGAGTGCTTATATTATCCTTCTGTAAAGGTAATTCAGTATATTTGGAAAGGTATCTTTATTTTATAGAAATTTACTGTAAGTTCTCTAGCCCCAAAGAGCTGGTGAATATAATTCAAGGAAAACCCTAAATATTGAATGAAAACTCTAAAATTATATTAGTAGTTAAATAATATATTAAGAACTGATTCGCTACTGGAGATTTCTTGATAATACTACTCATCATTTCACAGGATAGTAATGCTCTAACGTTTGACTTTCAAAAATAGTAACAGTTTATATTCCTCATGTCATATATATTATTATTAATTTTATAACCTTTCAAAAGCTGTCATCATAAGATAGTTATGAAATATTTCTCATTATAAATTTGTGCTCACATAAATATCAATGTCATAATTGTTTTTAACAAGTTGACCTGGTAGATAATATGTTGCAATTCTTAATTTATTTCTGTTCTTTCAAGTAACATCTCATTTCTCCACTTAAATCCTGTTGCTGTAAATACTTTATGACTATTCATAATTGAAATGTAGTCACTTAAACATTTAAAATCAAGTCCCCTTCCTAAAGATTATCTAGTTTGACAAGATTCCTGATTTCAAATAAATTGGTTATAAATAAAAATTACATGTTTCTAAGCTCACTTTAAATAAGGCAATTAAGCTTCATGCAATGACTTTTTTAATGAAGAGGTGCTTATTTATAGATAAGATTTGAAATATTGTTGATGTGTTTTGACTAAGTATTACTTATTGCCCAAGAACATTGTGTGAAAAGAGTGTTGATTAATGTAGAAGATGAGGTTCAAATCCCAGCTTTGACAATTACTACCAGTGTAAAACTGGTTTCTAAGCCTCACTTTTTTCATATGTAAAATAAGGATTATATTTGCTATACCTACTTCTTAGGGTTGTGGTGAAGAAAGAACACAGTAAACCTTGAAAGTGCTATATAAATGTGAATTGTAATGATGGTCATTATCAGATTGACTTAAGTGTGTATGAGCCATGCTAGAAGCCCATATGGAAAATTCATATAAAAATCATTGGAAATTCAACATTGGCATTAATGGCCCCACTATTTTGGATTAGCTTTGGTTACATTCAGAGAATGTTTATCAAAATGAATTAATTTTAACTTGACCTCTCCTTTCCTACCTCCACATATCTTGCACAACCCTCCTCCCTATAACAGCAAGCAAAGCAGGATTTGTTTGTTTGGAGTTATTTTCCAGGTTCAGGCTAAATTGTGAGCATCTAAATGTTCAGTCTCCTTTGACCCCAAATAGTTCAGAGCTGTGCTCAGTCATGTAGGTTTCATACCTACCAACTCTGGGCCAGTTAAAAGCTAAGTCTTCATTATATACACTGGGAGGTTAGTATTTTACTTTGGGGATCCACTTATTAGAAGGATCTTATGATTACCTGGTTGAGACTCTGAATGGCCATATGTTCAGACCCCTGTCTGCTCAGATGTAAAGGCTCTCTGAATCCATGGATGTATATAAAGTATATAGTAATATTGTTTGCTTCAGGCAGTAAGAGCCCTGTCTGTTGGTCTTTATTTCTCTGCTTGTATTTTTCCTGTATGTTGAATGTACTTAAAGTGCCTTTCCTTTTATAAATGCAGATCTAAGAACCTGCGATAGCAGGCCCACTCTTTGTATATCAGGGTGCTTACTGATACACTCCCCAACGTAGCCCCATGCTAGGAATACATTCCCTCCTCTTTTCTTCGTCTTAGAGTCCTCTTCTAAGATTTTCATTAATTTTTCTTATCACATCCCCTCTAAATGATTACTAACATTTTACACATCAATTTAAATTATCTATTATTTTTCCCCACATTTCTTGTTGTTTTGCTGTTTCAGTCATGTCCAATTCTGTAAGACCCCCTTTGAGGTTTTCCTGGCAAAGATATTGGAGCAGTTTGCCATTTCCTTCTCCAGCTCATTTTATAGATGAGGAAACTGAAGTCAACAGGGTTAAGTGACTTTCCCAGTCACATAGCTAGTAAGTTTCTGAGTCCAGGTTTGAACTCAGTTCTCTATCAATAGGCCACCTAGCTTCTCATCTTTTCCACAGAGAGCTTTATCAATCACAGTAAGCACCTTAAGGAAAGGGATTTCTTTGTTTTGTCTCTGTACCCCTAGACCCCAGCCCAGTGCCTTACACATAGGTATTTAATAAATGTTCATTTAATTAAGTTCAACTCTGTGTGTGTATTTTTTTAAAGCACAGTTCACAGTATGATTTTTTAAAAAAAATCTAATCTGAGAAAATCAGTAGTCAGAATCAAAAAAATAGTTTTGTCAGTACTCTAAGTGAACAATGAAATACTTTGTTGGTTTGGGATTATATTCTACTGACATTGAATTTCACTGATACTATATTCCATTGTCAAAGTACAATATAATCTAAAATTATAGGTTTTTCTTTCTTTCTGTATTGGGAGCCAAAATAATGGTCACCAATAATGTAACAGAAATGTTGTTAGTGTAAGATAATAGCATTGAGAATGACTCAGTTCTTATCCAACCTGATTTACATGTAAAATAAATTTAAGGAAAGTAATAAAAGTAATTCAAATTATATTATACCACTGCTGAGTATGGAATTTCATCATACATAATGATATTCCCTTAAAGAAAAACTATACAGTCTTAGTTTCCCAATTTGTCATTTTACCATGACTTACATTCCCAACTTACTTTAGTCACAGGTCAAGGTAGCCCAACCCCTGATTTGCCGTCACCCATAAATGTAGTACCTCCATGTTCATGAACTCTGAAATTCCTTTTCTGATTACATTTCTCTCTCCTTTATGACTTTTAATCTCCAGACCCCACAGTTCTTTGCACACCATTATACCTACATTAGCCATATTCTCTTTCTTCCCCAAATTTGATCCTTTTCTGAACCTGTTCAACTCTTTACTGTCCTATTTTTCTGAGTCTCTTGCCTCTTTGTGTCATTTGCTGTGCCCTGTAAATCCTCAGTCTTAGATCACTCTCACCTACTGCTTTTATTCCTACACTTGTGCTTCTGAAAGGTGCAGAAAATGATACAATCATCCTGACTGTCCACTACAGATTTAACTTTATGTAACTTTAGTGGGCTCCCACTCACACTTCTAAAGAATTCTTTTATAACCGCTAATTAACCAACTAAACCATTTACCGCAGTGATGCCTCCAAACCTCTTTATTCCTCCTCAAAACTCTCCTGATTCACTCAACTCAGATATTTTACAAAAAAAAAAAAAAGTTGAAGCCATTCAGTAAGTTTTCTCTTTCCTTCTTCTCCTTATCTTATATTACTCAGATTCTTTCTGCCTTTCTCTGTTAGCTCCTACTTCTCCCCTTTGCTCCTGAAGTGGCACTTCTCCCTGCCAAGGCACAAGTGATTCCGTTCAATCTTGTCTCCTCTGGTAGACTGCCACCTCTATCATTCCATTCTCATTGATCTTCAATGTCTCCTTTACTGGCTGCTTTTCTACTGCTTACAGACAAGTCTACATCCCCCAACATTGAAAGCCCTCACTTGATCCTACTATTCCCACTCAGTATTGCCCACCCATCTCCTCCTTTTTTGTGACTGTATGTAATGGCAAACAGTAGGAACATTTGCTGTTTGAGTTTTAGTCAATCAAGTGCCTTTGATTGAGTCTTGCCTTTGATTGAATCAATCAACAGTCTTTGATTAGAAAGATATACACTCATACATACACACACACATACACACACATACACACACACACACACACACACACATAGTAGAAAGAAAGCATCAGAAGCAGAGCTGAAAGAGAAGCAACCATGAGTGGGCCAGGGGAACTTGCTTGTTGGGAGGCCTAACAGAAAGAATATTTGTGATGTTGGCATTCTGTCTGTTGGTCTGTGTTGATTTCTCAGACAGAAGCCCTGTCTATTGGTCTTTATAAGTGAATTGATGATGATGCTGGTAGTGTGCATAAATATTGTTATACTCCTGTTAAGCTTTATTTTCCTAAGAACAGAAGCTGTGGGTAGGAACTCCTGGAGCCTGCTATCAGACAGAAGTTGTAATAGTTTAGAGTGGAATAGTCCCCATGAGCTAAGACAATGAGCAAGAGCAGAGAGCTGCCTGAGTGTGAACCTAGGCAAGAGCTGGGAGTGGTCAGCCTGTGGGTTTTGGAAGTCAGCCTTGAGTCAAGATGGGAGAGGACTTTCTTTGGACACTGTGTATTGATTAAGAAGATTGGTCTTACAGTGACCTAGGGGTGGATAATGTGATATTTTGAAAAAGGACTTAGGATATTGCTATTAATATGCTATCTATCTATCTATCTATCTATCTATATATATATATATATAATGAATGATATGTTTTATTGAAGGATGTTTATCAAAGGATGTTTACTGAAGAATGTTATGCCTTATTGAACAATGTTTAGTTCTGTGGCTGAATAGAGAGTTCATTATACTATGTGATTAGAGCCTTGAAATCATTCACAGCAGCAGTCCTCAGGTTTGCTGCCATGATTGCCTTTACACTATGCTCCTTAAGAAGGCCAACTGCAATACATGTCATCATTTTTCTTTCTCCTTCTTCCTTGACTTTCAGCAATTTGACTTCTGACCTCATCATTTAACCAAAAGTCCTCTCTCTAAAGTTATAAATGATCTCTTAATTACTAGATCTAATATCTTCTTAGTTTATAATCTTCTTAACACTGAATCACCTCTTCTCTTTGATACTCTCCTTTTTTTTAGAATTTTGGGATACTACTTTCTCCTGATTATACTATTTGTATGTTCCTTCTGTTTCCTTTGCTCGAATTTCATCCATAGGTCATACCCACTATCTACAGGTGTCCCATAGGGTCCTATCTAGGCCTTTTTCCCTTTTCCCTCTACACTATTTCACTTGGTGATCTCATCAGCTCCTGTAAATTTAATTTTTATCTCTATCCTAATGATTCTCAAATCTGTTACCCAGCCCTAATCTCTCTGCTGAACTCCAGTTTCAAATCTCCAACGACCTTTTAGAATTCTCATCCTAGACAGTCTAAAGACATCTTAAAATCAACATGTTCAAAACTGAGCTCATCCCTTCCTGTCCCTCAGACTTCCCTCCTTCCAAACTTCTCTATTACTGTTAAGGGCACCACCATGTTCTCAATCACCCAGTCTTACAAGTTAGGTGTTACCTTCAACTTCTCACTATCCCTTACTTCCCCATATACAATACATTGCCAAGTTCTGTCAATTTCATCATTACAGTATTTCTCAACTATATCTGCTTTCCCCTACTGATATTAACATCACTCTGGCACAGGCCCTCATGTTTTCACATCTGAACTGTTACAATAGCCTACTGGTTCATCCTCCTGCCACAAGTCTCTCCCTATTCCAGTCCTTGGTCTGTTCAATTGACAAAGTAATTTTTCTAATCACAAGTCCAATCCTGTCAGTCCCTTACTTAAAAAACTTCAGTGACTTCCTATCACCTCCAGTATCAACTATGAAATCTTTTGTTCAAAGTCTATGTTCAAAGTCTTCTATAACCTAGCACTCTGTGCTGCCAACTTCCAAGTATTCTCATACTTTATATCCTTCCAATTACATATTGATCCAATGACACTGGTCTGCTTGTCCTTACTTGCACACAATAATCCATCACTGAGTCGGTATTTTCATTGGCTATTCCTCTCCTTTAAAATGCTCTCCCACTTCCTTCCCTTCTGACTTCTCTTGTTTCCTTCAAACCTCAGTTTAAATTCTATCTTCTACAGGGAACTTTTCCCAAATTCCCTTAATTCTAATGCCTCCTTTCTTTTCATTATTTCCCATTTATCCTGTATATAGCTTGTTTGTATATCTTCACTTGCATGATTTCTCCATAGATTGTGAACTCTTCAAGGGCAACAAAGCTTCCTTTATATTGCTATCACTTAGCACAATGCCTGACACATAGTAGGTGTTTGACAAATGTTTATTGACTGCCTGACATTTTTTCCTTTACTTTGGATTGATTTTGCATGAGAGAAGAGTGCTATGCTGGCAACTAATGTATACAGGTCAGGGAAAAGCAACATACAGTTCACATTCTACCAGGGAGTTTATACAATCTATTAAATAAATCAATATTACTTTCTACACTAGAAAAATGAAAATTAATAAATATATTTTGAACAATAGAGGATTTTGCATTTGATCCTTCATGTGATAGGGAACCACTGGCATTTCATTGATTAGAAATTGGACAGAATCAGACCTTTACTTAGTAAGATCACTTAGGCAGCTGGGTTGTAGAGGATAGAGTGGAGTGCAGGGGTCTGGTGGCCAGGAGGCCTGACATCAGGCTACTGCAGTAGACCACATGTGAGATGATGTGGCGATGATGGAAATTTCACTTTGACAAATGGCTTAGGTCATGATGCATGCACATTATTTAAGTGAATACTTTTTTGAGACTTTATTTCATCTTGCTCTGTTAGTGTAGCTCTCCTACTGGGGTTACTTCCTCAACATCCATTCTAAAGGAGTGCCTGATTATTGTCCTCAAGGTTCTTAATGGCAAAGGTCTAGGTTTTTAATACCGTTGTTCTTAGAACACATAGGTTTGTTTCCCATTAAAAGCAGAGAGCCATACTTCAATTAACTTTTAAAAGGGGGATAGTATAAATAGCTCATGCAAAACAGTCTCTTTCCAAAATAACAACAAAATCTGAAAACAACAGCTGGGGACACACTATTCCCTTGCACACAAAAGGTCCTTGGATAGAGTGGCCTCCAACTTAAAATATAACAGTAGTGATCCAAAAGTATAGAGAATACAGGTGATCAAAACGTAACTCATTGTTTTTGATTATTGGGAATCACTTTTTGCCATTCATAGAAACCTGGTGATGCTTCATAGTTCAGCTCTCTTCTGGGCTCTGGGTACTGTAGTCTTTCTTTTTTTCTTTCTCTCTCTCTTTCTCTCTTTCTTTCTTTCTTTCTTTCTTTCTTTCTTCCTTCCTTCCTTCCTTCCTTCCTTCCTATCTTCCTTCCTTTCCTTCCTTCCTTCCTTCCTTCCTTCCTTCCTTCCTTCCTTCCTTCCTTCCTTCCTTCCTTCCTTCCTTCCTTCCTTCCTTCCTTCCTCCCTCCATCCCTCCCTCCTTCCTTTCTTCCTCCCTTCCTTTCTTTCTTATTTTGTGGAGTCATGAGATGATATTTATTCACCTGCCCCATAGCGGTCACACTCCTTTGAGTGACAATTCTTCTCCATATTTGTTTTCATTGATGTTCTCTTTGTGTCTCTGTCTGACACTATATGTAACCTGTTTTCTTGGACGATGCTGTTTGTTCTGTGTCTCTGCTTTTGACTGGATACCATGTCTAACTGATGCATTCTCTCAGATGACATATTCCATTTATGTTGTAGGGTAGGAAGAAAGGGGAGGAAAAAAGAGAAAAATAGACAGAAACTGTTTACTTCTCCCCAAGAGCAGTTTTCTCAGGAGCTTGACTTAAATTGGAATCCTTGAAATCTCCTACCATTGGACTATATCATTCTGGACTGCTTGATTTCACTGCTCTTTACAGTTCCTAGAGGTGTGGTTAGCTTGTTTGAATAGTCAATAATTCTCTTGTTCTTTTGACTCAGTCTAAAAGGGTCCTAACTAAAGAGTATAGACAATCATATTTTATACTACAAGTCTATTGATGGATTCTTTTACTCAGTCAAAGAGTCATTTCTAAATAAATACATTAAGGATTAGAGAATCAGGGCTTAGCACAGTGCCTAGAACACAGTAGGTGTTTAATAAATGTTATTTGATTGATTGTAGTTACCTGAGATTTGGTAATGGTAATTCAACCTCTAGTTGACAACTTTCCCCAACTAACTGTTCTTATCATACAGCATTTGTTTCAGCAACTGTGCATTGCATTTATAATATATTTTTGTGTTTTATATAGTTATATGTTTTTATTATTATCTATATCTGTCCTCTATTAGGCTTAATAAATATTTGCTGAACTGGTTTGAGATAATTATATTGGATAAGTAGATATTCCTTACAATAAAAACAGGTTAAATGAGACAAATGTGGATGGAGAGTGTATACAATTGCATGTGCAATATTAGTGAATTAATTTGACAATCAATCAGTAGGTATTTATATTATAAGCATCCAGGTGACTCAATGAATATAGCACTGGATCTGGGATTAAAAAGATCTGAGTTCAAATCTGATCTCAGACATTTAATACATGGGTGACCCTTTGTAAATCACTTAACCTAAGTTTGCCTCAGTTTCCTTATCTATAAAATGGGAATACTAATAGCACATGCCTTCAGAATTATTGTGAGGCTCAAATGAAGCATTTTACAAATTTTAAAGTGCTACCTAATGCTAGGTATTCTTGTTATTCTTTTTGTGTTCCAGGTATGAAAACAAGTACTAGGGATACAAATATATAAAAAAAAAAATGAAATAGCCCTTACTCTAGTTGTTCAGTCACTTTTACTCATGAACAACTTCTTGACCCCATTTGGGGCTTTCTTGGCAAAGAAAGATACTGGAGTGTTTGCCATTTCCTTTTCCAGCTCATTTTACAGATAAGGAAATTAGGCAAACAGGGATAAGTGACTTGCTTAGGGCTGTATAGCTAGTAAGTATGTGAGGCCGTATTTGAACTTAGAAAGATGAGTCTTCCTGACTTCAGGCATGGCATGCTTTCCACTGTGCCACCTACCTGCCCTTACACTAACACACAAAAACAAGCACACACATGCACACACACACACACACACACACACACACACATTGGAGATATAGGTTAAGTGCCAGATAACTGACCACAAAAAATGATTATCTCAATAAAGCAAGTCACAAATTTTTTTGGTTAGATATGTGCATATGAAAGTTAAGTTTTACTATTGTCTATTAAGTGTGCAATAGTATTATGTTTAAAATATAGAGACATATTAATTTTAAAATATTGATAAAAAATGCTAACCATCATCTGAGTCTTTAGCAAGTCATAATTTTTTTACTGGTGGAAGGTCTTGCCTTGATGTTACTGACTGCTGACTGATCAGGGTGGTGATTGCTGAAGATTTGGGTGACTATGGCAGTTTCTTAAAATAATGCAACAATGAAGTTTGGGGCATCAATCAGTTTTCCTTCCATGAAAGATTTCTCTTATATATAATATAGCATGCAATATTGTTTACCCAATAGTAGAGTTTCTTTCAGAATTGGTGTCAATCCTCTTAAACACTACCACTGCTTTATCAACTAAGCTTATGTGTTATTCTACAAAATACTTGTGTTTCATGGAAAAGAGAGATCTTAGGATAGAAAGATTGCCGGTTAGTGGAGCAATCAAAAAACACATGACATTTAGAGATTAAGTTGGCCATGTTATATGGGACTGGTTCATGGCACCCCAAAACAATTATAATAGTAACATCAAAGATCACAGGTTACTATAACACAGATAATAATAAAGTTTGAAATACTGTGAAAATTACCAAAATGTGACACAGAGGCATGATGTGAGCTCATGCTGTTGGAAAAATAATGCCAATAGTCTTGCTCAACACAGGGTTGTCTCAAACTTCAATTTATTAAACACACCACATACACACACACACACACACACACACACACACAAACACACACACAGAGGCAATCTCTTGTTTTCTTCCTTTTCACTTTATTGTGTTTTGTAGATTGTGTGTGTGCATGTGTGTATTCATTGCTCAAAAGGACCTTAAAGACTCATTTGAGATGTAAATGAACCATGATTTTCTGCCTCCTCCCTTTCCCTCCTCTCTCTCTCTCTCACTCACTCTTTCTCCCTCCCTTTCTCTCTCTTTCCCTCTCTCCCTCTTTCTCTCTTTCTCTCTGCAATAGCTTATGCTACACACAATTTTATCCTTTAGGTGGCAGCATTTGAGAGCAGTTATCAGAACATGCTACCATCTGGGATACAATTGCAGGTCAAAAATAATGCAAATGTAGAAAGAAAAATAAGAATTGGGAATAAAACTCATTATAAATTTTACTATTATTTTCATTTTTATTATACATGATCATTAATCTAAACAAAGCATGATTTCTAATTTTATGTTTTCAAAAACACAGGGTTGTCCCAGACTTCAATTTATTAAACACACCACACACACACACATACACACACACACAGAGAGGCAATCTCTTGTTTTACTGCTTTTCACTTTATTGTGCTTTGCAGATTGTATATGTGTGTAAAAAAAAAAAAAGAAAAATTCCCCATTAAAATATGGCACTAAGTTTTTCTTCTATGATGATCAGAGGTAGGAGCTTATGTTAAATGGAAACTTCTCAAAAGGTTATTTTCTGAGTCTGCAAGCTGAAAAAAAATATGTGTATATATGTGTGTCTACATCTATTATATACGTATGTAGCAAAGAAGCATAAAAAAGGAAAGTGATATTTAAATTAATTTTAAGTATTGAACTGTTTCTATTAAACTCCATCTTCACACTTACTACATAGAGTAAGCCTCCAGATATATTTTCTCAAATACTCCTTAATAATATTCATCCATCCACTTATCTGTCTATCCCATTCATCCACTCATTCATCTATACTTTTTTGCCTTAAAAAAAGAAAAGACATTCAACATTAACCGTTATAGTTTCATGATCCAAATATCTGATCAAGATTTGGACCTCATGACTGCAAAATTCCCCACTGTAATAAAAGCAGACGCTAAAATGTCAGGAAACATGACAAAGGCCACGTTCATATATGGTAGACAAATGTGGCACATGGGTATATCTGATTGCTTAGTCAGAAATTATTTTGTGAGAAATAATACCAAATATTAATGGAAATAATATGGATAGATTGATTAAATTGTACTCCCCTCATTTTGAATCTTAAACTCAGATTCTGTTGACTAATTTGAGGGGTGCTTGATAATTAATGTTACAGTTTTGAATTCTGCGTTTAATTCAGTAGATAATCTGCCTCCTGCCACGTACGAGAACCTATCCCTAAAATGTTGCTTCCAAAAAATAAAAAGTCTCTTTATGGGTCTGAAAGCACCTTTAAAACAAAATTTAGGGATCATTTATCAAATCCATGTTTAGCATACTTAAAAAATATAAGTCAAAATAATATTTCAAAAGTATACTCTCCTGCTTACTTTCAACTTAGCACCTGTCAAATGTGTTCTCCCGAGTGACATGTCAGAAAGTCAAGAAGCAGCATGGTGTAGAGGGGAAAAAATAGCACCAAAATAGCAGCCATGTACTGTGGGCAAGATATTTGAAAGCTCTAAGTCTCAGTTTCCTTATCTGTCAGATGTGGATAACAATATATGCTGCCTGTCTCACTGAACTGTTGTCGGAAATATTCTTTGTAAATTAGAAAATGCTACGTAAATGTCAGTCGGATTCATCTTTATTATTATTCTCTGTAAAAATCATGCCAATAAGTTCCTCAGATGAAGCAAAGTGAGTAATTGAGGGGAGTATCATCTGATATATACAAAGTGTACAAGACTCTCATATCTCTAAATTCTATTTCCTGCTGTCTCCTTCATCACAGCCTAGTGCATTACACCTCAGGCACTAACGTGCTTGATGTGAATGAATAGATGAACGAAGAAATGAACAAATGAATGAATGAGGCAACAACGTAGCTGTCTCTTTCTTCTCTTCAAGTTCCAGTGGATATAGGCAATCAAAATCAACATTCTGAAATATCCTGTCAATGATATTTTCTAGCAAATCTTCATTTTAATAATGTCATGTGTAGTTGGTTCAGTGCAGATATTTAGCTTTGCATAGCTACTCAAAATCCAAATTGGCTGTATTCAAAGTATCTCTCTTGCAATCTAGCAAACATTAAAATTGTGGCCATTTTCAATAGAAATTTAAAAAATAGATAATGGTAACTTCTCCCCTTATATTTGTTGTGTTCAGCTATTTTTTGGTAATATCCAACATTTTGTGACCCCATGTGGGTTTTCTTGACAAAAATACTAGAATAATTTGCCATTTCCTTCTCCAGCTCATTTTACAGATGAGGAAACTAAGGAAAAAAGGGTTAAGTGACTTGCCCAGGGTCACACATCTACTAAGTATCTGAGGTCAGATCCAAAGTCTCTGGAGTCTTCCTGACCATCCTCTGCACTCCCCAACTGCCCTTACATTAGATGCAACATATAACAGTAATTGGTTCTGTGTAAGAAAAGTAACTTTAAAAAAACTGCAAGCTGACAATTTTTCTCTAATTTAATACAATAGACATTTTTAAAGTGCCTATTCTCTGTAGGGCTCTGTGTTAAGTGCAAATACATTTTTGACCCTAAGGAGATTTCAGTCTTGGGGGGTTGTGGTGGGGATTTTACAGATATCTAGAAGACAAGTTAAAATCTGTTAAGTGTACAGAAAAGGGAAAAGGTTGAGAATAGCACAAAGAGTGATCACTTCTACCTGGAGGTATCAAAGAAGACTTTATGAAAGAGTGATACCTAATCTGAGTCTTGAAGGAAGACGAGGATGTGAATAATCAGTTATGTGGAGGGAGTTCTTAACCTTTTGGGGGTGTCATGGACTACTTGACAATCCAATGAAACTTATTGGGCCAGTACTAGTATAGTTTTGATAATTATTGCCTTGTAATAGAGTTTAAGATCCGGTATTATTAAACCTCCTTCCTTCGTATTATTTTTATTAGTTCCTTTGATTATTTCTTTTTTTCTTCCAAATGAATTTTGTTATTTTTCTCTAATTCAGTAAAATAATTTTCCAGAGAAAAAACTGACAGATGTACAGAAAGATTTTACACACACACACACACACACACACACACACACACACACACACATTTGTGTCTGATAGTAACCATCTCTGGGGAAGGGAAAGGAGGAAAAAAATCACGCAACCTTAGTATATATTTTAAAGGAATGGCAAGTTGTACATAAAAGATTCCCAGTTTCATGTGCAATAGTCTTTTAAAAAAGATTCCACTATGCTATGGAAATGCTTGTGTTATTTCATGAATTAAAAATAAAATTTGTAAAAAAGAAACTTATTGGCCCCTGCAAAGAATATATTTTTAAGTGTATAAAATAAAATAATAGAGAGTTTTAAGGGAAATCAATTATTTTGAAATACAATTACCAAAATATATTTTTTTAAAGTTTATACACCCAGATTGAGAAGACAGAAAAAGTTCCAGTTGGGCTAGAATGTAGAATATGAGAGGAAGATTAGTATGAAATATGGCTAATAAGGTAAAATGAGGAGAGATGGAAGTAAGATATATGCTTTAAGGAGAAATGGAGGAGATTCTTAAATGTCATGTTAAGAATTTTGATTTTTATAAAGACCTGGAAACTACAAAAGACTGAAAAGATAGAGAAATAGTGAGACCAAGAGGGATGTATACTTAAAGCGATATATTTAAAGTTAATAAATTTAACTGTAGAAAAGCCAGTTGTAGCATCAGGGGAAAATATATATATATATTGATTGAATGGTTGTATAAAGCATAGATCATGCCATGTTCCTCCTAGGAAGAGGAAGGGAATAAGTGTTTATATAGTACCTAATGCAAAGCACTAGGGTAAATGCTTTGTAAATATGATCGCATTTCATGATTTGGGATCATGGGTCAACAGTAATTTATCAGTTATACTTAGAGGAGATGGCAAGAAATGTGATATTCTCAGGAGAAAAACCAAGTTGCAATTAGAGACAAGAAGTAGAAAAGGTATAGGGCAAGGAGGAAGACTTCAAGGAAGAAAGGTAATTTATTAACAACAGAGTGAATTTTGCAAGGAAGTCCAGTGTAAAGGTGGAACAGAGGAGATTAAGGACTATGGATGAGTATGACTGGACAAGAATGGATGAGAATGGGAGGCAAGGGTATGTGCCTAGAGAAGTGGTGGTTCTGAATGATAAGTATTAAGGGAACAGGAAATTGAGAGGTAAATGAGAGAAATTTGGCAAACATATGTCATGAGGAAGATTGAATTAAGTAAAATTGTAGCATTAATCAACCTCAATTTTCTAATTGAAACATTAGTCTTTTAATGATATAGTAGAACACTTCTCCCAAGTGACTTAACTAATTAGCATAATGGATGAGGACAAGGCCCAGAAGCTTCAAATGGATAGACTGCTGCAATATGGTCAATTAAAAGGATCTTTGGGGTATAGATCTAGAGTTGAGTAAGACATCAGAGACCATTTCACAGCAGAGGAAACTTTGAGACCCAGGCAAATTTTAAGCAACTTCCCCAAGATCACTCAGGTAATAAGCATCACAGGCAGTATTTGAACCTTTAACTTTAACCTTTAACTTTAGAAATTTTCTATAAGGGGAATGTGCTTTTTACTTCTAATGGTATAAATACTGTACTAATTGCTGATTCAGGAGTGATAGATGATTTTGGTGAGCTGGTAGATAGCTAAGAAATAGAGAAGATCATTAGCGAATGTTTTCGTAGATGGCCATTACTTTTTTGTGTTGGGGCCAAGAAGGGAAAGGTACAGCTTCAATAACTAATTGGCTAATGGGCTAAATTCAGTTCATTTCTTTAAAAAAATCTTTACTTATGTAATGTGGGAAAATGAACTAAGACTAGGAATACAATGATTAAAAAATGACAACCTTTAGATTGAGAATTGTATAGTCTGAGAAGGAGATGTAAATATGTAGAAATAATGAAAACATAACTAAAATACAATTAGGAAAATGATAAATGCCTAGGAGAGGTCCAAGAGATGTAAGGTGTTTTCTGCCCCTGTATGGTCAACAGTTTGTTTAAAAATATAGATATGGGCTCTATGGGAAGCATATTCATAGATATTTTTGGAATCTTGTCCATCACTATTCAGAGGAGATTGTGGTTTTTGCCTGGAGTGGAAAAGGAAGGGATATCAAGCTCTCCAGTTTCTGAGACAGAGGTTCTCAATGAGAATTGTATCTATTTGCCTTATTAAATATTATTAGTATAGGGACATAATTGGTTCAGGAAAAAATAAAAAGCCATTTTCTTGTCCGCTATTAAAGAAGTTTGCTTTAAGCTTATACCCCCTGTCTTGGCCCTTCCCCACCAAACACTGGTTATACAAAAGCTGATCATAAAGAGCAAATAATGAATCAAGAAACACAAATCAGAAGATTTATAAAGATTAGACTGTACTAGAAAATGCAGTGACAAATGAGCTCCTTCATAGGGATTGATATCTCAGATCAAGCAAGAGAAAGGTTCTGATCTTACCAAAGGGGAAATCCTCAGAAGGTTTTAGAAATCAGGGACATGTTAAGAGTCAGTTTCCCCTACATATGTGCACAAAAGAATTTTTTTTTCTCTTTCTCTTCTTTGACATCAGTTCCAAAGAAAGGTTGGGACCATGAACTTCTCTCTTAGAGAAAGAAACAAATATTTGACAAATACTTCTACTTTCCAAAGTTCTGGAACCAACTTTGCCTCTTCAAACAGTTGTGAAGCATTCTTTCCACCAATCATAGAAGTTCCATGCAAATTGCTTCAGACGTGACTGGAAACCTGGGTTACGGAGAGAAATGCAAGTGTGGGGAATAAGAAAACTTTTATAGCTGGGAAGATCAAGCAAGAATTTATGGAGGAGATTCCATCTGAACTAGCACTTGAATGAAGAGAAGGAAAGAAAACCAGTGCTCATCAGCACGTTCTATAACCGTTCATTCACTTTAGCAATAATGTCAACAGAAGTTATGGCTTTCCCCTTAACTGTATTGGTTTTTTTTACATAGAAACTTGGGAGAATTTATACAGAGACCCACAGGATGGAAGGTACAGAGGCAGTGATCCGTAGTAATGGCAGGAGTATAGATTCATCAAAGTTTATTTTATTTCAACATAGTTCAGCTTAAGAGTTTCATTATTCTTATTTCTAAAGGTTTTGTTTTGTTTTTGTCTTTTCTGATGATTTCATGGTATGGAAACTTCCCTACTGGGACAAATTCAACATTTTTTTACACCTTGCAGTTTTAGAGGCTTGCTTGGTATTTTGAGAAGTTAAATGCCTTTCTAGTGGTCACAGAGCCAGTGTGTGTCAGAGGCCAGATTTTGAGCCCATGTCTTTCTACTCTGTACGTGGTCCTTTCATACATTACCCCCTATCTCTCCTAGATGTTTAGAAATCATTAATAACAGAACTCATGGATATGTTTATAAAGTAGCCTTGCATATATTAGCTATGTTAACATTTAAAACTATGACAGAAAACTGAGATTGTAACCTAAGTAGAATTCTCAGATACAGAAAATATTGTTCAAGCTTCGTTGACTGTATTTTAATTTATTGTGGAGCTTAATTGTCTCTGTAACTACTTAATTTTCTTGGAAGGATATACTCCAGTTTATTTTATGCATGTTTTATACTATTAAATGTTGAAGATGAATATCTATTGTCTAGTTTATACTATGGCATTGGGAAGACCTGAGTGCAAATCTTAAGCCAGACATTTATTAGCTGTGTGACCTTGTACAAGTCATTTAACCTCTGTTTGTTTTAGTTTCCTCAACTGTATAATAGATATAATAATAGTACCTACCTTGCAGGGTTGTTGATAGGCTCAAATGACATAAAATGCGAAGCCCTTACATAATGTCTGGCATGTAGTAAACACTATATAAATGGTTTTTTTTTGTTGATGTGCTTATTATATATACTTAGATCGAATGTGTGTAGCATGAACAGACTCTGCAAATGGACAGTGAGCTACACTGAAATGATTAGAAGTAAAGGACCTCTGAGAAATTTTATTTTTTAATTATTCTAAGCATTTCACTAAAAGGCTATTTGTTTCTTTCAGTACTCTTCTGGTAATGTGGTATGGCTCTGAGTCATGGAATACCATGGGCAAATTAAGTCTTGGGTCACCCAGAGGGCAATGGAGAATTGCCTGGTAGCTGGGAGTATGCCAGAGATACTACAAGTGAAGAACTGAATAGGAGAAGTGACTTAAAGAATGGTATAAAAAAGATAAATGACTGAAAAAGGAGGTTTACTGGTCACATGGCAAAAAAAAGGCATATGGCTAGACAATCCATGTGCTCCATTGTAATGTTGGCAAATCTAACCCAAGGTGTCTTTAAACTTTTTTGTATTATAGACCTGTTTGGAATTATTGTGAAGCCTATGGATCCCTTCACAGAATAATGGGGATTTTGGGGTTTTTAAAAGATATCATTAGTTGTAGTTAGTGGCTAGTGAAAATAAAGATGCATCATTTTCCCCTGCCAAGTTCATGATTCTGAAATCTGTTTACAGATCACTTGGGACCCAATACTACCCTTATTCTAGAGGAAGGTCCATAAACACTTTGGAGAACCACCTTGGTAGGGAAACAAATACTAAAAAGAATTGCACAGGATGATATATGGAACAGTTGTGCTCTATATCACTGAAGGAGGGACACCCCCTCTCAAAGAGGTCCCATATCCGTCAGAGTATGATATAGTTTTCATAGGGTCATAGAATATCAGAGATGGACAAGTTCTTAAAGACCCAGAGATGTCAAGGCAATATATCATCCTTTTCATTGTAGTCTGTTTACTGTTGATGGAAAATTAAAACATAATCATAGATTTCTGAAGCATGATGCATGTAGAGTTCTGATATACAGTTCTGATTGACATCTCATTGCTTGTGTGAATGTTCTACATCTATTTTTATCATTATGTCTACCTAAATGTTCCTAAATTGCATCTATTAGTGACCTGTAATGTTTTCCGGAATATTATTTGAATTTGAATGAGAACATATTGTGTATGCATTAATTTCTTAAACAAATTCTTAACATTTTCCCATCCAAACTGTTATAATCAGAATCTTTTGCACTGTAAATTACAGACATTATCAATAATTGCTCTATTAGCACAGGAAAAAAAAATATTTAGGCTGTATGCAGTCCCAAAGTATCCAAAGACTCTTTTGAAGTATTGATTCAACAGTGATAGATTTTACATATGAATGAAACAGCCATTGTGCTTTCTTGCACATAAAATCATTTAAGCCATAGGATGCTGACATTATCATTTACTGTTAGAGATCACCATGGGAATATAGTAGCCCTCCTCTCTCTGGACAGTTAAAGGCTTTCATTTTCTTGTATTACATACACTATATAATAATGATGCTTTAGCGTGATTTTTTACATCAAAGAATTTTAGAGCATTCATTGCTCATTACCTCTTGTGAAATCCTATTCTATTCATTGTCAGTGTAGCATATAATTATCTTTCTTAATTGAAGACTACTGTGTGAAAGGATCATCCCCTCTCCTTCCTGTCCCTCAGACCCTCCCATTACCTTGTGATAGATAGGATCTCAGCTGCGGCTGTTGTGACAAAATACTTCATTGGTTCTGTGGACACACAAATCAGTACAGGTTTCCTTTTTTCCTTTCTCCTCCGGACTAATCAGAACTGATATACTTTTATTTTAGGAACAATTTTTGATTCATGATCAAATTGTTGCCCATATTTATGAATGAGAAGCCCATCAAAAAGAAATTGATATGAAATATTTGGATTTATAAACACTCATGATTCCTTATCATCAGATACTTTTGCTGATGCTTTTTTTTGCAAAATGTCAGCTGTAAGATGCTTGCTATGAGAGAAAAAATGGTGTTTATGATGACATATTTTGTTTCTGTGGCATGTCCTTGGGTAGCATGTAGCTGCTAATGAAGTCTGCCTAGTCTATTGTCTATTGGACATTAATTTTTGAAACTTCATTACCAGCTTTTCAGCTAAGTCAATAATAGCTTTTCTGTTCAGTCAAAGAAATTATGGGAAAAATAATGTTTTTTTTTCTTCTAATAGGTCTGTGTGTAAAATAAAAGGAAATCAAGAATTCTAATTTATAGTTTTTGGTTTCTTCTGATAAAGTCAGCTAAAGCTGTCTTTGTGAGGACTACTGCCTCTCTGTACAGATGGGAATTGTGAAGCAATTATAGTTTTAAGCTGTAAGACTTTTAGTTATTCTGCTGGGATTAGGACTTAAAGCATGAATTCTGTTTTTCTTTTCTAACTCTGGGTTTAACTTGTCATTTAGATACACTGCTCTAGTAAGTCAGAGTCTGCCAAAGGATATCTTAAAGATGATGTCAATATTCAGGAAACAGCATGATGTATAGAAAAAAAAGTAATGTACTGGAAACCTGGGCTTTAGTCCTGTTTTAATAACTAGTTGTATGACCTTGGGAAAATCATTTAGCCAGCTTTGGGCCTCATTTTCATGTTTAAAATGATGAATTAAGTTGTCACACAGTTCCCTTCCAGATTTCAAATGATTTTATTTTACATAATTCTCTTCAATTCAGTAAACATTTATTAATCAGATACTATGAACAAGATGGCTATGACACCAGCAGAGCTTGTTGTTCAGTTTTCAGTCATGTCTGACTCTTTGTGACCTTATTTTGGGTTTTCTTGGCAAAGATACTGCAGTGGTTTACCATTTCCTTCTCCAGATCATTTTACAGATGGGAAAACTGAGGCAAATGGGGTTAGATGACTTGCCCAGGTTAGGTGAGACTGGTGGGCATCAGAAGCTGGATCTGAACTCAGGAGGATGAGCCTTCCTGATTCCAACTTTGATGCTCTATCCATTGCACCATCTAGCTGCCCAAGCCTAGCCAGACTGAAGGACAGAGGTCAGCTATTTTATTACCAATTGACCTTGAGCAAATCACATAGGCATCAGGACCTGACTTCAAGTCCTGCCTTGGTTACTTGCTAGCTATGTGATCTCAGCAAGTTACGTAACCTCTGCCCTGTTGCCATTCTTCATCTGTAAGATGGGGATAACTGTAGGACCTAACTCAAAGGGATGTTTTGAGGATAAAATGAGATAAAGTGAATTGCAAACTTTAAAGCACTATATAAATGCTAGTGATTATTGCTGTTACTATTAATTAATTTTTTAAAAAAGATTTCCATGGCACAGATAAGTGCTATCAAACTCAGATAGAATCAGAGTCCACTAAAAGGTACATAAGGATCACTGTGGGTCACTTTTGACCCAGAAAACCACATATCAGCATTATCTAGTTTGTATCGTATTTTTATTTATTTTGTCAGATACTTCTCAATTACATTTAAATCTAGTTCAACATGTCTGTTGCATGTTGACACCTCTGGTATCGAAAGTAGAGATCTGACCTAGAAGTCAAAAATTTTAGTTAGAGCAGGGATTCTTAACCTGAGGCTCGCCAACTCAAAAAAATAAAAATAAAAAACTACTTGGGTAACTTAATAAAATTGATATATTTTACTCATATATTTTATTTTATGCATTTAAGAACATTATTTGGTAATAGGGTCCATAGTTTTCACAAGACTGGCAAAGTCAATCTATAAACAAAAAAAAAAAGTTAACAAAACCGCTCCTAGAGGTTCAAGGTCCACTTCTGGCATGCACTGACTGTATGACCCTGGGCTAGTCACTTAAACTCTCAGGGCCTTTCTAAGACTAAAAATTGCAGAACTGTTGTGGATTTACTTTAGTGGATGGAGTTTCTTCACCATGAGCTCCCTGTAGGGATGAAATTACAGTTTAGAACCAAGAGAATCTTGTTAATAATACTTTGCAATTGTGTTACCTGCTGTCATTTGATACATAATTCATAACACTAGAAGTCGGAGCACATGCAGAATGATGAATCTAAAATAATGACACATATCTGTATGAATAGTGTCAGAAAAGTTAAAGGTCAGGATGAACCAACACTTGCGTGTGCACGATGGTAACCACTGGCAAAGTTTTTAAACTGTTCAGTAAAAAGATGGTTATTTAGTGCTTAGAAATGGACAAGGTGACTACTTGCACTCAACATGGATTCACTAAAAAGACACAGGCAAGCCAAATTCATTACTTTTATTTTCAAAACAGTATGACTAGATGGAAAGATAGGAGAAATATCAGAAACATGGTATATTTTCATTTCAACAAGATTTTTTTAATAGATTCCCTTATGATATGTTTTGGGAAAAGGTAGAAATATATGGTCTAAATGCTAATGCAGTCATCCTAACTGGATTAAATAAATATACAAGTATTAATTAATGAAGCAAGTCAACTAAGAGGGAGAGCGTGGTATCATAGGTTGTTAGTTTTCTGCTGGAATACTACAAAAACCTTGCCCATAGTCTCGTTCCAATCAATATTTTTAATTAGCAACTTTGATAAAGACTTAAAAGGTATATGGAGCAAATTTAAATGTTACAAAGTTAAGAGGGATAGCTTATTTATAGTATGAAAATAAAGATCCAAAATCAGATCATCAGACTAGGTGATGAAACTAATGGAAATATAATAGGGATGTGTAAAGTTTTTATTTTACTATTTTTTTTTAATACTGCAATGTTTACAGCAGTCCAGGTTAAAAAAAAAAATAGGGTATTCACTGGCTATAAGGTCAACTTGATTTAACTCTGTGATGAGGAAAAGAAAAAAAACCAATCCAAGGCAGTGTTAAGCCATTTTATGAGGAGTATGATGGTGAATAACTCTCCTTTTCTCCTTTCTGTTCAGTTCACTTATTTAACACTGAGACACCCAATATTGAGAAATTAGAGCAAGTCCAGGGCAGGATAACCAGGATGGAAAGACAACTGAAAAACAGCCCATATAAGAAACAGTTTAATCAACTACAGATATTTAGTCTTGAAAAGAAAAGACTTGTGTGAGATACTATAGTTATTTTCAAATCTTTGAATAACTGTCATGTGAAAAAGATTCATAGCATTTAGAATTGAAAGAGACCTTATCTAATCCAACCTTGTCAATTTAAAGATGAGGAAACTCAGACACAGAAATGTTACAGGAATTGCTTAATTAAGGTCAGAAAATTAATTAAAAATATGTATTAATGGGCTAGGCACTGAGATAGGTGTTGGGGATACAAACACAGTTAATGAAACAAGAAATCAAGGTTCTCAAGCTCCATATATCATGTTCTTTCAACTCAGAGACTGAGCGATAAGCTGTTGGGGTTTCTGTGCTTAGAGATTTTATTTGCCATATATGAGGACCCTAAGGTTCAAATCTGAATGAATAACACAATAATTAATAATGATGGTGGGGATAATAATTAAATTATTGAATTGAATTGTCTGGAGAAAGCAGATCAATAAAGAATAAAGTGGGAAATGAAGTTATGGTGGTGCTTATAGATCAATTAAATACCGAAACTGGCGGTCTGATGAGAAAAGTCATTTAACTTCCAGGACAGGACATCTGTGTGGCCATAGACACCTCTATAATTTTTTTGAGGAAAAAACAAACTATAATTAATGAATCAATCAAAAAGCATTTACTAAATTATTTTTATGCTTTTAAGTTATTAAGCTGAGATATCTATCTATCTATATAGATATAGATATGCCAACCACTGTTCTAGGCTACAGGACTACAAATACATAGAATGAATAAAACAATCTCTACTTTCAATGAGATTACATATCAATAGGAAAATAAGAATCTCACATAGAAATATTAGGAATAAATGTAAACAAAATAAAGTTTAATACAAAATAGTTAAGAAAAGCATAATCAATCAGGAATGACTTTAAATAGAGGTGTTACTTAAGTTGTGAGGGATTCTATGAGGCAGAAGTAAAGGGTGTATTCCTGGTCTTGGGCATAGCCAATGCAAAAGCATGGAGATGAGAAACTGTGTTGTGTAAGGAACAAAGAGAAGGACAATCTGACCAGATTGTGGGGTCAGGGAAGGAAAGTTGTGTACAATTATTCTGGAAGCATGGGTGAAGGTAGGTTTGAGAAGAGCTTTAAAAGCTGCATAGAGGAGTGTCTATATTTTATATACTGAGTTAAATGAATAGATGAGTGACATTGGCATATCTATGTTTAAGGAAAATCATTTTCATAACTTTGTGAAAAATAGACTGGATTGAAGGGAAAACTGAAGTAGAATACCGGTTAGAAAGTCGTTGCAACAATCTAGGTGAGAGGTGGTAAGGTTGGCTCCTTCACAATGATATATTGACTTTTCAAGACAGTTCCCTAAACTTTTGACTGAGTTATATGTTTCAGCTGTTAAGGTGGGCAATTTGAGACGTCATGCTATGCTTCATTTCCTAATTGCACAAAGGGTATGGGTGAACATTTTCATCCATAATATTTTTGCTGTTCTTCAGATATTCAGACCCTAATACAGTTTTGTCTGGAAAATAGATGTGCCGGGCATGGTGTAATTCCTATAATTTCTCCCAGCTGCCTGGGAGTAGGAGAATACTTTGGTCTTTAGAGTGCTGAACTGCAGTTGGCTAAGATAGTTGGGTAGCTAAAATGGGGAGCTCTTGGCATGAAAGGGAGGTACCCAATTGCCTAAGGAGGGACTAACTGTCCCAGAGAGATTATTTAGTGTATTTTCTGAAGAAATGCTTAAATATGAATGCATTATATAATTTGAAAGGTATGACTCTCTGTTTGTCTTTAAGTAGTTATAAAATGGAACTTTAAGTTAAGGGGTATGTGTGTGTGTGTGTGTGTGTGTGTGTGTGTGTGTGTGCGCATGCTCATCTATACATCTGTGTGTCTATGCCTGCTTTTTAAACCAAGTTTTTTTCTCCCTCCAGAAATGGTCATTGTGATCATAAGACTAGATTATTCCACAAATTGTGAAGAAAAATCTGTGCACAAATAAGTGAATTATGCAAATTCTACTATTAACATTTGTATACCTTTAAATAAATAAGTTCAGAAGAACTTTGAGTACTCACTAAGGAAGGAGTTAGGAGTGCTAAATAGTCAAGTTGTTAATAAATATTTATTAAGTTCTTACTGCATGCTAGACACTGTGCTGAATGCTATAGTTATAAAAGAAAAAACTTTCTACTCTCAAGGATCTCACTTAAATAGGATAAACAACATGCAAACAACTACCTAGAAACAAGATGTATACAGGATAAATTAAAAGTAATATGACAGGAATGATACTGACATTAAGGACAGATCAGGAAATGCTTCGGGCAGAAGATGGGGTAGATGGTAGAATTTGACCATCCAGCACTTTCTTCACTAGGCGGCCTGATCTGAATATGTAGGGAGGATATTATAGATTGTTATCAAACTTGCTCTTAATTCTATAACTTTTTCCCACCATACTTACACTTAATGTAGATTTGCAAAGACAAAAAAAAAGTGAAATGCACATTTTACTCTCATATAGTTTGTCAAATACACAAAAAGCTGCCATGATAGTTGCATAGATACAGAGACAGAGCAAATGGACAAGGGAGGGTAAATGTAAAAACTCCATGTCAAAGCATATGAAAAAGTATGTAATCTAAAAATATATTAGTTGATAATAGCTACTCATAATGTCATTTTATATTCTACTTACAAGATAGGAGATTTTTGAAATTCTGAAGTGGAGAATTGAATTACTTTGAAACTTACTTTCCAAATATTCAATAATCTATTATGGCCAAAAAGAAAGAAAATTAGAGGTTACATGCTTTAGACTGTCCATTAATTGCATACAGTATTTTGTTCTGTTTTTTGTAATTTTTAGGCATGTGATTATAACTCTAGCAAAGCTTGGGAAATGATAGTGTCCTTAACTGAAATACAAATGATATTGCTAATAATGGAAATATAAAAGATATCTAAATGGCACCATGGATAGAGTGCTGAGCTGGGATTCAAGATGTGAGTTCAAATTTGAACTTATACATTTAGTAGCTGGGTGACCCTGAACAAGTCACTTAACATCAGTCAGCCTCAATTTCTTCATCTATTAAATGGAGATCATAATAACAGCTAATTTCCAGGTTTGTTGCAAGGATCAAATGAGATAATATTTATAAAGTGATTTTCAATATTTAAAGTACTATAAAAATACTAGTCAACATTATTGTTGTTATTAAATAATATTATGTTGATTAGCATTTATAATAAAGATGAGCTTGAGATTTTGTACTTTTATTTAGAATCTTATCTTAAAATAAGTTTTCATTTTTTTAAAAAAGCATTGACTTTGTTATAGGGAATCTTTAATGCAGCAGATATCTAGAGAGCTAAGCCCTAGGAATGATATAGTTATGCAGCCTGAAGAATATATACCTGAAGTGTACATACTCAGTGGCATTCAGTTTCAGTGGTAACATAATAACAATATTGATATCAGTTATATAATATGCACATTATATTTTATGCAGAGAGACATAGTTGAGAGAAAAGAGAACCCAGGCTGTCCTGCCTTCAAGACTGACTCTCTGATTACTATGCCTTTTTTCCCTCAAAACACATAGCAAATGATTAGGTTTTAGTGCTATTTTCTCCTCACCCAGGCTCTTAAAATATGTTTATTTCTTGAGATCTGCTCTTTCAGCAAAATCAAACACAAATTTCAAGCATGTGGTACAGCCACACATCTGCTTATCTGTGTTCCTCATTGTACTGCTCATCAAGAATGCTGTGCCTAAGCACCCAAGAGCAAATCATGACTTTTACTTCTCAGGCATTCGTCTTTGGCCAAAGAATTTGAGAACAGGAAGCTTGGCAAAGATTGACTCCCAGGTAAGTACAGTCGCTTGTGATTTTTTACACATGGTGTTCAATTTATCCTTAATGAATGCTTTTGCATCACCAAAACAGAACACTGTATGCCTCTTTTCACAGGTGAGAGCGGTCCGTTTGAATGACTCACTATGACTGATGACGCCAGTTTTACACTCCAAAATCTCACCCCCAACCCCTGAGGAAAACTGTAAAATACTACACTTTTTTCATTCTTCACAAGGACATTTAGAAACAGTTGGCACCTGGATAAAACAGATGGAATATTACTTTACAAGTGCAACGAAAGCTGCAAGGGATTTTGGACCTTTGTTCCATGCGTCTAGAGTTTCAATCAACAAGCATTTATTCTGCATTTACTACATGACAAAGCAGCTAAATGGCATGGTGGATAGAGCTGTGGACATGGAAGCAGGGAGACATGAGCTCAAATCATGCCTTGGCCATTTACTGTTTGTATAATCCTAGGCTAGTCATTTAACTCTCTGTCTCAGTTTCTTTATAGCATGAAAATAATAATAGCACCTTTCCCATTGTTTCTGTGGAGATCAAATGAGATAACATATATAGGATGCTTTGTCAACCCTAAAGCACTATATAAATACTGTTTGTCATTGTTACTTTTGTGCCAGACACCATGGTAAGCTCTGGGGATTTGAGGGCAAAAATAAAAATACCTGAACTTAAGGAAGACTAGATAGAGAAAAGGGAGACGGTATTATTTCAGAGAAGGAAAATTATCTGGACAGTTTAATTATTTTGACCAAAGAATATGCAATGGCAAGAAAAATGTTTAAATCCATAAACAATCACCAAGTGCCAACTATGTGCCAGGTATGGGGGATATAAGTAATGAAAGTTTGTAGTTACTGTAGTATGTTGGGGAAATGATAAATACTACAGCGACATATCATGACATTATTCAAAAATGTTGATGATGCTTTGGAGGCTACCTCAAAACAATAGAGAAAATATTAATCAAAAGCAACCATGAAACAGCAATTTTTATACATGTAATATGTAACATAACATACATGCATATAGGAATTCACTTACAATTTTAGTACTATATAAATGTTATTACCACCAAGTAAAAAATGAGACATTTCTACCCAGCTACCTCCAAGAGCTACCATGCTCTTTTTCTTACCTTCTCTGCAGACTTTATCTCTGATTAAATGAGGACTAATTTCTTTTTTTACTTTAGAGTATGAGCATCCACAGTTTTCAAAAGTGGACCACATAATCAGGAAATAATTTCTCTGGAACTTGCATCTCTGATTTATTAAATGGATATATAAGGAGAGGATTGGAGATTTTTATACTTTTGGTTGTAGATATTCAAATTTTTCAAAGGTGGATAATATGATCAGAAATGCATATGGATATAAGCTGCATGAATTTTATTCAGCTTCAGTTATAATTACTATTTTTTTCTAATTCTCTGGCCTAGCTCTGGAAGGCTATATTAGATCCTTGGATCACATGCTGAAGGCTCAGTCTTTGTCAACTTCCAGAAATGGTCAGCTAAATTTAAATTGATATTAGTACATGGAGAATGAAACTAGCTAAAGCCTATGCTCATCTAGTTGGCAGTTCACTGGAAAAAATAAAGAGTTGTTTCTGCTTGAAAATGGAAGAGAAATGAGAACAAATATGTGATCTGGCAGATACCTGTTTTAATTATCTATGAAACAAAACAGTTGACTTTTTTGGATGGGTGCCATTATCTAAGTAACAAGAAAGTAATGGTTTTTATAAACCCTTGCAGTATTTACTAAGGTGAACTTGATTAACCTACCTTTATAGACATTAAAAGGGGTAAAACAACAATACTGTATTTTTTAAATCTCAAGTACATGGAAAATAAGGTTGACTTTGAAAGCATATTCTGAAAATAACTCATATTCAGCACTTCCTCTGTTCTGCTCCTGGCATTTCTCCTGGAGTTGTCGGGCAGCAAACATCGTATAGACTGTTCCTCGGCTCTTTCAGAAGCCACACTGGCTCTCAGGTAGATGACCATCTTCCAGGTGAAGGATCAGCCTATTAAGGAGAATTCTAACAAGAATTTTGCCAGCAGTGACTAAGAGAGAGACCCCACTGTTATTGTCACAGGACAATCTATTCCCTTTAATGTTATATAGATGGACATGAACCAGTCCATTTTCTCCTTTTGATAGATCTGGAAACTGAGTCCCAAAAATATGAAATGATTTGCCTAACATTCCACAGAGAAACAAAAGCAGGAAGAGGATTAGAATATAGTTATAGGGGACATAGTATATAAAGCTCCAAGACTGAAATCAAGAAGACCTGAGTTCAAATATGATCTAGGCAAGTCACACACATACACACGTACACATACACACACAGACACACAGACACACACACACACACAAAACACTTCTGTTAGCGTCAGTTTCCTCATCCATCAAATAGGAATAACAGAAGTACCTACTTCCCAGTATTGTTAGGAGGATCAAATGAAATGGTAATTATGAAATATTTAGCACCATTAAATGCTACATGTTATTTATTATTATTTTCATTATTTCTTAGATTTCAGTTAAATACTCATTCTGTACCAATCAACTCAATCAATTAACATAGATTTATTTATTAAAAGTGACTGCTATGAGGCAGTGTCGTGTATTGGTAAGAAAGCTGGCTTTAGAGCTAGGAAGAATTAAGTTTAAATCTTGTCTCTGAAATACTTGATGTGAGATTTTGGGCAAGTCATCTAACATCTAAGTTCTGTAAGTATTTTTCTAAGGCTAAAAGTTTCAGAGACAGAGAAGGTGTCACTTTTCATTGGTAGAAGGATCTTTCTCTAGGAATTCCCTTTATAAATGAAATCACAGATCCTGTTCCAGACCCCTATCCTACCTGACATTCATCATATTAACAACAAAGACGAAAATAGCCAAGCTTTACCAGGACTGTCTGGGAAGACAACATGTACACATATATGCATATTTAAAAGAGATATAAGGTTATTTACTGAAAAAGACACTAGAATTTGGGGAGAGGGAGTCAGAAAAGGTCTCATATAGGAGCTGGGTCTTGAAACTAGAGTTTCTGAGAGATGAAGGTGAAGGGCAAATACGTTTCAGGCATAGGTGATAGCCAGCCCAAAGGAATGAAAATGTTCTATATAATTTTTTCTCCTGATGCCTAATATAGTTCACTTCTGAAGCATTCTTTGAGCATATTACATTATGAAAGTTATTTCATTCTTTGCTATTATATATCCCATTTCAAGTACTGAAATTAAAGCCAATTCCTATAATTCTTGTTTACATTCCTATCCCTTATCATAGTCTACACATCCAGGTTAGGTATGAGTGGTTTAGAGAGGGAACTAGAGGCACAGTAAATTGCGATGAACTTTAAGTCAGAAGACCTGAGTTCCAATCCTACCTTATATACTTGTTAGCTGAGCGACCCTAGAAAAGTCAGTTAACTTCTTTCGGTCTCGGTTTTCTCATCTGTAAAATTAAAATAGCAAAAGCACTCATCTCACATGGTCCTGTAAGAATCAAATGAAATAACAAATGTAAAGTATTATACAACACTTAAAGTGCCATATAAGTATTAGCTATTGTGTTGTTGTCAGTACTGCTGTTTTACTATTTCAGTGATATAACATTTTTTTTTTAAATCTTGGGATTCAATTACTTTCTCTTTATTCTCCCTTTGGTTCCTCCAGTGTTTCACTATGATATAGAGATAACCTTGGGTTCTTAAAGGTCTTGCTAGCAAAGTCAATCAACATGCATTTATTAAATGCTACAGTATGTTTCAGGCACTGTGATAAAGTATTTTGTAAAAGAAAAACAACAAAGCATAGAAGTATATAGTCTAATGGAGATTGCATATAATTAAGTAAATATATACAAGATACATTCAGAGTAGATAGTAATTATAAAAGGAAGGCTCGAACAGCTAAAAAAAAAAAAAAAGATCTTGCAGCTCTTACCATACTAAAAAGATTGTGAGGTTATGTTCGGCAATACATTTTGTGTCTTTGGCCAGAGCAATAGATTTTTATGGAAAGGCTTCTTACCATATTAGGTTTAAGGTGATGAAGTTTTTAGCTAAAACCTCCTGGAAGGCCATAGACCATAGAGTCTTAATTTAAGATCCATGAATTTTTAAGATAGATTGGAAGGTAGATAGGTAGGTAGGTAGAGAGGCAGGTAGTAGACAGATGATAGATAGATAGAAAGATAGATAGACAGACTTCATTTCAAAACAGTTGTTTTCCTCTATAATCCCATGTGTTTTATATCTCTAAAAGCCATTCTGAGAAGGGATTTCTAGGCTTCACCACATCAACAAAGAGGTCTATGCTACAAAAAAATATTGAGAACCCCTGGATTAAGTTGCAGAGAGGTATGTTTCCTTGGAATGAATATCTATGTTGTTGGTTGATAAAACCACAGATACTTAGAATATTGAAGCATGAGGGCCATAGTATGGTTATCACAGGGAAATCCAGCTTTTAAATTGTTTCAAATTATAATTTATATTTTGGAAAAAATATGAAACTAGATATTTTGATCATTTTAGTCTCTTAATTCAGTCTAACAGGCAGAATTATAAGTTGACTATATCAGTTGAAATGGGAGTCAGAATTCTTTAATTAAGCAGCAAACTAGTTAATTCCTAATAAAATAATATCAGTGCATTCATCTCCTCCCATGTGGTTCTAATCATCATACCTATCAATTTCAGGATGAAATTTCCACCCCCCACCAGGAGACCACTCTTCTATATTTATTGCCTCCCCATAACCTCCTTAAGGGCAAGGATTCTGTTGGGTTTAGTAGTTAGTTATCTCCCTAGAGATTAGCACAGTTCTTGGCACATAGTACTCAGTACTCTGTAGTATAGGGATAAGGATAGAAGCTATCCTTTTATTGATAAAGGAGATCTTAGGTAGGGAAACTCCCTGTACCAAAGCATGTTGGCACTTTCTCTGCAACTTTTAGTATCAGAGAATTGCAAAGAGCATTAGGAGTGTAAGTGACTTGCCCAGTGAACTGAAGTTCAGGGTGTCACAGGGAGAGCTAGATCCCAAGGCTGCCAAGCTGTAAGGAGATCTCTAGCCACTGCACTGATGATTTTTTATTTCCATGCTCCCTCTTCTCCATTCCCTTTTCCACCATCCCTTTTACCCTCCTTTCTAGTCTTCTTCCCTCCCTACCTCTCCTTCCCTCCCTCCCTCCCTACCTCCTTCCTTCCTTCCTTCCTTCCTTCCTTCCTTCCTTCCTTCCTTCCTTCCTTCCTTCCTTCCTTCCTTCCTTCCTTCCTTCCTTCCTTCCTTCCGCCTTATTGTCTCTCTTCTTGCCTTTCCTGACTTCACTCATGCTGAGCTTCTGTTACAGCATCAACATTTCAGTTGTCACTTAAATGCTCAAAAAATCAATGATCCTGTGATTTCAAATAAGTATTCAAGTCACTTCACAATTTCAGTTCACTTTGAGCCAACTGGCACCAAAGCAATTCACTATAAAGAGTTTAAAAAATCACACACACACAGACATGCACACACATTGCTATTCCATTTTTCACTTCTTATATAACTTGTGTGGTTTTTGACATGGTTTAAAAAGTACATTTAAAATATTATTTAAAAAAACTCTTGAATCAGCTCGGTAGATGGTCTTGTAGATTATCATAAAATTACATGGCTTATTTTCTTGTGCTTTTTAGCACAGAGAATTTAGTCCTAGACATGTTATGATTCTGTTTTAGTTCTAATATGATTCTTTTAATCCTTTCTAATGGACATTCTGAACCCATTAGAATGAAACAAGAGCATATTTGCTTTCAGAGAAAAATCATTTCTGTAAAATTAGAACACAATTTAATGCCTGAATTTATAGTTTAATATTGATTAGAGAAAGGCTTTTTGAAAATTTTTGATAGCTGCATTTAAAAAAGTATTTGCATCTTTTTGGGAGGTAGTTAACAATTGGTAAATAAAAGTTTATGGACATGTACAACAATTTACAATACATTTTGTTTGTTCAGATTTCTTGTCCTCTTGTTTATGCATTTGAATATTTGCACTTGTTAATAGAAGGCAAAATAAAATTTTTAAAATTAAAAATGAATTATGATGGAGAGAATTATTCTTTATATGCTAACTTTATAACCTGGATAAATAATTAATATTTTTAAAAGATTTATTTCTATTCACATTTTACTATCCTTAGAACTTTGTCCAAGTCCTTGATCACAAGGGAGATTTAGCAATAGGAATGTCTAATTACTACTCCTAGAAATACATGTTTATCCATCTATAATGCCATCTCAAAATATGAACAACAACCCACTTTTTATTCCATAATTCATATCATGAATAAATCTTTCACTAATAGCTTTTGTTACTGTCTTGTTTTTTATTCCATATTCTAAAAATGTCTAAACATTTCCAGCTGTTATTCCTATTGTTACATCTTTTTCTAAACTACAGATGCTGAAACCGATTTTGAGTCCTGGGAGTTATTTCCTTCCCTAAGGAACATTTTCATTGTAATAGCTAAATGTCTAATCATCAATGAATACTTTTAAACAGTTTGTTCACTGCAGCATTTTAAAGCAGCATGAAATCAAACCATTGGTGGTACCATCTACCCCTAACACCCCATGATGAAATGAATATTGACATATGGCATTGTTGATTGATTTTAATTTATCATTTCTTTGGCATGAAATAGCATGTCATCTCTTTAATAGACTGATTTTTCCCCTTATGAAGCACTCATCACAGTTTAGTATTTATTATTTTGAATTTTTTAAAAAAAGATTTTTTTTAAAGTCTCAAATAGAGTCAGATATATCTGGAAAAAAATGACATATCTACAAGCAATATCTTAATAAAATTTTAAAGTCTAGTGATTTTTTTTTTGGTAAAATGAAATAGATTATTTAAAATTAGTTGAAATTTTAGCAGTTAAATGAAACCTTGTACATTTATGCATAAATTTAATGTGCATAAATTTATGGAAGATTTGTCCCATGAAATTTGCTATTTGCTTTTAAGCTACAGATTAATTTCTCAGTATATACCAGGACTTTGCTACCAATCATAAGTGTGTAGATATGCATATTATCTATTGATCTATCTATTTGCAGGCAGGGGGCAAAGTGGATAGAATGCTGAGCCTTGAATCAGAATGACAGTTCAAATGTGTCCTCAGACACTTACTAACTATATAACCCTGGGCAAGTCACTTAATCTCTGTTTGCCTCAATTTCTTTATCTATAAAATTTGACTAATAATATCACATACCTCCCAGGGTTGTGAAGATAATATATATATATACGATTATTATTACCCAGAAATAAATATATGTTTGTATAAGTGTATTTCAATAGGGACAGGTTATATAGTCAAGACATTTGTGATTATTAAATCAATAGAAAATTTAAAATAATAATAATTTTTCAAGATTTCATAATATCTAAAGAGATTTATTCAAAGTTTATAGCAAATGATTCATTTTCAGGGATATTTTTCACCTTTACATGATGTTGATCTATTCTACAAAATTTTAATGCATTCTCACAGAAATGAAGGACAAATCCAGAAAGTTTTTTTTCTTTCCTATTTTCTTTGCTTTGTTTCTTCCTTTCTTCTAGACCACACTTCCTAACCTTATAAGAAAACAGTAGAATCTTCCAACAAGTTAGGAAGGCCCATTGACTAACGTGAATTAGCACTGGGGGGTTTCCAGAGCTTTGCTTGGCACTATAAAAGATATCAAAGAGTTATAAAGACTTTCTATTTATAAGAAACTGTTTATTTAGAGAGATAAGGCTGGGTGGGTATTGAGGTGAAGAGAAAAAGGGAATTCAATATAGATGTAGAAAGTAAAAGAACAATATAAAGCATAGTTTAGCATTTCATTATAACATCAAAAATTCTGCAAAATCTCAAATCTCTATCTCTGTGTGTGTGTGGATGTGTGAGTATGGATGTGTGTGAGCACACACACACACACACACACACACACACACACACACACATAAACAAGGCAGCTAAGAGGTGCAATGGATAGAGTGCTGGACCTGGAGTCTGAAGGACCTGGGTTCAAATTCAGCCTTAGACGTTTACTAGCTGTATGACTCTGGGCAAGTCACTTCACCCCATTTGCCTCCCTTTCTTCATCTGTAAAATGAACTGGAGAAGGAAATGGCAAATCATTCCAGTATCTTTGCCAAGAAAACCCCAAGTGGGATCAAAAATAGTTGGACATGATTGAAAAACAAACAAAAATGTATACATATTACACATGTATACACTGAAGGTACACACATACATATACATGCACAAGTGAATATATTTACATTTGTAAAGTATCCTGGAGGATTTGTTGTTTTTGGTTTTTTTTTTTAATCTAGCAAACTTCTTAAAGTTTCTGGAAATGGCAACAAGCATTTATTAAGCACTTCTGGGTGATGGGTTGGGGAATTTTTGTGTATATATATATATATATATATATATGCATAGAGATAGCATTATATTTTGCATGTTAAATTTAATAAATTAGATTATCTTTCAAATTGCCCTGATCAGGCTCATTGGTGATTTGTTTAATAAGGATTTGCGTTTGAGTCTTAGTGTCAAGAACAAATAGAGTAAAAACTCAAAGATGTTTGAAGACAGAGGTCATAGTTTTAGATATCCGTCTTCTGATAATGCATATCTCTTAGCATAATGATTAGCTAGAATGTACTTTAAGGTTTCCAAAGTGCCTCAAATAATGTTCTCAATATCAACGTTGTATATACTGAAGACATAACTCTAAGAAGAGTGAGGTGTTTTGTAATGGAGTTTATTCCATCTTTTTTTCCCCTTTATGTTATTTTAATAATGCAATTCAAAGACATTCCCCTAATGGAAAAACAATTCAATAAATATGACAATTCATTCATAATAAAGTTTAATCTAGTGAGTGTTGCCAGTGATCTTAGCTGTAGTTTTTTTTTGTTTGTTTTTGTTTTTTAATAATCAGGGAAGAATGGAACAGGTTGTGCCTTTTAAAAAAAAATATTTTAGCAGCTATTAGGTCTTTTTCCTCCAATATTTTTGGTTATCCATCATACAGTTTTTTTTCAAGGAAAAGGCTGGTGATTTGTGGTGTGTGTGTGTTTTAGCATATGCTTTGTCCTTTATCATGTTAGGAGAATGGTAAGTAGCTCATTAGTCCAAATTCCCACTTAAATAAGAGTTATTTCACATTTAACTCAATGCAACAAAAAATTGTAAGTATTTATTTGTGCTGGGAGCCATGGTTCCAAACTTTATGGAGTTTATAGTCTAGGAAGAGAGAGTATACAATGCAAATACATAACTATATTTCCCAAAAGGTATGTATCTTAAAGAGGTGAAAAATCAAGTGTCATGTGAGGTATGTGAGCAAAGGATCTTTTCTGAATGAGTCAGGAAAGGATTCCTGATGGAAGAAGAATTTTCATTTTATTTTAATAAATGGCTAAGGAAAAGACTCTTCTTTTATATTTTTTAATACTTTTTTCAGTCATGTTCGATTTTTCATGACACTTTTTGGGTTTTTCTTGGTAAAGGTAGTGGATTGGTTTGCCATTTCCTTCCCCAACTCATGAGGGAAACTTCAAATGAGGAAACTGAGGCAGACAGGGTCAAGTGATTTGCCCAAGTTCACATAGCTAATAAGTATCTGAGGCAATATGTGAACTCAGATCCTTCTGACGCCTGGCCTAGCACTCCATTCACTGCACTACTACTCAGTTACCCTTAGTTTTTAATGTTTAATAGCCTTTTGTTATTTCAAAGAACTGAGTGGGGAATTCCAATACACTGAGTAAAAACAACTAAGCATACCTTGACTGAGTTGGCTAAGCTACAATGTATGTAAAATACTGTAGTTTTCTCTGTAAATTTGTTTTCTTGCTATGTTTTTTAATCTACTGAAAAAGAATATATCAGTATTTTAAAATTTTAAATTAAATTTTAAAATTTGTATAATTTTCTTTTTTCCCCCCCAGTTGTAATTAAAGAAGTTAAATAAAATAAAATAGAACTCAGAGTATTATTTAATCTACTTAGGACAGCATTAGAGAACTGATCTAGTACTACTTAAGTCCTAACTGACATACTGGCTGAGTGACCCTAAACAAGCCTCCTAGCCTCTCAGTGCTATGTTAAACTCTCTAAGACCATATAAATTGCAGAGAAAGTGGCAGCCTGAATTGATAGAAGGAGTGGATTTCTCTGGGAGAGCCCTATAGTAATAAAAAGCATAGATGCAGTAATTCCTATGTAACCTGGTAATCACTTACATTAAACACCAGAAACTCTACAGGTTTGTTTGTTTTTTTGTCATGTTATACATAATCATCATTTATCTATGTCCTTCATTTCAGATAGATAAATAAACTTGTTCCTAATGAGCCCAAATTGTTAAGCTCAATACAAATGAAATAACAGATTGGAGTTGGAGTAAATGTTAGTTACAAAATTATTCAGTTTTGCTTTAATTGTAGTTATGAGAAAACGAAGGCCCAGAGAAGTTAAATACCTTGTCTAAGTTATGACCTGGGATTTGAACCGAGAGCCTTTGATTTTAAATCTGGTTCTCTTTCCATTATATCATGATACATTATATTCATTTTTACTCAAATCAACACTAAAATATTACAACTAGAGAAAGATATTTGAGGACTATTTATCTTGGTGAAAATCCATCTTACTTCCTGTCATCTTAGAATTCATGATCAATAATGACAGGAATGGTTGAATATCCCCTTACTGTGTCTAAGACTTGTAGCCAAAGTTCTGACCTCTACCCTAGAATTGAGGAGAGCAGATTTCTAAAAATTCTGACAAAATATAGGTATGCTTTTGTGGTTTGAAACAATAAAAGTCATTTAGATATATGAGATTTTTTACTCGAGAGAAATTTAGGCAATAGAACTTTGAATGATTCTGATGAGGAAGAACTGGGGAAGTATCTAAAGAGATTAGTGAGGCTGCATGAGTCCAGATTTCAAAATTTTGTGTTCAAAAGATAGAAACAAGGGCATAAAACTGAGAATGGATTTAAAAGACTGGTCTGATATAAAAATATTGTTGGTATGCCTTAAGTCTACTAGGATCTCAGGTTTGCAAAAAATCACTAATACAACAATCACAGCAAATCAAACAGTCTATTTTTGTTCCAATAGAGACAAGAATAAAAAGGAAGTTAGGATAGACTATCTGGTTCATAGATAAGGAGATGATATAAAGAGGAATTTTTTTAATAAAGAGGTATAACCTCTGATCTTACCATTATTATGGAAGGGAGGAAATAAACATTTATATAGCACCTCCTACGTACTAGGCACTGTGCAAAGACTTTTACAAATATTACCTCATAGGATCCATTATAAGATAGTATGTGCCCTTTAAGTGAGCCAGGTCTGTTTTAATAGCACATAGATGTTTAGTTTGGCATCTGGCTTCCTATGATTTATTGACAGTTCTGTACCTAATGAAAAATTCAAGAGATTCACACAAAGAATCACTCCTAATGCCTTTTGTGCCCTATATTTACCATCAGAGGACAATGATGTTACTCTTCAATATTCTTGAGTCATAATCAAAGACTTATACAATATCATTGCTACATAATAGACCATCAACATATTTGTTTCTCAACTGTGGCTTCTGGTTAAATGTTATCTTATTACATCATCTTTGTATATAAGACTTATAGTCATCCTAGAGGCTTTTCTCAATAAGCACTATCTTGGCTGTCATTTAATGTGTGCATATTTTCCCCCAAAGTGTCATGGACATGAGATTTGCCTCAAGTCGTATTTTGGTGAAGTTTTTCCTTCTGTCCTTTCATTCAGTTGTACATTCTACCTAAGTTTCTTACAAGTAGAAACATTTATTTCCTTTATTCCTTTATTTGGAGGTCCAGTGAATACAGTGTATAGCAGTGTCTGGCACATTGCAGGTGCTAAATAAATATGTGGTGATTACTAAGTGATTCAGCTGACTGCAAAAAAAAAGGCTTTGAGCATCTTGATGTACTTGTACAAATATTATTTTGCAAAATGAAGGAACCCAAATAGAAAATATCTTAGTTACTCCATTCAGTTTACCTATACTTCTTTGGATCTATGAGTCTATGAAGTTTCAGTCTCATTTGATACTCACCAGGTCCTGTTTTAGGGGACCTAATGCTTCTTTTTCAGTCAAAGGACCTGAGTTCAAATTCTTCCTCTGATTCCTACTGTGTGATTTGGGGCAGGTCATTTCATGCCTCTCTGCCTCAGTTTCTTCAGCTATAAAATGAGAAGGTGACACTAGATAACCTCTAAATTCCCTTCCATCTCTACCTCTCTAAATGTATAATTCCCGTGAAATAAGTGTCAGTACTATCCTCATTTTACAGAAGAAAAAACTGAAGCTGAGAAAGATTGCAGGATTTGGCCAGGATTACATGACCAGTAAATGTCTGAGGCAAGATTCAAATCCAGGTTTTTCTGACTCCAAATCCAACATTTTGTCCACTATTCCCCTGTTACCTGGTAAAGTTGAAACAAGTGCTGGCTGTAAGTGACCATAAATGTCTCAGTCTTATAGAGGACTACAAGAAGAGATTTGTTTTCGCATTCTAAAGACATGGACTGTATGTTGCTAAATTGAGCAGTTGTCTTTGTTTCTCATATAAATTATAGGAGGGAAGAGACTGTTTTGGTTTCATCTTTCTGTTCTCAGCTAGAACAGTGCTTTGCACAAAGTAAGCATATGAATATTTTATATTACTTGGGTTATGTGCAGCTTTACTCCTTCAAACATAATACTTATAAATCATATTTAGATAACTGACTGAAAGGGTTTTTTTTAAAAATAATACTAGCTGACATTTATATAACACCATAAAGTTTGCATTATCTCATTTGAAATGCTTTCCTAATATCAGACCGATGAAGTAAGAAAAGTCTTCTGGTTCCTGTTTTACATATATGGAATGGAAAGCTGAAGGAGGGCCAGGTGACTTCCTTAAGGTTACACAGCAGAATTATGATTTAAACCTGTCATCAGACTAAAAGACCATTCTTTCACCATTTGCTACATTGCCTCTCCAGGAATTCAGGTCTGTCTTAGTATCACTTAGATGCTAATCTAGAGACTTCTCTGTTATAGTTATGATACCCCTGTATCTAATGACAAGCCCTTGAGATTCATATCAAAAATAGTTTCTATTTCCTTTGGAGGCTGGGTAGAGTAATACTTCTTTTGAGTCAATCTGAGTTTGGAGCTAGAACTATATAATGTAAGATCCCTTCAAGAAAGAATCATAGAAGGGGGAGGAGCTAAAATGGCAGAGCAGAAAGATACACATATGCTTAGCTCTTACCCCACAGCCCATAAAATACCTGTAAAGAAGAACTCTCAATAAATTCTAGAGCAGCAGAAGTGACAGAACAATGGAGTGGAGGAGATATCTGTTCCAGAGAGACCTGAAAAACCAACACCAAACATCTGTCGCACACCTGACATGTAGCAGAGCCCAGACCTGCCTTGGCCACGCTGCACTGAGAGGAGCAGTCATGAGGGACAGAATCTCCAGCGGCAGTACAGGTCCCTCAACCCACAGGTGCCAAAGATCAGTGAGAGGGTCTTTTCAGCTGGCTGAGAGGGGAGCCAGGTGTCCCCCGTAACTCAGGCCCCCTCAGGAGACAGGAGCGGAGGCGGCCGAGGAGCAGAGGTGGCAGAGTGGCCCACATCCATTGAAGGTCTCGTAAACCACCTGAGGGAACTAAGCCCCATGTGGCAGTCCTGCCCTGACCTGAGCAACTGAACTTAATCTCACACTGAATAGCAGCTCCACCCCCACCAAAAATCCCTAAGGCTTGGGAGCAGCATTTGAATCTCAGCCCCCAAGCTCTGGCTGGGTGGAACTGGAGGTAAGGTGGTTATAGAGAGGAAACTCAGAAGTCAAGTAACTGGCTGGGAAAATGCCCAAAAAAGGAAAAAAAAAAAATGAGACCATAGAAGGTTACTTTCTTGGGGAACAGGTGTCTCCCCCCAAATTTTTGGATGAGGAAGAACAAGGCATACTGTCAGAGGAAGTCAAAGCCTCTGCCTCCAAAGGGAACTTAAAATGAGCTCAGGCAATACAAGACCTTAAAAAATAAGTTAGCAGCTTACTAAAGGAGAACCAAAAAAATACTGAGGAAAATAACAGCTTTAAAAAGAGGCTAACTCAATTGGAAAAAGAGGTCCAAAAAGCCAACGAGGAGAAGTAGGTTTTAAAAAGCAGAATTAGCCAAATGGAGGAGAAAGTTCAAAAGTTCACTGAACAAATAATTCGTTGAAAGAGAGAATTGAGTTCAGGGAAACAAATGACTGTGAGTTAAACCAAGAAGTTAGTAAACAAAACCAAAAATTTGAAAAAATAGAAGATAAGATGAAACAACTCATTGGAAAAACTGACCTGGAAAATAGATCCAGGATAAATAACTTAAAAATTATTGGACTACCTGAAAGCTATGATCAAAAAAAGAGCCTAGACATTATCTTCCATGAAATTATCAAGGACGACTGCCCTGATGTTATAGAATCAGAGGGCAAAATGTATATTGAAATAACTCATCATTCACCTCCTGAAAGAAACCCAAACAGAGAAACTCCTAGGAATATTGTGGCCAAATTTCAGAGTTCCCAGATCAAGGAAAAAATACTGCAAGCAGCAAGAAAGAAATAGTTTGAGTACTGTGGAAATGCAATCAGGATAACACAGGATCTGTTAAGGGATCGAAGGGCTTGGAGTAGGATATTTCAGAAGTCAAAAAAGAAGGAACCATAGAGATCGTGAAATGAGCAGTTGATTTGAATTACAATGATCTAGCATTAAATTTGGATTTTGTCACTTACCACCCTATGTCTTTGTGTGTGTGTTGAGTGTAGGGGAAGGGGGGAGAAATAAGCATTTATTTAGTGCCTAGTATATGACAGACACTGTAATAAGAAACAACTGTTATCTCATTCAATCCTCAAAAGTACAGTGAGGTAGGTACTGAATATGAACTCAGGTCTTCCTGACCCTAATCTCAGCACCCCATCACCTACATGCCTAGTAAATTATTACTTTTCTGTGTCAATTTCCTCATCTCTAAAATGCTGAGACTGAGTTTTTTTGATCTTCAAGGTTCTTGCAATCTCTAAAACTCTATAATCCTAAGGAATCACAGGATCATAGCTCTAAAACTTGAAGAAACATTGAAGATTGTCTAGACTAACGGCCTAATTTTATAATTAAGGAAACTGAGACCTAAGGAGATTAAATGAATTGCCCAAGGCCATTATATCAGAGGCATGATTGAAACTAACTCCTCCACAGCTATTGTTCTTTGCACTGCTCAAGTTCATCCCGCTAGGGAAACTGAGGCCCAGAGAATGTTAATAGCAAAACTGAGATAAGAAATCAAACTTCCCAATTCTCTGTGTAGGGATCTTTCTACAAATAATTTTGTTGAACTTAGTTTTTATATAACTGCTACTAAAAGAGTCATCCTGAAGCAGAAGTATGGCTTTGCCACAGAGGTATGCTCCAACATAGGGGCAGCTAGGTGGTACAGTGGATAGAGCACCAGTGCAGTAGTCAGGAGGACCTGAGTTCAAATCTCACCTTAGACATCACTAGCTGTGTGACCTTGGGCAAGTCAATGAACCTCAATTGTCTCGTCCTGGGTCATCTCCAGTCATCCTGGGTCATCTCCAGTCATCCTGATGAATATCTGGTCACTGGATTCAGATGGCTCTGGAGGAGAAGTGAGGCTGGTGACCTGCACCGCCCTTCCTCACTCAAAACAAAGTCAAGTGCAAGTCATGTCATTATTTCTCTGATGGCATAATCTTCTTCAGCAACAAAGGACGAACATACAGATGCTCCAACATACATTTGTATCTGTGTACTGCTTTACTACATATCTATTCGTAATCACTTTCCCTGAAGTTAAGAACAATCTTATATCCTAAAGCAGTAAAATTGCAACTGAATTCATATTGTATTATATCACTGCAAATTATGCCACATTTCATCATAACTGCTACTATAATGGTAACAGATAGAGACATTACCTTTACACTACTGTCCCACCTGCTGCAGACTGCAAGGGACCTCTATCTTCAGGTTTATCAGCCCACAGTAGCCATCCTGAAGGATTCCGGATCATGTGCAGTGTTTTTGCTTAAGGCAGTTCCTTGATTGACTCAACCACAGATAATGTAGTTCTTTGTCAATTAGGTAAAAGGATTTTCTAGATAAACAGATTTTACTGGCCCTTCTAGCAACTGTCCTTTTTTTCTCCTTTCTTTTACTGCCTAAATTCTTGAATAAATAAAGTATACCTACTGTCTCTGCTACGTCATTATCAGTTCTCTTCTTAAGCCTCTAAAATTTGGTTCCTTTGTCTTCCACTGAACTGCAGGCTGAGCAGTTGTTGATGGTGAGCTAATATCAAATACAGTGGTTTACCCATCTTCAAGACTTTAGAGTCATCTGAGACTTTCTCTTACCTTCATCTTCCATAGACAATTCGTCATTCAGGAAAGTAGGTACTATGTTAGTTGCTGGGGATGTGTGTGTGCATGTGTGTGATATTAATAGCCAACCTGAGACAAGAACTTCAGAGAGGTACTGTATATATAGACAAGTTGGATGTCAAATTCATGCTATCTTCTAGAGAATATTACTTTCTGAATTAGAGTAAGGGGAAGGAATTTAAAGATTTTTAAGTCTTCAATTTGTACTTGTGAGCTAAGGATTATAAGGATTGAAGGATTATAAATCTTGTAATTTGTTCAATGTTTTAATATGAAAAATTATTAATTGAATACTTCATTTGCAAAATGAAGACTTTAAAAGTTTGCTGGAAGAGAATATGAATTCAAAGCAAGAATGAAAATTATAAGTGATTTCTTGATCAAGCTATATAGATTGAGAAGCAAATATTTTGCACAAAAATTATCTGTGCATTTCTTTGGATTTGACATTTATATTCTACTTCTTGATGGTGGGTATGTGCAAAGGTAGCACCTGGGGCAGAATTTAATTTAATTGACCCTCAATGTTTCACCTTGCTTGACTTTTGGGGTACAATGCTCAGACAGCTTGCTGGAGAGGAAGGTCCACTCAGGGTTAATTCTATCTCCTCAGGACTAATCCCCTTTCTTTAGTGCTAATGCCATATCCCAAAGATGTTGTAATGGAAGAGGAACTAAAGAGACTTTAATCTTACTTCCTTAGAAGAGTCCACCAATCAGGATTGTCTTAGCCTGTCCATCTGTCCTCTAGCTATTTGACACTTTGATGTGCTAATAAAACTTTTGTCTAGTTTCCTTAATTTACCTTAATTCACCAAGGTCAGGCCCCAAACCAAGATTTTCTTTATGATACATGGCAATATTTCAAGAAGGGACTTTGTCTTGGGAAAGTAGTAAATTCAATTCTAAGGATATGGAAAGTTAAAAGGATTAGTTGCCTAAGGATTACAGTGAGGGGGGAAGGAAACTGTCCTTCTGGAACTAGTCTGAGACTCAAAGTTCTGAGCCCAAGATCAAAGAATTAAAGTAGCAAGAAATTTATGGACTGCCTAAGGCACTCACTCAGAGACTGTAAAGCACTCAGGATGGTAGCTGCAAATTCATTGTTTTTTTTTTTTTTTCCGAGGGAAGGTTATGTAACAGAGGGCGGGATAGCCACTGAAAAGAAAAGAAGAAAGTACACTAAATGGGCTTTTCAAACGTGATTCAGCAGTGTTACAAAAGCTACAGGAAAATTGACAAAGCATTTCTATTTAATCTGGGTATTTAACTCCATTGATTTCAAAGGAGTTTTCACACACACAAAAAAAGTTTAGGGCAAATAATTACTTTTTTAGTTGGAGATGTCTTTTCATTTGCAAATGTATTTCTGGGAAAATTAGAATGCTGCCTTTTGGGGAAAAAAACCCTTGAATTGTTGGAAGGTCATTTTTAAATGTCAGAAATCATGTGGTAGTTATTCATATTAAATTTTAATATCTTCAAGAATTTTTACTTCTCAAGGTCAATTTAGTGCTTTTGTGTTGGAGAAAAAACTCAGTTTGAGTTCTCAAAACAGTTACTTGCTTCAGAAACCACAATATCTGAGCATTGCATAAAGTACTGTTTGTACTAAGAGCTAAGACTTCATATGACTCAGCTGTGACCTTTCTGAATGATTAGTGGATTGCTTGCCTTGTAAAGATTTCAGTTCTTTCTCAGGCTCCCAGTCAAAAGAATTGAGTACTATTGTGGCAATCTAAGTTCTATAAGATCTAGAGATCTATATGGAGATCTATGGAGATCTAGAGATCCATAAGGGAAATTTTAAGAACTGAATCTTTTGTCCGAGTTACAGAGGTCTATTGGATAGAATACATAAAACTGAATGATAAAATGTAACATTCTTCTTTTACAAGGAAGCTAAGGTGGGAGAGGTTACCTTATGTCTTTAAGTGCTTCATAACAAATCTGGATGTGTGTTCTTACTTATGCTCAATAAATAGCATTTTAATGGAGTCTAAATTAGCCAAGCATCTGGATGGCCTGAGGTAGGAACATTAATGGGGGGGAAAAAACGGCATGCAAAATGCATCCAGCACATCAAAAGCTATTCTGTTTGATTCAGTATGACGTTAATGCATCAGAAGACTGTGCTGTTTTGTAAGGTATCCTTAAAATCAATTCACAATGTGAGCTTTTAATTTCAACTGAGTTGTGCTTCCCAAGGAGCATCAAGTAAAATAAACAAAACAGTTGGATACTGGGTCAACAGCTGAGAGAATATGGCACTGAACATACTGTATAGTAAGGAGTCTGGATTAATCACTTTTTAGTTTATTGCAAATAATCATCATGCTATATACATTGCCCGTGAGTTGTTAGGAAAGAGAGTCAGAGTTGTCCCAAATCAGAATGGTCTTAGTTAGAAGTCAATGATTCCAGTGACTTTGCTCAGAACCAAAGAATTCAAGAATCAGGAGAGACTTGGGTTGCCCTCTAATCTAACTACTCATTAGGTACTATCATGACAATTTTTTGAGGGGTATGGCCTGGAAAATATTTAAATTCTGTGAAGCCAACTGGCATTATTCAACATGGTACAGAGACATGACCGCTAAAAGGGAACACGATAAGAAACAGAAACCATGAGAGTTATTGTTGTGCAGTGGCATAGACACGGTACTTGGAATCGTGAAGACCCGATTTCAAGTCCTATCTCAGATCTGGAGAAGTCACCTAACCTCTCACAGCCTCAGTTTACTCATTTGTAAAATGAGGATAATGATACCTATCTCCCAATTTTGTTATGAAGATAAAATGAATTAATATATGTAAAATGCTTTGCAAATCTTAAAAATTTTAAAATGCTTTTTCTTCTTCTTCTACTTCTTCTTCCTCTTCCTCTTCTTCTTCTTCTTCCTCTTCTTCTTCTTTGTCTTCTTCTTCCTCTTCCTCTTCTTCTTTGTCTTCTTCTTTGTCTTCTTCTCCTTCCTCTTCTTCTTCTTTGTCTTCTTCTTCCTCTTCTTCTTCTTCTTCTCCTCCTCCTTTTCCTTCTCTTGTTCCTCTTCCTTCTCCTCCTTCTCCTGCCTTTTTCCTTTTTTGTCATTCTTTCTTCTCAGACACTTACTATGGAACTTTAGGCAAGTCACTTAAACTTTCTTTGCTTCAGTTTCTTTATCTGTAAATGAATTCAGTGGCCTCAAAGATTCCTTTTAGCTCTCAATCTATTATCTTAAGTAGCATGGTAATAGAGTGTTGGGCCTGGAGCCAGGAAGATCTGAGTTCAAATCCAGCCTCAAATACTTGCAATTGTATGATCTCCAAAGGAAGTCAATGAACCCTGTTTGCCTTAGTTTCTTCATCTGTAAAAATGAACTCAAGAAGGAAATGGCAAACCATTCCTACTATCTTTGAAAAGAAAATTCCAAATGAGGTCATGAAGAGACAGACATGACTGAATAATCACTAACGACTCTTAATTGATTATTTGATATTAAAACAGCATTGTATCCCGTTAATAGCATTCATAAGTAAAGAAAAGTATACTGAACAATCTAGATGAATATTAAAGAAATAGCAGGTGCTATTTTCTCTGATCAAGGAATTACCAATAGTATCTACGATCTTCTTTTCTTTCTTTCTTTCCTTTTCTCATTTCTTCATTCCTTTTTTCCTTTCTTTTGACCAAAATGTCTATATCCTTTGAACCAGAAATCTATGCTTATTCCCCAAGAAGAAATCCTAATATATATCAAAATATTTATGGCAGCATTTTTTTTTGTGATGACAAAGAATTGGAAACAAAGCAAACAGAAGCCAAATCCATGGAATGAGGAATGATTAAACAAATTAATGGAATATTGCTGTTTTGAAGGAACTTACAAGTATGATAAATAGAGAAGTGTGGAAAGACCTATAAGAGCTGATGCAGAATGAAGCAAACAAAATAAAGTATATAATATATACCGACTACAACAATGTAAATGAAAAAGAAACACAAACAATATAAAAAATGAATGTTATGAAATTATAAAGTAAAAACATGGTTCAAAAGAGGAAATGTGAGAAGGCACTCTACATCCCAATCATTCAATCATTTGCAGAGGTGAGAGGCCCACTAGTATGGTGTATCACACATATTTTTAGACTTTTGATAGCTTGATCAGTTGTGCTGAATTTATCTTCTTTTTTATATTTTAAATTTAAATTTTTAATTTCTTTAAAAATAGTGTTTGTTATATGAGATAAACTCTTTGGGAAGGGGAGAGGGAAAGATACTTGGAGAAGACTTTCAAAAAATCATGGTAAGAAATTATGATGGGAGAAATTATGGTAATAATTATGGAAAACTAAATAAATATGTGATAATTATAGAAAAACAAGATAATAATAATAAATTAACAAAAACATTAACAAAAGAAAGAATGGTGGAATTCATCAGTTCTATAAGACAAAGAAATAGGACTTTGGGAAAGATCACTTTCATTTTAAAGAGGAAAACCTTATATACCTGATGATTTGGAAAAGGAAAAAGCTTTTTTTTTTTTTAACATCCGTATGGCTGGAAAATTTCAGGTTCATTGAATTAAGAAAACTAGTGTTTTTCTGAGGTGAGGAGGAAACAAATTTAAATAAATAAAGATTTAGAGCAATTGGAATGGGTAAGGGAATAAGCATTCATGTAGTGTTCACTATGGATCAGGTGCTTTTTTTTTTCAAACTTTATCTCGTTTAATACTCACCACAACCCTGAAATATAAAAGCATCAGTATCCTCATTTTACAGTTGAGAAAACTGAGGCAAACAGAGGTTTAAGTGACTTGCCTAATATCATAAAGCTAATAAGTGCCTGAGGCCAGATTTAGATTCAGGTCTTCTTGATTACCAATACCATCCACTACATAACCTAGATATCTCTAAAAAATAAAAACACTTTTTTATTTGATTCTCATAACAAATTGTGAGACAGGCACTACTATTAATCTGTCAATAATTGGCACTATTAATCAATTAATATAGTAATCCCATATTAAAGTGAAGAAATTAAAGCAGATAAATGTCAAATGACTTGCCCAGGGCCACACAGCTAATTGTCTGGGTTAAGATTTGAACACAACTCTTCCTAATTACAAGTCCAGCCCTGCAGTATCATCTACTTGCATTTAGTATTCATTATGACCATGTGAACTTAATCAATTGCATCTTAGGACAGAAAATATTTATCTTGTCCCAATATCTACAGGATAATGGGACAACTGATATGGTCAAACAGCATAAAACTTTATAATTAACATAAAACTTATGCAAATTTTCTTTTTTCTGTAATAGGGAACCCTGTGTCATGGAGCCCTTTTGCACTCTGAAAACTATGAAAACTATGAGCCTTTTCTTAGAATAATGTTTTTAATTCATAAAATAATATACATATCTTACAAAAGAAACCAATTATATTGAAATAATTATCAAAATATTCAAAGTTCAAAGTTCGTAAATCTGTTGAATTCTATCCACACTGCCCTTGGGTGTCTTTGTGCCCCAAGCTAAGAATCTCCAACCTAGAGTTTCATTTTCTTATCAAAAGCTCTTTATACCCTAAAATTTTAGTATTACTGTTATGTCACTTATATAAAGAATTGAAAGTTATTTTTAAAATCAAAGGGACTTGTCTATGACTTTTTAGTTCAGTGGTTTCTTTATTCCCATTACAGATATCTACCTTGTAGATAAGCAAAAAGGAGTGGCAAATCCTTCCTTAGAACTTGTCCTTTATTTTAGACCTTATGCATGTGTGTGGTTCTTATTTTCCTAACAATATTGGTACAGCAGTTGAAAGAAAAAAACTTGGAAGCATATAGTTTTCATTAAGAAAATGCTGACAAAAATGTTGACTGGCTTTCAAATGTGTTCCTGATTGTTTAATGCAGGCAAGATTTTCATGATGCTTAATTGAAGCAAAGGAATCCGATTACTACAAGGAAATTATAAGACTATTAAGATGAAGCTATATACAAGGCTGTTTCAGCTTGTCAATTAAAATGAATGATTATTCCATTATCAAAGAGTTTCAGCCTATAAACATCAAAGAAGTTATATTTTTGCTATAAAAAGCTTCTGATTTTCACCTCTTTCTAAACATGAGACACTAATACAGTGCCACTGACACTGAGCATATCTGAATTCCCTAAATGAGCTACATATAAGATGATTCCCCAGTTAAGGAGAATGGTTTTTATGCTACACATATTTCTTCATCTGTTTACTATAAAGTGTCTTGGAAGATTATTTCAAATCTACATTGATTTCTACCTAAATATTTGGGAGTTCATATATGTACTATGGCAGATTGCATTTATGTATTTATTATGAAGAATTTATAGTAGTATTTAAGTATTTTTTATGAGAAATGAAAAGCTAATTGTCATCCTTTGTGCCCAAAGAGGACCAAAATGGCATCACTAGAATTAAGAACCACTGTGGGATAGAAGACAGAAAGTTCTCCTCACAGTCAGAAAGACCTTCACCCCCATTTCACAGGGTTGTCAGAACCTTCCCTTCTCCCACCTCACATGGACACACTATGTTAAAATGGATCTAGCAGAGGAGCAAGCTGCAGGTAGCCCTTCTATTCCCTTCGTCCAACCTCCTCTGTCTAGTTCCTGTCAGATACTGAATACTTGCTTTGAGTTGAATAATGAACCTTCCACCCCCATCCTGATTACCCAGGGCCCTTGCTCTACTTCCGGGTCCATTAGACTTCCCAACTGTCAGAATTAGGGATGAAATTGTTCCCTCTTATTACTTTAGCATGGAATCACCAACTCCAATACTTAAGGTAAGATAGTAGATCATTAGGCCTTATCATTTTCCTTAACACTATGTCTTCCGCACTGTTAGAGACCTTGATATATGATGGGTTATTTTCTTCTAAGTAATCCTGGACCTTACTCTCTGCCCTTCTTATGCACCCCAAGAACCACTGAACATTTCCATCTAAATGCAGCTAAACTCAACTCCTTAAGAGCAGGAATAGTCTCTTTTTTCCTCCGGATCCCTAGAATTAGCATAGTGCTTGACTTTCAGATGATTTTTTATTCATACATTCATTGATTCATATTGACTGTGTACCATGTACTATGTAACAATGAGCCTCTCAGGGCCCCAAGCAACCCTCTAAGATTACAAGTTGATCTTCCTTGGTAAATAGAGTTTCCTCACTAGGTTTTCGTTATGAAACCACAAATTCAAATCACATATATCTATATCTATATCTATATAGATTATATAGAGATATATAGAGATATAGATATATAAATATATCCGTATCTATATATATGCCTCAACTAGGACAAACATATTTATTGGGTAATTAGAGGAAAATTTAAACTAAAAAGTAAAAGTACAATTCTACCAAAAAAATTCTCTGTTTGGGAAATTGTAAACAAGATATATGAAGTAAGCATATGAAACAGTAGAGAAGTGGATTATACTTTCCAGAATCCAATTTCAGCACATAGGCCAAGGAGTATAAGAAGTTCTAAGGTTATAGGCAGCCATAAACAACTCCCCTGGCCCTAAAAAAAGTCTCCTCCAGGCCTTAGAACCTTTTTCTCTGCTCCCTAAAGCCCATAATCCTAAAAAAGTACCTTCTAAGTCAATGAGATAGCGTTGCTTACAATAAGTTTGTGTACCCACAGATCTGAATATCTATCTACTGGAAAAGAAAGAAACCTGGTGCCTGCTCTCCTGTTTCATTATTTCCATCAACTTCTGACTTGACAAAAATCATATTCTCTGTGGTCCCAAAGACCATTTCTTCTGTCCAACTTGCAGACAAGCAATCCCATCTAATAAAAGGCTCTCCTTCAGCAATCTTGGGATATCACTCCAGAAAAGGGAGAAGACACTGGGAGAGGAAGATGGAGAAGACAGGCACATTGAATTGTTATTAGGAACTATCCACATGTTTCCTTTTTCTATTATTTTCCCTGATGCTCTATATCTCCTCACTAAGAGCTCACATTCATATAGAATCATACAGTTTTACAACAATGCCAGGAAATAGGTGATCCCACATATGAAAAAAGTAAGAAATGGAGAAATAATTGATTACTGAAGATCAGATAGCTAAGTAGGCTCAGCATCAGGATTTGATCTCAGGTCTTCTCATTACTCGCATTCCTACATTTTGCTTCCTGAAAGGATTGACTCTGAAGTTAAAATTCTGACGACATTTCTCCCAGCAAAGTCTATATCCATTAAGTTTCAGGGTGACTTCACTTCCTCAAAACTATCAGAGAATAGGAAAATATTCTTTCACCTTTAAGATATCCATTTCTCCAATGCAAACACATGTGCATAGTCTGAAGCTGATATACTGACTAAAAGATGTTAATTTCTTTTTTAATAATGAGTCTTATTTATAGACTTTTATAGGCTATCTTCTAGCTCTTCTATTCTTTTTAATAATAGTACTATGTAGATGGAAAATTCATGGATTTCCCTGACTAAAGATTTTCTCCAGTATCAAAAATACTCTATCCTAGAGGTATGTCTTGTTTCATAGGAGGGAACTGGAGAGCAGGTACAAAAATAAAATACTTAAGGGTATTTTCTCTAAGGCAAATGACCTATAATGACTGGCTGTTTGGTGGTCAGGTAACTCAGATCAATCTATATGGATAAGTATATATAGATGTATCCATGACAAAATGTCTGAGTTTGAATGAATTCAATTCAATATTGGGGACTTTTCAATAACACATTAGGAAAAAAAGAATGAAATAAAAGTAGCATAATGAATTTAACAGAAGAAAGTATGCTTAGAAGTGAAAGCAGGTTGGACATGTGGGAAGAGCAAGAGATAACTAAGTTCCATACATTTCATTGGTATCCACACAATGTTCACAAAACTAGAGAAACATTAATTCATTGGGATCACCTATGGAGAATTTAGAGGAGAATATAGATGGTGAATAAGAGGGCATGGATTGGTTTGCATCATTCATTAGAAGGAAGGGACACATTTATAAGATCTATTGAGGTATCAAAATAACTTAATCTCATACTATTTTGTTGTCTTATGGTCCCATTTAGGATATTCCCTGGAAATATCAACATTTGGTTCATGGGAAAGTCCAATAAAAAGAAAAAGATCCTCTTCTTCCATATACACAATTAGACACAAGAAAGATTTGATTTCAAATCAGGCCTCAGACACCAGCTTTGTGGACCTTAGTAAATCAGTCAACCTCATAGTCTCCTAGTTTTTTATTCTCTTCACTGTGCTTCAGTCCTCCTAGCTTTATCTGAAAGTATCCCTTCCCTCATTTCTTATGACACAATAATATCTCATTATTATGAGGTAATCTGCTCCCTAAAGCCCATATTATAATATGAGATAATATTCATGTTATCATTCATAATACTACAATTAGTTTTTATTCATTCCTTTTTTTAATTTTTAACATTATTTTTAAATTTTCAGTTCCAAATTCTCTCCCTCCCTCCAGATTCTCCCCACCCATTGACAAAGCAAGCAACATATCAGGTACACATGTGAAGTCATGTAAAATATATTTCCATGTTAGCCGTGATTTTTAAGAAAAAGTAAGAAAAAAGTAAGAAAGTTATGCTTCACTTTGTACTAGAGTTCATTAGTTTTCCCTCTGAAGGTGGTTGGCACTTTTTGTCATGAGTCCTTTGGAACTATATTGGATCATTATATTGATTGGAATAACTAAGGCTTTCAGTTGATCATTATTATGATATTCCTGCTACAGTATACAATATTCTCCTAGTTCTGCTCACTTCACTATGTATCAGTTCATATAAGTCTTTCCAGGATTTTCTGAAACCATCCCCCCATCATATCTTATTGCACAATAGTGTTCCATCACCGTCATATCACAACTTGTTCAGCCATTCTCCAATTGATGGGCATTCCCTCAGTTTCTAAATCTTTGCTATAAGATTTGAAACTTATAGAACTGCTATAAACAGTTTTGTACATATAGGTCCTTTTCCTTTTTCCTTGATCTCTTTGGGATACAAATATTATAGAAGTGCTGCATCAAAGAGTGTGCACAATTTTATAGGTCTTTGTTTTTGTACCAAATTGTTCTCCAAAATGGAGTACCTTAATGTCCCTATTTTTTCCACATTTTCCTTTTCCGTGATGTTACTCAATTTGATAGATATGAGGTGGTATCTCAGAGTTATTTTAATTTGCATTTCTCTTATCAGTAGTAATTTAGAACATTTTTATGTGACTATTGATAGCTTTCATTCCTTCTTATGACAATTGCCTGTTCATATCTTTTGACCATATATTGTGGAATGACTTGTATTTTTCCAATTTGACTTAGTCCTCCATATATTTGAGAAATAAGGTCCTTATCAGAAGAACCAGCTATAAAAAAAATTCTCCCAATTTCTTGCTTTTCTTCTAATTTTAACTGTTTCGATTTTTTTTGTGCAAAACCTTTTTAAGCTCATACAATGAAAATGAGCCAATTTACTCCTCATGATCCTCTCTATCTCTTCTTTTATCATATACTCTTCCCTTATCTATAGATCTGATAGGTAAAATTTTCCATGTTCCTCTAATTTAATGATAATATCACCCTTTATGTCTAAATCACTTATCCATTTTGACTTAGCCTTGGTACACAGTGTGAAATGTTGGCCTATGCCTAATTTTGGTCAAACTGTTTTTTAGTTTTACCATCAATTTTTGTCAGATGGTGAGTTCTTGCCCCAAAAACTTGGATGTTTGGGTTTAACAAACCCAAGATTACTATAATCATTTACTGTTGAATATGTTGAACCTAGATTATTCTACTGGTCCACCACTCTTTTTTCTCAGTCAATAACAAGTTGTTTTTATGATTACTACTTTGAAATAGAATTTGAAATCTGATGTTGCTAGGTTGCTTTTCTTCACATTTTTTTATCGTTGATACCCATGATATTCTTGACTTTTGGTTCTTCCAGATGAATTCTGTTCATTTTTCCTAGCTCTAGAAGATAATTATTTTGTAGTTTGATTACTAGGAAAATGAACAAGTAAATTAATTTAGGTACAGATGTCATTCTCATTATGTTTTCTCAAACTTCATGTGAGCAATTAATATTTCTCCAATTATTTAGAACTATATTTAGAAAGTATTTTGTAATTGTGTTCATACAATCCTGTGGTTTGCTTTGTCAAGTAGACTCCTAAGTATTTTATATTGTCTGCAGTTATTTTAAATCTACTCTTTTCTTTCTATATTTCTTGCTAGGTTTTGTTGGTAGCATATGGAAATGCTGATGATTTATGTTACTTTATTTTACATCCTGAAATTTTTCTAAAGATGTTAATTGTTTCACTTAATTTTTAGTTGATTCTCCAGGGTTCTCGCAGTAAACTATGATATCATCTTCATAGAGTAATAGTCTTATGTCCTCATTGCCTATTCTTATTCTTTAAAATTTTTTTCCTTGTCTTCTTACTATGTCTAGCATTTAATTACAATATTAAATAATAGTGGTGATAATGGACATCTTTGTTCACCCCTGATTGTATTGGGAAGACTTCTAGTTTATCCTCATTTCTGGTAATACTTGTTCTTAGTGTCAGCTGTCTTCATTGGTGATGAATTAACCTTTTACATTCTTTACACTAGTAATTTAGTTTTTTTCATTCTTTCTTTTAATCAAATTAACCAATGGTTTTGATGGTTTTGAATGAAACCATCTCCTAATTTTATTTATTAGTTCAATTTTTTTTTACTTTCCATTTTATTCATGTCTACTTTGATTTTCAGAATTTCTATTTTGGTTTTTAACTAGGGATTTTAAATTTCTTCTTTGTCTAATTATATTTAGGTATGTGCTTAATTCATAATTTTTGCCATAATACATAAATTTTCCACTAGGCAATGGTTTGGCTCCATACAACAAATTTTGGTATATTGTCTCATTGTTCTCATTCTTTTTAATGAAATTACTGATTAAGTCTACAACTTGTTCTTTGATACATTAACTCTTTGGAAGTAGATTATTTGGTTTCTAATTAATTTTAAATCAATATTTCCATAGTCCTTTATTAAATGTAATTTTATTACATTATGATCTGAAATCAGTGCATTTAATATTTCTGGTTTTCTGCACTTATTTGTGAGGTTTCTATACTTTAATATAAAGTCATTTCTTTTTTTTGTGAAGGTGCCATGTACATCTGAAAAAATGGTATATTCTTTTTTAATTCCTATCCAGTTTTCTCCAGAGGTCTACCGTATCTAACTTTTCTAAAGCTCCTATGCCTTTCTTCTTTCTGATTTTTCCCCTTCATAGCTTGAGCAAGAAGAAAACATTAATATTTCTGAGAAGTTTTGCTTTTCTTAACTTTTAGGTGATGCTGAAGGTCAGTAGTTGAAATTATAGCTTTCAATCTGCCCATAAGGAATCATATAAAATTGTAGCTGAAACCTTTCATCAGCTTACTGCTCTTACTTAAAGTCTCTTCAAACCCCTCCAACAAACTCCTCTTACAATCTCCTGCTGTTTCTTCAATCTTTACTTACCACAGTCTTTCTTCTTCAGTCTCTACCTCTCTCTTTAATATATTTCAATTACTTAGATGAAAGTGTCCTTCATCTCAGTAATTCATCTTTTTCTTAAAAGCTAACCATCAACCATTCACCATTTTTTTCTGTAAAACTGAGTCATTTTAAAAATCTTACCTCAGTCTCCAAATATTTATGATTCCTCATTTTGAAAGTTTTATCCTCTTTAGTCATAAAATAGGAATATGGAAATGAGCTGAGATAACATAATTCTTTTGTACTTCTAAGTTCCCAAAATGGACCTTCAACTATTTTGTCCTTGAAACTATTTCTTTCAGGTACCATAGTTTTTCTAAGTTTTTAATAAGTAAAAGTTTTCCCTACCCTGTAAACCATCAAACTGTTCACATACATCCAATGTTCCTAATATTACTAACAAGATGATTCAGGTATTGATATTTATATCACAGTTCATTTTTAGTCAAAATTGCTCAAATTCCATCTGAAATGTATATTTTATCATGCATATATTTTAGTATTTCTTATTAAATCAAAGTTCTCTCCCTTTTCCTTTCACATATCGAAATGTTTATTTATAACAGGACCCATATTTTTCATTCTTTAAGAATTTATCTAATAGTAAAACAGGGATTTGCTTGAGCTTTCCCACAAACCCTTCCAAATGCCTATAAAAAATTACTTTAAACAAATTTGATAACAGCAGAACTCACAAAATGACAAAGTGAAACAAATTTCTAGCCCAACACAATTGTTACACCAGCCTGAGAGAAGAGTGCAGTCCAGAGTGGACGCAGACACAGCAGGAGAAGGTCTCAGGGGACTGAATCAGAGGTAGCTATGGTGGTTTCCAGACTTCTCAGCCCACAAACACCACAGACAACTTAGAAGGTCAGTTGGAAAGATCTGTCAGACCTGGGTGAGAGAGGAACATGGCAGGCTCAGGGAGGCAGCAGTGGAAGTGGCAGCAGTGATGACTGTTTTTGGAGTTCTCAGCCCACAGATAGTGGGGAGGATAAGGTGACTGAACACAGAGGGATTTCAGGGAGCTCTTTGCTGGCACTGAGGCAGAATTCTCTTGCTTTGTCCATGCTTAGATCTGAGTCACAGTCCTGGTGGTGGTCCTGGGGCAAGGAGAAAAAATGGCATGATGGACCTTGTGGCAGCAGTGGAGAGGGAATCCTCACAGTTCTGAGGCATAAAAAAGTGCTTTTGGTCACTCACAGAACAGAGCACAGACTAGGAAAGGAGTAAACACTTCTCCTTTGATCATATAACCTTGAAAGGACTGAAAATGTACAGGTCCTTAGAAGTATCCCTGAAAATAGTGGCACAAAATCCTTGAACTTGGGACACTGCACCCTCGATACTGGAAGCAGAGTTCTGCCTTAACAATGAGCTAAAAGTCAAATAATTGGCTGGGAAAATCAGGAAACAGCAGAAAAAAATCAGACTATAGGATCTTACTTTGGTGATAAAGAAGATCAAAACATACAACCAGAAGAAGACAGCAAAGTCAAAGCTCCTACATCCAAAGTCTCCGAGAAAAATACAAATTGATCACAGGGCATTTAAGAGTTCAAAAATGATTTTGAAAATCATCAAAGAGAAGTAGAGGAAAAATTGGGAAGAAAAATAAGTGATGCAACAAAGTCATGAAAAATGAGTCAACAGCTTGCTAAAGGTGACCCCAATAATGCCGAAGAAAATAACACCTTAAAAATAGACTAATACAAATGGTAAAGAGGTTCAGAAAGCCAATGAGGAGAAGAATACCATAAAAAGCAGAATTAGCCATATGGAAAAGGAGATCCAAAAGCTCCGTGAGGAAAATAGTTCCTTAAAAATTAGAATGAAGGAAATGGAAGCTAATGACTTTATGAGAAATCAAGAAATTATAAAACAAATCCAAAAGAATGAAAAAAATAGAAGACGATATGAAATATTTCATTGGAAAAAGCAACTGACCTGGAAAATAGATCCAGGAGAGAGAATTTTAAAATTATTGGACCACCCAAAAGCCATGATCAAAAAAAAAAGCCTACATCATTTTTCAAGAAATTATCAAGGAAAATGCCCTGATATTCTAGAATGAGAGGATAAAATAGAAATGGAAAGAATTCACAATTCTTGAAAGAAGACTCAAAAGGAAAATTCCTAGGAATACTGTAGCCAAATTCCAGAGTTCCCAGGTCAAGTAGAAAAATATTGCAAGTAGCCAGAAAGAAGCAATTCAAGTATTGTGGAAACACAATCAGGACAACACAAGATTTAGTAGCTTCTACCTTAAGGTATCAGAGGACTTGAAAAATGATATTCTGGAGGTGAATAATAGAATATTCTAATTGTTATACAATAACAACTGTTATTATATATTATACAATAAAATTCTAATTATAGATAGAATTACAACCAAAAATCACCTACCCAGCAAAACTAAGTATAATCCTTTGGCAGAGGAAATAGACATTCAATGACATAAAGGACTATCAAGTACTCTTAACAAAATTACCAGAGCTGAAGAGAAAATTTGGCTTTCCAATACAAGAATCAAGAGAAGCATGAAGAGGTAAACAGGAAAGAGAAATTATAAGGGATTTACTGAAGTTGAATCATGAGACCTTTCTCAGAATTAGGGTAATTGGAAGGGTGAGTTGAATATGAAGGGATGATATCTAAGAAATAAAATTAAGGGATGCAAGGGAAAAGAGAAAAGGAGAGGTAGAATGAGGTAAATTATCTCACATACAAGAGGCAAAAAGCTTTTACATTGGAGGCTAAGAGCGGGGAGATGAGAGGGAATGAATGAACCTTACTCTCATCAAATTTGACTTAAGTAGGAAATAATATACACAATCAATTGGGTATGAAATCTAGTTTTCTCTATAGGAAAGTAGGGGGGAAGGTAATAAGAAGGATAAGATAGAAGGGAGAGCAAATGGGAGTAGGGTGTCATAAAAAGCAAACACTTATGAGGAGAGGCAGGGTCAAAGGCAAGAATAGAATAAATGGGGGTGGAATAGGATGGAGGGAAATATAATCTTTCACTACATGACTAATATGGAAGTATTTTGCGTGACTACATATGTATAACCCATATCAAATTGCTTGCCTTCTCAGTGAGGGTGGGCGGGGAGGGAGGAAGGAAGAGAATGTGGAACTCAAAGTTTTAAAAACAAGTGTTAAAAATTGCTTTTACGTGCAACTGGGAAATAAGATATACATGCAATGGGGTATAGAACTTTACCTTGACCTACAGGAAAATAGAAGGGAAGGGGAGAAGAGAAGGGGGTGATAGAAGGGAGGGCAAATTGGGGAAAGGAGTAATAAAAATGCACGATGGGGTTGGGGGAGGGGACAGATGGGGAGAAAATTTGGAACTCAAAATCTTATGGAAGTGAATGCTGAATGAAAACTACAAATAATAGGAATAATAAAGAGAAAGACCACATGTTAACTTTTTTTAAAAAGTGCTGCTAAACACCTCTTTTTGTAGTGACTAAGAACTGGAAATAGAAGGAATTCCCCTCAGTTGGGGAATGGCTACACAAGCTGTGGTATGGTGATTGCGATTAAATATTACTGTGCTATTAAAAAATGCCAAACAGGATGATTCCAGAAAAACCTGGAAAGACTTACATGAACTGATACAAAATGAAGTGAATAGAACCCGGAGAATGCTTTATACAGTAATGGCAATACTGTATGACAAAGAATTATAAATACCTTAGCTATTCTCAGCAATACAATGATCCAAGACAATCCCAAAGGGCAAATGATGAAGCATACTATCCACCTCTAGAAAAAGAATTGATATTGTTTAAATACAGATTGAAGTATACGATTCTTCACTTCCTTTTATTCGAGTCTTGATTGTTTTATATGATTTTAGATGTTTATATGATTTAATATGTATAACCTGTATGTGATTGCTTACCATCTCAGGGAGAGGGAAAGAGAGCAAGGAAGAGAAGGATAAAATTTCTAACTCAAAACTTTTTGTTAAAGTATTGTTTTAATATGTAATTGGGGAAAAATAAAACATATTAAATTTTTTTAAAACCCCAAAATAAAAAAATGAAATAAAAATGAATTTATTTAAATCTTTTCCTTTACCCAACAGTACTCTTTCTGCCCATTTTAGCACCAAGATGCTGAAAAGGACTTTAAAGCACTATGGCAATATACTGAAATGGATGGTGAGTGTTGTCTTGCAGAGGCAGGAGAGGGAGATAGATCTGAGGCTTGTGGAATTAAAGATAGGAAAATGTAGATGAGTTATGTAGATACAACAATGGAGGAAAGAAAGGATAAGTGTTTGAACTAGAAAGGTAACTTTCTCAGTGGATATATGAGGAATGATGCAAGAGGTGCTGATGAATAAACCTTGGCAACTGAGTATACCAAAGATTTTATTATTCCTTGATTGAAGATGAATCACAAATCTATATATCTAGCCCTAATTTCTCCCTTGAGTATGAGGCATTTTATCAATTTCTTATGATGCATTTCAAATAGAATGTCTCAGAAATATTGCACACAAAATATGTCCCAACGTACCAAATCCACCCATCTTCCAAATTCCCCTCAAAGGCACTGTCTTCCAGTCACCCATGTTTGTTACCTCAGCATGTTCCTCCACTCTTCCTTCTGTCCCCACTAATTTCTTCAGTTGCCAAATCTTACCATTTTCACTTTCACAACATCTCTCTTATCTCACACCTTCTCAATTCATACAGATATCACCTTGATTAGGACTTTTATCATCTCTTACCTAAAACAATGGAATGACTTCCTGAGTACTCTTCCTGTTTTACCTCTCTTTTCTCCCATCTATACCCCACACAGTTACCAAAAATAATTGTCCTTAAGTATAGCTATGACTATGTTGCTCTACTACTCGATAAACTCCAGTGGTTCTGATTCTGTCTAGGATAAAATACATATTCTGTTAACCTTTTAAAGCTCTTTACAACCTTGGCCCAACCTATCTTCTTGACCTGATTGTACTTTATTCCCCTTCCTGCACTCTGCAGTCTAGCCTTATTTGCCTTCTCCTTCTTCCACATACATGTCATTTGATGGACATGAGCTGAGATGTCAGCTCCCTGGGCTTTGCACTGACTATCCTCCACAGCTAAAATATACCCCTCTTTACCTCTTTCTCAAAGAATCCTTCCCTTTCAGATATAGCTCAATAATCTCCACATAAAAACTTTTCTTCAATTCTTCTTTAGATTTCTCTCTCCCTGTTTTTTATTTATTTACATTTATTCTTCATAAGCTAATATATGCATTTGTTGTCTAATTAGAATACAAATTTCATTTTTTGCATTTGTACTCCTAGAATTTGCAATAGTGCCTGGCACATGATATATACTTAGTAAATGCTTGTAATGGATTGATTGATCGACTGATTGATTGAATGAAGGTTTTTAGGGGAAATTGAAATTCAAGGATTATTTTGCTTGTGTGACTAGTAGGAGTGTGTTCATCCCTTGTTGCTGAAGAAGACCATGCCATCAGAGACATGATGACATGACTTGCACATGACTTTGTTTTGAGTGAAGGAGGGCTGTGCAGGTCACCAGCCTCACTTCTCCTCCACAACCATCTGAATCCAGTGACTAGATAGTCATCAGGATGACCAAAATGACCCAGGATGAGGCAATTGGAGTTAAGTGACTTGCCCAAGATCACATAGCTAACGAATGTCAAGTGTCTGAGATGAGATTTGAACTCCCTCACTGAAAACCAGGAAGTTTAGAAGAGAATTAGATTTAGATGGAAATATAACAGGATTTATTATAAATATGTTTAATTTGAAATGCTAATAGGAGATCCACAAGCAGTTGACCATGCAGATTGATTTTGGGGAGATGTTAGATCTAAATATATGGATATGAAATACCATATAAAGTGAAAATTTTTGTATTGTTGCTAATGTAAATAATACTGTATCAGGTCATATCACTGGCCTTTGCAGATATTTTCTTAAAATCCTTTTCTGTTGGCCTAAGTCAAATGTTACATTAAGTTCCTTCTTATTTAGCTTAAAATATGAATTCTTCTCAGATATTTTCCCTCCATCCTAATATGATTTTTTCCAAAAATTTCACACTAATATAAAAAATATATGTGTGGTAGAAGGAAGAAAGAAATTTGGATTAAAATGATACCTAAAACTAAATAAAATCTTAAATTGATAAGAAGTTACCTGATCATTTCCACTGTAGAAGTTCATAGTGGGCTGATCTTCCCTTAATTCCTATAGATGGTCTTTCTTTGATTATAGTTTATAACTGTCTAATTTAAGTTTATTACAAATAATACTACTGATAAAGAATGACTGCAATCATAACACTCAGATTTTTTTTTAAAAAATATGTTCCATTCATCACAATTTACAAACAAAAGAGATTTAGGAGGACTCAACCTAAAAGGGGATGCAGAAAAGTAATGGTCAAGGAAAGTCCCATTTATTTAACCATCTCTTCCTTCAACACATATTTATTGAGCATTTATCATGTATAATACACAGTGTTATCATTGTATGGGATACCTTGAGTTCTGAGGTTTAATTTCTACCCTCAAGTAGTTTACAGAAGAATAGAGGGAAATAGACATAAGTGAAGGAAGTATGTGATAAATAGAATCAGAATAGGATAAAGTGCCATAGGTTTTCAGAGGATAGAAATTGACTTGTGGGAAAGCTTTCATAGAAATAGTGCCATTTGAACTAGACCATAAAGAATGGTTCTTTGACAGGCAGAGAAAAGTTGAAAGGACCAAGGCAGACAGGATACATGCAAAACTTCAGAGCTCAGAAAGTTCAAGGCCTATTTGAGGAACTGCAAATATTTAATCTGAAGAGGAAGAATTGCATATGCAGAGGTTTCATTTTAGAAATATCTGTCAATGATTGGAATAAGAATGAAAAAGGGTTCAAATGAAAGGATGAGGAACACTAAAGGATTTTCTCTTATACGCAATGACATCTTTTGAAAATGTTTCACGAAGAGACTGTGACATCATAACTTTGCTTTAGGAGAAGTAAATTGGCACTTTTACAGAAGATAAACTGGAGGAAAGTTTCACACACCTCATAATTACATTTAAATTATATGCTTACAATGGTAAATAGGTATTTTGGTGTTATTGTGTCTTTCTCAAAAATGTATTATTAAAAATAGCTCATTTAAATCTTTAAATTTAAATTCCATCTTTTCACACTGTTTTCCCAACTCTAGGTCAAATGACAACAATGAATCAATAACAGTCATATATTTCTATTTACCAGTGTGTGTACTCCTTAGGGATTATAGAAACAGTGACAGATTATGCAAAGAATTGTTTTGGCCAGTTAAAATAAATGAACATTACTTAAAAATATTTACATTTTGTAAATTAACATTTAGTAGTTATTACATTGAGCAATATCTAGGAATCAATATTGGATGGGAACATTAATGTTACATTTTATTCAAAATATTATTCTCTGATGGGAACCACTTAAGATCATTAGATATTCTTTAAAATTACCAAATATCCTTTCAGGAAAAAATACACTTACAAATTCAGGTTTTTATGTATTATCATAGTTATTTTCTCACAATAACTGACATAATAATTAGAAATCTCACTGTATTTTTTTCTTCACACTATCAGATTGATTTCTAAAAAGATGCTATGAAGTTTACCATTCTACTAGGAATCAGAGGATGTCTATTTTTTTCTTGGAGATGCAGTGGAGGTTAACTGATTTGCCCAGGGCCACATAGCTAGTAAATGTCAAATATCTGAGGCTGAATTTAAACTCAAGTCCTCCTGACTCCAGGGCCAGTACTCTATCCATTGTGCCACCTCAGGGTATCTATTTCTTTACAATCTATTTCTCTAGTTTTCAGTTTCATGAATTTTTATCATGTCTGTAGGGGGCATCAGGTGGTACCTCATTTAAAAAAATATATATATCTCTTTAATGATGAAGTGAACCCAAGCAATTTATTGCAAATAATTGAGGTTTTCAAATTTGTTCAAATTCTTTGATCATTTATCCATTTTGTAATTGGCATTATCCCTATGGCTATATTTGTATTACACATGGATTAGAAGTACATTGTAAATTTACAAACTCATTACTTTAATGACATTTTTTAATTTGACTTGTATTTCTATCAACAAAAGTCACTTTTTAATTTAGCTATGTTTTGCTCCTGTTTTAATTAATTAATCAAATTCTCTTTGCTAACATCGGCTGTAACCAGAGACAAGACCACTACATCGTAAAGTTCTTTAGTCACATTACAATTAGTACAGCCAAAATTTAGCGTGGATCCATTATTTAAGAAAAGCAAAGCAAGAAAATATTGACTTGCTTTTCTCCCAGAAAGGTATAATTGTTACCTTTCAAAATTTTATTATAAATAAATAGGAAAGTTGAAAAGGGATGTCACTGTCATTCACAAAGGGAGATAACCAAAAGGAGAAACAGTATCAAGAGATACATTTGCAATCCACTTTATTTGTAGTAAAATCTTGGCATTGGAAAAAATAAAAGTTTCTTACACTGTGGTAAACAATGAGAGAAGCAAAACAATATATTTTTTCACAGTTCTTTTAAAACAATGCATGTTGTTCTTAAGTCTGGAATATTAGAAAAATACAATAAAAACAATCTTTTTCTTTACAAAACTGAGTGCAGAAAAGTTTTATTTTAAAAATATTGTCTTAAATAATACTATTTTATTTGATTTATAAGTTAGGTAGTTAAACCCATTCATGCTTGAAGGTTTTTCTATAAATGGTGAGTTTTTTAATTGTTATTCCAATAAAGGCAGCAAGAAATCTCACCAAGAGGTTTCTTTATGGAATATTTATATTATATTTTTCTATAATGATAACTTAAGTAAAAAATAAGCTGCAAAAATTATTTCATAGGAATATGACTAGAACATATTTGTAAGTTACCTTGCAAAACATTTAAAATGCTGTATAAATCCTATTATTAGTACTATTATACAATTTTGACATCTAAAATATATAAGGCACTGTTAAAAAGTAATAGTGGTAGACCTAAGCTATAATGCATAAATGAGCAAAGGATTTGACTGGACAGTTTTCAAAGAGAAAACAAAAAACACACTTTGTTAATATTTGCTTGAGGAAAATAATTGCCCTTGCTTCATCATTAAAAAGATGTAAGTTAATTTTTTTTTTTGAGGTAACACCTCACATGCTTAATAAATGGCCATATCATGAAACTCAACACTGATGAGACTGTAAACAGATACATGCAATAATTGCTAATGGAATTGTGAATTGTAGAAGATTTTTGTGGAGCTATCTGATAGTATTTAGAAAAAATAAAATAAATGATCACTCTTTGGTCCATTAATTCCTTTGTTACAAGTATACTTCAAAAGCATTACTAAAAAGACCAACTATTGGTTCAAAGACTTTCAAAACAGCATTATATGAACTTGAAAAACAAAATATATGCAAACAAATATCCAACAATAGGGAAATGGTTAAACAAATTGTCACACTAATTAATAAAATAATGCAATGTTCTTAAAATAGATAGCAATGAGGATTACAAAAGGATAATGTAGTGTTCAAGAAAACATATCCCCAAATTTGAAAGTTTTCTAAAGAAATTTATTAAGTCATTTGGCCAATGTGTGCTTGTGTGTGTGTGTGCGTGTGTGTGTGTGAGAGAGAGAGAGAGAGAGAGAGAGAGAGAGAGAGAGAGAGAGAGAGAGAGAGAGAGAGAGAGAGAGGGAGGGAGGGAGGGAGAGGGAGAGGGAGAGAGAGAGAGAACACCAGAAAAGAGATATGTCTCCCTCTGTCCAGGTCCTGGAAGATTTACATCACATAAAATTTGATAAAATTTTCCACACTCACTTATATATGAATCATTTTAAAAAGGAACACAGAAGACTCACACAGCACAATTCACATACAAATCATTGGACAAAGGTATCACATGCAAGATCCATACAAATCACATGAAAAGAACCCAAAGCATAAGTGTGGGTGGACTTCAACAAGTTATTACTGCCAAATAATGTTTTGGATCAATCTAAGATCTGAGGGAAACCCAAAATTCCTCATAGTCATTTTGCATATTCCTAGATAGTTCTGAGATCAAGTGACTTTCTGGATGCAGAATGCAGAAAATATGGTGTAAACAGTTTAATTATTAATAAGTTTTCTGAACAATATGATAGATAGTTTTCCACAAGTTAAAAAGCAAACACAAGAAAATGGAGCATACACTTATGAAAAGACTTCCTACAAGGATTTCGAGGCAAAGGCTAAAATTTGTTATGTAACTGTTTAAGTGTAAGTAGCAACAAAGAAAGTAGAAGTCCTTATTTAGATATTTCTTGCTGCCTAATAAAAACTGATATTAAAAGCCACAATGGATTCTCAGCATTCATGAATATGTATTATTTATATATCAATGATAAGCAGTAGTGACTAACATCAGAATCTTAACATCTGAATTATATGAGATACATTTCTGGAAGAGTTCCTAATATTGTGTGTTAGGCAAGAATGTATAATGGTCTATTTGAAATTCTGGAGTCTATTTTTAAAATTTAAAAATTTATCAAAGATTAAATTTATAAGTTATTAAAACCTAATCAAAGGATAGTCTAATCATTTATTTTGTCAAAATTGCCCAATAGTTTAGGATTACCTTTTTCCTTTGTTCTTGCCATCTAGAGGAATATTCTATGTAAAGCACTTTGTATGAGAAAATCCTGTTCAAATCTAAGGTTGTCATTAACATCATTACTGCTGTCATTGTTACATAATGACTTTTGCATATATCTTAAAGTTTTCCTAAAAGGTAACTTTTATTTTTATTGAATAGAAAAATAGCTTTTCATTAAATCAAGATAATAAAAGAAGTTAGATCAGAAATATTCTTAAAGTAAATTATCTTTTCCATTTCTTTTTATGAAAGAATAATCATCCTCCATACATAGCTACTTTCACATAAAATTCCTAAGCCATTTTCTATAAATGCATACTCTGACTTTGGTTTTTAAAAAATTGTCCAAAGAATACATATATTTGGATATATGCATATTTTATATGTCTCTGTATTTAAATACAATTTAGAAGAATAGGATAAAAGTGACTGAAGCTTACAATTAATCAAAACTAATTCTAAATTATTTTCTATTTGGTATCTACATTTTTGTACCAAATATTTTTTATTTTACATAAAATTTTTATTTTTAATAAAATTTAAGCAGAGTATGTAGTTAATACTACAGTTTGTTGTTTGTTTTTTTTTTTTTATAAACACAACTTCTTTGAAATTACACAATGCAGGGGATAAATTGAAAAGTCTATACTGATGTAGCAAAATACCTTGCTGAATTTAAATTTCTTTACTTTTGTTCATCTTTTCAAGTTTCTGCTTTGCATGAAATGTATTTTCATGCAAAAAATATTAAACAAAAATTACATCTATAAAATCATATTGCCTAATGAAATCCTCAGGATTTTAAATTTTCCTCACCCAATTTTGTTCTATTTATAAATATTTTATTGTCAATATCATGAAATAACATTTGTCTTGTTTTTATTCTTATAGTAAAATACTGGGTTAGGCCATGTACGGAAAGGAAAGCTGTAATGAGTTTTGCAGTTGACGCTCTTTACTGATATTGAATGAATGAACCAAGTCCATAATTAATTTGACTACATCAAAATCAACACATGACCATGCCAACACTATTTCTCTCTCAGCTCTGAGTGGGGGAAGGGAAAGAAGGGATTTTATCATGTCATTAGATTTTCCTCCAAATGGAACTAAAATTTTCCTGCTAATATAGATATGCCAGATATGGCTAGATATTGAGGACATTACTTCCATATAAAAACTTGATCACAATGGGTAGAATTTGTGGTGGTATAAAGTTATAGTTTATAATAAAGAGTAAGTATTAAAATACCCTCTGAAAAATGGTTTAAGGAGGGAATTGTTTTATATTTTACTTTAAAGTTCACCCAGAATTGAGGGTAAGAGTAAATCTGAGGCTTATGAAATAATTTTCTTCTAAATTACTGACATTCTCAGAGCTAGAGTTTTAACTTAAGAATCCTTTTGCATTGTTGTAATATGCTGAACCCAATTCCCCTTTATCATGAATAAAAGTCTGTTCTTCATACATCTTTATATGAGTGAAATAATCCCGACTTCTTTTCCTCTCGACTATCCCTTATGAGATTTTGTCGTAATCTTGTTGAAATTTCCTGAAGTGTTAGAAATACTAAAATAGGTTTCTAACAACCACCTGGGCATAAAGCATAGTCTCCTTTGAAAGTTCTATATACATGAGGTTATTCTCAAAGGGAGGTTGAACGGAAGGGACAATCCAATCATAGCCCATCTATCTCCTTAAGGTATAGGAAAAGATATGTCTCATTGAAATACACACAGATTTTTTTCCCCATTCCCTAGCCTAGAACTTGTGCACCCACATAATTTGCTGACAGAAGACTTCAGTGATTTTATACCCCAAATGAGTTATAAACTGAGAGAAGAGGTGAATTTCTTATATTTGGCAGGGGAAGGGATGGGAATGGGGGTGGGGTGAGGATGAGATGGGGTTTGTATTGCTTAGGAAAGATTGATAAGTTAGCTTGACCTCCATTTCCCTTCAGTTTCTGAATGCACCAAGTACCTCTATACCTGTGGGAAAAGAGTCACTATAAATAATACAATATTCCATCAATTCACTGTTACCCTCAATAAATAAAGCAGTGTGTGACACTGGTCCCATCCTCAAAGAAAGATGCTGACAAATTCGTCAGGTTGATTAATGTTCAGAGAAGTAAGCACCCTGTAAGATAATCAAATTTCTATCACTGAACAACAATATTTAATGTTATGGTTGTATTTATATGATGCATTTGCTTTAAAACAATATCCCCAATAGTACAGTGTCTCCATTAATTCAGCTGGTTTATACTCTGACGTGTGTCATTACAATGGATATTTCTATTGTTTGTTGAAATATGTTTGTGTTTGAAGTTCTGCTGATATTGAGATGAGATCTATTTGAAGGAGATCAGTCTAGCGAATGAAGTAAATGTAAACCTTATCAGGAGTCTCTAGTTATGCGTAGGAACATATTGCATGAGTCGGTAATGTAACTTTTGAGAAATGTCTACACACAAGCTTTCATATACCTTTATTCTGTCTTTAGAATTTGGAATGATGGGAGATCATACAATTAAAAGTCAGCGACCTCGATCTGTTCATGAGAAAAGGGTCCCTCAGGAACAAGCTGATGCTGCTAAATTTATGGCACAAACTGGTAATACGTTAGTTACATTTTTTCTATTTACTGTTGTTAACTTAATTTAAAAACACTGCATGTTTTCATAATCTTTTGCTGCACATTTGTCAGTTTTTAAGCTGATACTTTTTTTGAACCATTTTTTTGTCACCAGTTAAAGTCCATAAATAAAGTAGCTGGAAATTGAATAGAAGACATAAAAATACGCACTATGAAATACTTAACTATCAGAAAAGATTTCATTGTTCATAAAGCATAGCATGCAAATGAAATATAAGGACTGTAACAATACAATTTAAATATTCTAGTCAACTGCTTCAAATATATCATAAACATTTTTCAAGACACTTGCCAATGAAAAGTCCAGATTCTTAATAATGAGTAAACATTAGAAGACTTCAGAATTATAACATTTAAAACTGAGATGCATTTAGAACTCAACAAATTCTTTCTAAGTTCTGGTTTCAGTTACCTAACTTTATGCATCGAGAAATATTAATTAACTATTCATATTTTACAGAAATTATTCATTAGAAATGGTGTGACTTTAATATTAGTTACAATATCCTTAGTTAAAAACAATTTTTCTCAAGGAAACTCAATAACTAGAAGACAGTCTATTTGCATATGATATGATACTTCAAAACATTGAGAAAAAAGAATATTAATAAAATGACTGTCTTTCTCATAAGTGTTTTCATATATCTAAAACCTCCATACATTATACAAATAACTAGGAAAGTAATTACTTTGCCTACGTATTTAATGTCTGTGTACACAGAGATGCTGCGGAATATTACATTCAAGTTAGGGCTCATTGTAATAAATGAGCTAGCATTCTATCTGGTAACTCTGCAGCTGACACCTTTTAAATGAAAGGGTTTTTTTTTATTTTTTAAATGTGTCATGAACATATCCAATTGTCATCTTTATTTTGAAAACTAAAACATCTTTGTCTCCATGAAGGTTTTGTCCATTGCAAGCTAGAGGAGTCTGTTCCTCCTGTTGATGCAGATGGTCTCAAGGAAATTGGTCACCTTTCCGAAGTGATGCCTTGGCCGTTTATGATACAAACTTCTGAGAGAATAAATACATTCCCCTTTTGTTTATATCTTAGATAAGGTTTAATCAGACACTAGCATTAATGATTTAATTTTTAAAATATATTTTAATACCATTGAAGTATAATTTTTGTAATCAGTAAATGCATATATTTTAGAGAACTTACTTTCAGGTAATAGTATTACCAGGTTCTAATTCAACAATCAATATACGGAGGGAGATTAATGTTCAGAACAATGTACAGTAATGACCTAAGTTTAGTTTCTTGCAGATGCAGAAATTCCTACAAACTACTTTGCGCAGGTCAAAACTTATGGGCATTGATAACAACACAAAGTAATCTACTTGTGTTTTGCTAAGTGGATTAAGAAATGTCTATCTGGACTTGTGTAAATATGCAGACATCCTAAAATTTGACATTCTTTCCTTTAGGCTTTGAGAAGCTTTACCATTTGTCATCTATTGGAAAACGCTTTGAGTTTAAAGAAATGACTAAGACACAGAGTGCTCACAACCATCTCAGGGGCATTTCAGGGGAAAATATTCAAAGAAAGGGGAAATCCTACATTGAGAGATCTGGTTGGTGGGGTGTGAAGACTCTGACTTGACTCATCTGTCTGCTAACAGGGAATGTTTCCTTGTATCAAGCAAATGACAGGAAGAAATTCAGCTGAAAAGAGATCAACTTATTGGGTTTATGAAGCCTGAGTGTACAGTTCTCACGTGCTTAGGCATATGGCAATTGCCCATTTTGGTTTTGCTTTTGCACTGATTTTGGGCAAATCAGAATTTACATAAGCATACTTTAGACATACATACACACACACATAGTTTATTTGCCTCTACTGTATAAGCAGTGCATACAAACCCAACCTTTAATTAAAACTTTTTATGAATTCAGATAACCAAAACTAAATAACCATGTTTTTAAACCAAAAACTTATTAATGTCTATATTTTCATTTAATTGCTCCTTTCTAGTCACTATATCTAATATATTATACCTCTTGGATTATAAAATAAATGAAACATTTTAAAAATTGAATCATGAAGATATTTTAAAATATTTCCTCACATTCTTATCCATATTTCCAAAAATGCAATGAGCATCTTTATCATCATATGTCTGAAAAAAAGATTGTGTTAGTTGACGATATTAATGTTGAAGAATTCACTATTTGATATGATAGATTGATACATAAAGGTACAGAAGAAATATAAACATATAGATTCATTGCTTTGGAACTTATTAAAAGCATTGTTTTAGGAATAAAATTCTTTTCTGAAGGAAGGAGATAGCATCACTGGCAAAGCAATAAAGTGAAAAGCATCCATCAGGTCTACTGGAAATATTTTAATAATCATTTCACTTACATTTTCCTGATATTATCATTCCTTTAGGCATTATGGGAGTTAGTATGGATCTTACAAGGTAAGTGTCACATAATTAGACATCCTATACAGTGTTATGTTACAGAACATTCTCTTCTACCTATCTTTTGAGCAAAGGAAATGTTTAGAGACATGAACATTTTTCTTTTGATCGCATTATTTTGATAACAAAATAGCTATAAATATAAAATAATAATGGAAATGATTATGATATGATTTTTTGTACTCTTCTTACAGTGTAGAAAAACCAAGTACTAGGATGGATTTCATAGTTTTCAGAAATATTTAAAAAACATTTTTCTCTTTGACTTTAGAGATCTATAGGAGTCACCAGAGAAACTTGCATTGCAGATTTGTATGCACATTTTAAGAAAACTTCCTTAGAAAGTTTTTAGTTTTAAAATATTTATTAAACTCATGTCTTCAAGATGTAATAAGATTATCTATCACTTCACAAATAAGAAGACTTGATTCTAGTATGGTTAACCTATTAATTGAGTTAGTGTTTGGAATTGGTTTATATTACCACACAAATCATTTAACCATAATTAAATAATTGATCAAGTTAAGGAATGAGATTTCTGTTCTATGGATTAAATGGGGGCACATATTGGCATAGATGGCAAGAGGACTGATCTTAGAGTGAGGAAGACCTGGGTTAAAGTTACAAGACTGACTGTGTGACAATAGGAAAGTGCCTTAATTTCTCATTTCCGGGGGGAACTCCTTAAGACTAGATGTTGCAGAGGTGTAGTTATCTAAGTTAGTGAAGAGAGTTTTCACATTGCCAGGAGTTCACTACAGTGATGAAATCAGAGGTTTAGACACTTATCCCACCAAAAAAAAAAATTAAATCAGATACCATTTTAAGTATTAAACAATAGTTCATGATAATAATGCATTTCATCTTCACAATTTGGCTATAAAAGTTACTTTTAATTTATGGCACTAAAAAGATCGTGGATTTTCTTTTAGATAATATGGTAGTTTTTTTTTTACTTTACTGAGAAAAAATAGCTCCCTCAAAATATTAAAGAGTCATGTAATTTAAAAAGTAGTATATTTAAATTTTTTAAAGTTTAAAAAGCCATTACATTTAAAAAGTAACAACACCACCAAAATTTAAAATCAAGTTTCCAAGTTTATGATAAAAAGGAATACTGATATTCATAGCCTAGTCAGTCATTTTGGTCTGCTGGCTTTAAAAACCTTACCATTACTTTAAAACATAGTGATTTCCAACTGTTTCTTAATATATTCTTTATCAACTAGCCATGGTTAAGTATCATATTATTCTATATAGCTTTCTAATCTATACTTATTGAAACACAAGACATCTAGATGTTGTATCATGTAATTTAATTGACAATGGACAAATAAGTTATGTGTAGATAAATAACAATTGTCTAGACTGGCAAAGGGATCAGACTGTGAAATCAAGACTCCCCTTGCTCGGATATGACTACACTTTTTGTACCATCTAGACCAAGTGGTAATTTATATTCATTTAAGAAACTTTCTCCATACACATAAAAACTAAATTAAATATTGTAAATATATAATACCTATATATTATAACATATATATATATACACACACAAATGTATGTGCTTATGTACACATTTGCACCATACACAATAGAATGAACAAACTGAAATGTCCAAGTTGCTTCTAAAGGTCTCTATCATGAAAGAGACAAACATTTTAAGTAATTATTTCTTAACTTCTCTAAGTCTCCATTTCTTTATCAATAAAATGATAACAGATGCCTTCACTACCTACCTCACAGGGGTGTTGTGAGGACAAAACTAAATGTCTATGAAGAGCTTTGTACCTCATGAAGTTTTATAAAGATGCTCGCAAGGGTTATTTTTTCTTCTTTCAAAAAATGCAGTTAATATCAAAAATTGAAAATCACACACAGTCCTTTTGTACTTAAAACATTCCTTACAAAATGTATTTAATTTCTCATATCAGTCATCTAATGAATTTCACTTCTGTCAGTCTTCCAGTGAGTTATGCTGTTTTCCTCAGGCTTGTCAAGTCAAAACATTAGTGGCACAGAAGGAGAATGCATAGAAGCAAAAAAGAATTTGGCAAAGCATTTGTTTCAACAAGCTGCCATTTTATAGGGATCTTTTCATTGGTCTCAAATAAAAAAGTCATGTTTGAAAATGAATGCATGTCATCGGAAAAGGTCCCAAATGAAGGAAATTTGTTTGTCAATGAATTATTTGAAAGTTTAGGATGAGGAAAAAGAGAAAGACAATGCTAATTTCCATGGACAAGTAATTGCTCATTCTAAGACCTCATTTAGCAACTTTAAGAAAAATTTGCATTATTATTCAGAACTGACCCCCACATTTTGAAATCTTTTTATGGCAAAAATAAACTGAGAGTTAACATATAATTGTTTAATATTCACAAAATATCAGTCTTTTCTTACAATACTTAATTTGCCAGTATACAGTATATACTTGAAGGTCTTAAACCTGTTACCATTGGAAAGTACAATTAAACCAAATATTTCTGAACTCCTACATGCCAGGGTAAAATAAAGACCATTGCTTGAGACAAAATAATTTAAATTTTGGGCAAAAACTATCTCAGTTTATTTTATTTATAAAACCTTCATTATACATATATTAGCCCAGTATTTAATTCATAATTTCCTAAAACTCATTCAATCAATTTTATTAAGATAGTTTCTGTCCATAGGTTCTGCATATAGATTCAAATGCTCTAAAGATAAAGTTTTTTAATATCTTTCCTAAATTTGTACCTGAAAAATTTTTTCCTTCAGTTCCACAAAGAGAAACATCACTGTTGATAACTGATATTCTGCATAAGGTTGTTTTTTTAAAGGTAAGGAATACCTAAGAAGAAAAGTTTTGAGTTTTAATATCACTTGCACTATTCAGCCAGTTGATAAATATTTAAGTGCCTACTTTGTGCCAGTCACTGTGCTAAGTGGAGGGATACAAAGACTGGCAAAAGTTATTTCTATTCTCAAGGACCTCTCACAGTCTAATGTAATCAGTAAGTAATATGTCTCTCGTATAAAATCAGAATCAAATATTGTAGTTCTGTTAAAACAAAGAAACTGAGGGAGAATGTTAACCTAGATCATACATCCTGATGTATTAAACAATTTATTATAGGCAGTACAAGAGATTATCCATGAAAAACTAGTCCAAATTTAATTCTATATGCATTAACCTGACTACCCCTCCTTATGCTCTATTTAATATGATACATGTCAATGTAAAAGTCGTTATCATCAGAACCTCTGTGGGAATACTTAAAATAGAAGCATGCTTAAGTCACTTCTCAAACAATTAACTTCAAGTAATGGAAATAATGTATATGGTAATATCAAAACTTGAAACTTATTAATGATAGGAAAATAGTATTTATGTCTGGCCAGAAAATTTTTCTTTGAGATCAAATTTATAATATCTACTATGAATGTTAGGCTAAGAGAGCATTAAGAGCCCACTGTAATGATTTTCAGTACTTCAGCCTTTAAATTTCCTTAGATCTTGAATTCATTAATTATTTGGAAACCATTGATGCTGTAGAAGTGATTTATTTGATTTGAGAAAATGGATCCAAACCTTCCTTATTTTATAAAAGTCCATTGTTGTCCATTTTTAGCATTATAATGCAAATACTGGAAGAGTTTTCATCCATTCTGAACAAGAGTCACTAAACTGATCTAGACCCTGGGAAAAGCATCATGTTGTCAAAATTCCCTTATTAATAATTGTAATAGAATGAATAACTTCTTTTTGAAATGGCAAAGTAATACTACTCTAGGACTTTTTTGGAAACAATGAGAGTAATTGTTCAGTGTGCTACAACGCAAATTAATATGACAAAAATACCCATGACTTGAGCATTCTAAGAGCTAGGAATGAGGGTTCACAATGAAGGCATGAAAGAAATGCATGGATATATAATTCATCCCTCACTTTAAAAGAATAGGATATGTTTGAATAGCATTCAGCTACCCTCCCCCTGTACCATTTCATATATATTTAAAGATTTTTAAGGCAGAAAATAAAAACCAATTTGTCTTCTATTATGCAAAATGTTGACTGATTCTTTTTCTTTTAGTGTCCATAGTGCAGTGGTGTTTTGTGAAAAGAAGCACTACTTACAAGGTTGGACCCAAAGTCAGTTCTTGCATCAGTTCTCTGTGCATCCCAATTTTTAATTTATTGTTTCACTAAACATTTTTTTCCATGGGCCCTATCAAGTGTCTAATGTCATACTGTTGCCTTCCAATTTGCTTACATGCCACAATGTTAGTTACTTACGATGTTTTATATTATTACTCAAGGCAGTATTCATTTTTTATTTGTTGTCTTGTGTACAGGTGAATCTGGTGTGGAAGAGTGGTCCCAGTGGAGTTCATGTTCAGTTACTTGTGGTCAAGGGTCGCAGGTGCGAACCAGAGCTTGTGTATCACCTTACGGGACCCACTGCAGCGGCCCATTAAGAGAATCAAGGGTTTGCAATAACACTGCCCTCTGTCCAGGTAGTGTTAGCAGCAAATACAATTGTGGATGTTATTGAATTGTGTCTTGCTAAGCATTTGAAATATTTGGTTATTTTCACATGAATTGAGTATAGACATTTTAATTAGAGTGGATAAGTGTAATTCTTATTCATCTGGGAAATTTCATTATGTATGTGATTATTTCTGCTTTCATAGCAATCAAAAGATCTATACAAGCAATTCTTTCAAATGATATGAGTGAGTATATGTTTTTAATTAGATGCTTATCCATAGTTTTATTTTTACAGGAATAGAAATGTTGAATGATTTAGGAAGCAAAAAACACAATTTACTAATGTGCTGGAAACATGAAACAAATTTTCATTATTTAAGACAAATGACAAGTTTTTGGAGCCAGGAATTCTCCACAATTGCCACAAAAAGTCATTATAACCTTATAAGTGAAAAAAAAAATTTATTTCCAGGGGCCTTTTTTTAAATTCAGCTCAAACTCCCTTTGACCATGGTTACAAGTACAATGATTACATTTGGTTCTCTATATTCAGCTACTGTCTGTGAGCTGGAGGCTCTATTTTACGCTTCTGTTTAATATAAAATTTGAAATGACTGCCCTCTTTTGAACTGTCCATTGCTTTGGACATTTGATACAGTCATTTAGGAAACAGAAAATGATATAACCCAAATGGAACAGAGTACCATTTCTTTCTTACTTAAGGCAAGTATCAAATATTTCACTGCAAACCAGCATTTTCTGGTGCATTCATACAACTACAAAATTCTTTCCCTCAGTTTCCTCCTTTTTCTCTTTCTCCTCTTTTTCCTCTTCTCCTTTCCTTCCTTCCCCTCTTTCCTTTTCTTTCCCTTTCCCTCTCTTTTTATCTCTCTTCATCCCTCCATCTCTCCAGCCCTCCCATCTCCTCTCCTCTCTGATGTTGGTAGCTAACGGTTTGTATTTCATTCTCTGTGGGATCACCTGGAAAGATGCTAACTATAAATCCAGGTTCTAGCAGCACCGATGCAATAAGGAGCTGTTTTATGGTAACCAGCAGTAGTTTGGTCCACAGAGGAACATGGATTTTTACCTGCTCCCCCTCTAAACACATGGCTTGTCACAGCTTGCTAGTTTTGTAAGCTTCCTAGGGACACCCCTATGGTTTTATATCTGGGACCCCTGAGGGTTTCTTCCTTTCAGTAGGGAGAGGTAGAAATGAATCCTAAAGAAATATGGGGCACTTAAGTGAATGGATGTTCCCAGAGGAGCTCCTGATTCTAGGAACCAACCTAGCAAGTAGGAGGCAAAGCAATGTAGAAACATAAACAATCACAGCTGAGTAGTACAAGATACCTTGACCAGTAAGTAGAAGAGATTATATAAAACATTAGAGGATAGGAGGGGAAGAAGGTCTGGGAAGGAACTGGTAAGAAGCAGTTGGGAAAGAACAAATGAAACCAATCAGTAAGACAGTTAATCAGTAATAATTTAGTAAGTGCTGTAGGCACTTATTTATATGCCAGGGACTGTGCCAAGGACTGAGGATACAAAACAAGCAAACAAAAAAAACCACATAAACCCTGTCCTTAAGGAGATCACATTCTGATGAGAAAGACATCAAATAAATATCTAGATATAGACAGGATATATGCAGAGTAAAAAAGGGTTACGTGTGCAAGAAAGTTTTGATGGAGTGTATAGAATGTGGAAAGAAGTAGAACATAAAGGATAGAAGGAGAAGTCAAAAGCATACAAAGAGAAAATGGCAAAAACAATTTAAAAGAACAGAAAGGTGAAGGACAAAAGGAATGATACCATTAAGGGAAGAAAGATGAAGAAAAAAAAAGAGGAATCAGAGCAAAAACTAAATGACGTGTAATTGACACGAGAAAAAATACAGAGAATGGAATAGGATCAATATGCAGAAAAATAGTAGAAAAGAAGGTCTAGAATTCCAGAGAGGACTAGAGGAGATTTAAAAAGCTGAGAAAATTGAAAATGAGCAATTAGAAGTGTATGCTTTGTGACAACAGAGCAAATTTGTACTTAATATTTATGGAATTTCACTTTTATGGATTAAGTTCAAGTGTGTGTGTGTGTGTGTACACATAAATAATAATCTGTCAAAGAATAATGTATAACTGTATTTGGGATTCATGAGAAGCAGCAGGATGTATTGGACAGAGAGTTGACCTCAGAGTCAAGAAAATCTATTTTTAAGTCTTATCTCTGACACGTTTTCTATGTGACTAAGGACAAATCATTTAATCTCTCATGCCTCAATCAACTCACTAAGAATATAAGTTGAAGACAACCGGCTGATGAGCATCAGTAGAAGGAATTTCTCACTGACAGCTCCCTATACTAATGAAATCATGTTTAAAAAAGGAAAGGAATCCATTGAGTTTCTTGACAATTAAATATTAACTATAAGTCAAAGACAGACCCAAGGCCAAATTGTGGGAGCTGTAATGGCCTTCATGGTACAATCCCACATTTTGTCACCCATCAGCTTAAATATCCACTACCATCATGTTGGTGTCTCACTGCCTAGTATACTACACCATGTTATACACTACAGGTAATATCCCAAATTCTAAGCCTACCCCATCTTTCATATCACTTTCATCATCAAAATGTACATATTCATTGACTAGCTATAATACCAAACACATTTGATATAAGGCAAGGATAATAATGATACTTTCCCAATGATAGCTGCATTTTAACCTTGTTTTTCAATGCTAAAGGCATTGGCAGCAAGAGACCTTACCTCTTACACTTGATGTGTGACTCTGGGCAAAGCATTTAACATGTCATGGCTCCGAGAAATGCTCTGAGATGCTACATTACAGAGGATGAAATCACATTCGGTTACTATCCCTTCATTGACCGTCAAAAGGGTTAAATATTCAGTGGTACAGTGTGCGAGAGTTTTTTATGATAGATTTGGAACTTCATAATAACGCAAGAACTTACTAAAAAAAAAATCCCAATGGTGGTTTTCTAAGGCAAAATGCCTTCCACACTCAGAGAAAGAAATATGGAAGTCATTCGCAGAATGTAGCAGATCATGTTTGTGTATGTATGTTTTAGCGTATTATGTTTTGATTTTGTAGTTATATGACTTCTTCCATTTATTTTAGTTTGACTACATAGCATAACTATAGTGAAAATGTACTCAATAGGAAAGTATATGTAGAATCTATACAGAATTGTATGCTGTCGCAGGGAGGGAGGGGGAGTAGTGGGGGGAAGATGAGGGGGGGGATAACATCTTAATTTTAAGGAAGTGATTGTAGAACATTAAAAATAATGATAATAAAATTAAATTAAAAAAAGAACATCAAAATAAATAAATAAATGAAATATTCAGTGGTAGAGTTCTTTGTGGACAGAGAACCCCCTTTTTTTTCTCCTCACTAATCTCACTCTATAGGTGAGGAAGGACTCTGCCTGTGTTTAAAGTTGGTTCTTGCTTTAACACTAATCCATCAGTCGAATCAAATTAATTTCTAATAAGGATAAGAAAAAAAAATTGTGAATTATAAACTTGAAAAAATAATAGTATTAAATCAATAAAGACTGGAGGATTTACAAGCAAAAGAGTTATTCAGAACATGATTTCCTTTTGAAAGAACATCAGTTTCCTTCTTTAAACTCAGGCTGAGATGCAAATTATTATCCTCAAAAGAGAGTCTGGCTATGAGTAGGAATAAAGAAAGTTGGATTGGAAAGCACCTTAATCAGGTTTTTCTTTTTAGCTGGTTTTACATAAGTGCATGTATTTTTATTTCAACAGAAAGATATATTATTTTATCCTTCATCTAAGCAAAAGAGAAAATCTGTCAGAAGACTTGAGAACGCACTTTTCCATTCTCCCATTCATCCTTACCTGCATTTCATTGTGCCTCTGGAATAAGAGACAAAACTGAAGAGTAGCATATATGACAGAAATTTTAACTCACTTTCTTAAACTATATGCCTTTATATTGGCTAATGACAATTTCCACAAACAGTTGTATCCATCTTATTTATTGTTATAAGTTGTAAGATGTGATAGTGATATTTGGGAAAGCATATTTACTTCATAATAATACAGAAACATAGAATTGAAGATAACGGGAAAGCAAATTTGTGTTTTTCCTTCTTTTTCTTTTTCAATACTGAATGACATTTTATAATGTCAGTTATAAAGTTCAGTTATTTCCACCTGTTGAACATTCATAGGCTCATAAATGGACAACTTGAAGGGAGCTCAGGAGCCATCAGACCCAACATTCTCATTTTATTTGAAGGAAGGAAACAACCATTTAGTAAGTGCCTTCTATGTGCCAGGAACTGTACTAAGAGCTTTAAAAACTCTTTGAACCTCACAACAATCATTCTTGGAAGTAGGTGCTATTATTATCTCCACTTTACAAATGAGGAAATTGTAAATTAATTTATTTTAATATTAAGATTAAATGTTTTAATACTATCATAGGTGATGCTTTCAAATGGTGTTTTAACATATTTACATAAACATTTCATGGTTGTTATGCAATATTTCATGTGTTAATTATTTTGTTTTGATATTTTCCAAACTCATTATGTATGCTTTCCTTTCAAGCTAATTTTTAATGAAAGCAATGATTACAAATGAATTCTTCCATTTAAATATTGCCTGAAATGGTATAAATTTTTCTGTACTCAAATATCACATTTGCAATGAGATAAATGAGCTAAACAACATTACCTGATTAGTTAAATTGTGTCTATTGAAAATATGCCTACCATTTAAAAAAATAGCATAAAATTGTACAAAGTCAGACTAGATAGTTAACCATTCCTTGCTTCACATTATGAAATGGTGATGCTAGAGATTATTTACATTGCCAAGGGGAATGACGGAAAATGAATCATTTTCACTTTCAGGTTTCACTTTAAACATTGCCTTAGTTAAACCATATAATTCTTACTTCCTGGGGCATCTGGTAGAGCAGAAAAATCACTGCACCTTAAGTCACAAAAGCTAGGTTTGAGCCCTGGCTAAGCCATTCCCTACTTGTAGTCCTTTGACCCTCACCTTAAAATGATCTCATACTTCCCTACCATTTTAAGATTCTAAGAAATCTACTTTCTCTTTTTCCAAGTTGGTCATTTTGAATAGAAAATTATGCATTTTGAGTGATCCATAGAAAATAATTTTGTAGCAAAGAAAGTGAAAAGCTATGTAACTAATTTTGGAGATCACTGTTTTCTGATTTTTAATTTTGTGATACTCATTCACATTTTTATTATACTTCACAAAAGTTTTACATAGGCTAAAGTATATTTAATTTTCTCCCATCAGCATCATATCTGGCTTATTTTTTTTAGCAATCAGTTAACATTTATTTATTAAGCACTTATTATGTGACAAGTGTTATGTTAGGCACTTGAGATTTAAATACAAGGATTGAAATGATACTTACTCAAAAGGAGCTTATATTGTATTTTCCACTTTCTCTTGAGATAATCAAAGGAGAATAAAATATCATTGAAAAGTTGTTTTATAAAATTTGAAACCACAGAATTTTAAAGACTGCACTATTTATACTGGCTTAAAACCTTCTAATACTATAGCTTCCTGTTTACTGTATTGCTTCTCACTTGACCAAAGTCATCAATATACAGTAGAAAGTCAAGTAGAGGGGTTTTGCAATTACTGGTCAATCCGGTCAATTTTTACAGTTGAAACAGATCATGCTCCAGAAAGGACCCCTTCCCCAAGTCCCATTTGTTTACCTGTGCATTGATTAAATGTACCAGACAGGTTTCAGATTTAGAAGCTTTCTTTCTCTTCCTTTCTTCCTTTCTTTCTTTCTTCCTTTCTTTCTCCTCCTCCTCCTCCTCCTCTTCATCTTCCTCCATACTCAAATCATGCACATTGAGCATCTTTGAATAGCAAAGTATCTGAAATGGAGGCAGTATCTGAACATTATTTCCCATAACAAAATCAGTAGAATTCTATAGAAGCCAAAGGAGTTTGCAGCGAATATTAGATCCAAAATTCCTAATTAAAATGAGTTAATATTATTTTACTTTCTTTGATGCTATGGGAGAATCATGAAATCACACCATGAAAAATAAAGACTCAAGAAAAAAGTAATCAATAATTTATTCTTCAAAACTTTAGGTTTCATCAACCATCAATGTTAATTAGGTTTTTAAGATTAAGAGATGAAAATCTGCCAATTTAGAATTCATTTAATAAATTCCTCTTTTTCTGGGATGCTTTGAATACTGAAGTATTTTTAAGGAGAAAAAATGTGTAAACTAGCAAACTGAATAACAGAGCAGTGTAATTAATGACACTACTCAGAAATCTTGATCTAGCTGTTTCAATAGAACCGAAAAAGGCTAGCTACAAAGGAGGAAGAAAAAAATATATTATTTAATAAGAAATATCTTTAATATCAATATATTCAGAAAATATTTTAAATTACATATCCCATTTCATCTTTTTTTGAAGAGTATTGCCATGTTAAATGATATCTGCCATTTCTAAATGCTGAGCCATATGACCCTCCTTATTTTTAATGACAATTGATATAAATTCACCTAAGGCTAGATTAGGCATATATACATAGAACATATGTAAATGTGTTCACTATGTGTGTGTGTGTGTGTGTGTGTGTGTGTATTTTTTTTTTCAACAGACAACTTGGAGAGGTTCAGCTTTCACTGCTTATTTGATGGAGTTTTGAATTTCTAGTAATGCCGTGTTATTTGAAGCCAAGTTCAAACAGTAAATTAAGTCAGATATTCCTTTGTCTTCTTCCAGCTGATTCCTTTCTCTTCTTTTTTTTATTGAGAAAATAATTTTAAGAGTAGCTACTTTTGGTATACTGTTGGGCCATTTAATAAGGAGCTTAAAGAATCATTTTTAATATCATTATTATTGGTAGTAATTTAAGCACAGTCTTAGAGCAACCAGTCTCCTTAATTCATGATTTATTGTATTAAGTATTGATAATATAATGTCTGTAAGGTATGACATGGTCCGAAATTAAGAACTATAGGAAAAAATATTAAATATTAATGGCAGTGAAAATATTTGCTGAGAAGAAAGTTTAAAAAGCTCAGTAAAGGTTTGTACCTGCAATACTTAAAGTATGCCTCTTAAAAGTTCTATTAGTTTATACACATTAAAAGATTGATTTAATTTATTCTCAAATTTAAAAAATTAAGTAAAGAAATAATGTAAAGCTAGTCCTTCCAAGTTCTGATTCTCTTTCACCTTTTTTTTAATGTATGGCAAAACTTTTAAGGATGTCACCTAGCACTTTGTTCCTGTATAGGGTACTACTACTATTTAATGCGTGACCTTTGGACAAGTGTCTTAACCTCTCTGGTTCTCAGTGAAAAGGACTGGAATAACTGACCTCAGAGTCTATTAAGCCTCAATCCAGAATCATAAGTGAAAAGTAATTCAACTTACTATGATTAGATTAGTTAAAAAAATGATCATTATGCTGCTAGCTTTACTGTGGTAATTATCTTAAAGTAGAAATAAGTTCATTAAAAAGCTTCCTAGTGAAAAAAGTATCTCTAACAAATAACGCTGTAGATTAAAATTCAGCATTCTCAAATATAGAGAAAATATGAACTTTCCAACAAGCTCAATATATTTTCAAATTATTTTTTTCCATTTTTGTTGCAATTAACGGGGTTGATAATGTGTTTTCAGGGAAATAGATTAATTTAAGTTTCTTATCTTTTGCTGATTTTACTCTATTGTCTTCTTTTTGTTAAATTCTTTTTACTTTATTACAGTACATGGAGTTTGGGAGGAGTGGTCACCCTGGAGTTTGTGTTCATTTACATGTGGTCGAGGCCAAAGAACTAGGACACGATCATGTATACCTCCCCAGTATGGGGGAAGACCATGTGAGGGACCTGAAACTCATCATAAACCTTGCAATATTGCTCTTTGCCCAGGTGAGTGTCAGCTCACATATACATTCGATAGCAGTGTGCATTAAATATTTATTGATCTGAGTATATCTTTTAAAAATGTGCAAATATTGACTTACAACCGTTGTTTAGGCACACTGGAAAAAGTCTTGATGTCAAACCTACCTTCTAGTAATACTTTCTTCATTTAGGTCAAATGTGTTGATGATATAAATATTTTCTTGTTTTATGTGACCTTTTTATGAAGTCATCCAATCCAATAAATATCATGTGTCTACTCTTTGCCAGGAAAAAGATAGCATGGTACCCTGGAGCAACCTCATTTTCAGGAAACACGGGTTCAAGTCCTGGTTGTATGTATAAAGAACTGTGCTCATTCCAGGGGTAATCCCTGTTCTCAAGTTTGTTTCTTTCTGACAATAGCAAGGGCAGCTAGATGTCACAATGGATAGAGTGCTAGGTCTGTAGTCATGAAGGCCTGAGTTCAAACTTGGCCTCAGACACTTACTAGGTGGGTAATCCACTTAACACTATTTACCTCAGTTTCCACATCCACAAAATGAGCTGGAGAAGGTAACAGCAAACCACTCCAGTATCTTTGCCAAGAAAATCCTAAAAATGGATCACGAAGAGTAGGACATAACAGAAAAAGAACTAAACAACAGATCAAGAGAAATATAAAGTAGAGTGTGATCTAATTAAATAATAAGCAGTAATCTAGAATTACAAAATTGGAGAGTTCAATGTACATTAGTGTCCATGCGGTCCAGCCAATCCAAGACATTATAGCATACCTAGCAAGTGAGAGTCCAGCCTCCAAGGACAAAGAACAGCAGGTGTGACGCAGGTCATTCAATTTTTAAAAAGCTAAATTTAGGTTGAAAAGAATGTTAGAATAGAATAAATGCCATTGTTCAAAATCTATGCATGTAAATTTATATTTAAAATATGATATAAATTTACTTATTTAATATACCATATGTGTGTGTTTGTCCTTCATTGCCAAAGAAGACCATGTCATCAGAGAAATAATGACATGGCTTACACGACTTTATTTTGAGTGAGGGAGGGCTGTACAGGTCACCAGCCTCACTTCTCCTCCAGAGCCATCTGGATTCAATGGTCAGATATTCATCAGGATGACTGGAGATGACCCAGGATGAGGCAATTGGGGTTAAGTGACTTGCCCGAAGTCACACAGCTAGTGAGTGTCAAGTGTCTGAGGTGAGATTTGAACTCAGGTCCTCCCGACTCCTGCACTGGTGGTCTTTCCACTGCACCACCTAGCTGCCCCACCATATATTTTATTGAAAGATGAAATGGTATAATACTACAGTGTTAAACCTAAAACAAGGAAGACCTGGAATGCAAACTTTGCCTCTAACTCTAGTAGTATGATGGTGAAAAATCTGTGTAAAATATAGCAAGTACCTACTGCATAGAGTTTTTACGGATCAAATAAAATCATGTACATTTAACACATTGAAAACTTTTAAGTATTATTTAAATATCAAGAAACATTATAGCAGCTAAATGCCATACTGGGTAGAGGACTAGACTTGGAGTCAGGAAGTCCTGAATTCAAATCCTGCCTCAGATACTTACTATGTGACACTGGACAAATTACAACTCTGATTCAGTTTCCTCATTTGTAAATGAGAATAAGAGTATCATCTCCCTCAGGATTGTTGTGACACTCAAATGATGTAAGTAAAATGCTTTACAAAGCTTAAAATGCTCTATAATGTCATTTATAATCATCACTATCATACCACTACTAAAAAATGGCATTTTAATTTTCTATCCTACTTCAATATATTGTAGAAGCTATAAAATCTTAGCACAAAAAATTTTAAAATTTACCAAGCCTCTTTCCCTGAGTTCACTATCTCTATATTTTTCTAGCAACCAGTGAAGCACTCAGTACCTAGATATAAGAAGATTAGTGAGGAGAGATAAGGTGAAGAGATTTATTTACCAGAAACAAGAAAATCATCCCCCTACATTCATGTAGATAGAATTTCTATCTGTCCAAAGGTTTCCCACATATATTCCCACAAATAGATGACTTTCAGCATTCTCTGAAATTCAATTCAAACATCATTTAAGTGCCTTCTATATTGTAAAGACACATAGATGAAATTAGTCCAGATCTTTTAAGATTGTTCCAATTGGTATTGTTCCAACTTTGGATTTCAATTGTTTGGGCTCTGATTGACTTATTTCTATTTCTTGTTTGTTTTGTACATAAGAATTGTAGAAAATTTAATTTTCTGTTTAAAGACTTTGGACTCTTACTTTTTCCCTAATGAAGATTCAATTTACTTTCACCAAGATATTCCAACTACTAAATATTAATTTTACAAGCATACACATAGAGTTTATGAAAAACATTGATTTATATGATAGATAATAAACAGAATTCTTAATTTACAACAAAATCAAGCAGTATTCTTAGTTGTTAAAGACTACCGGGTTTGCTACAGAGAAATGCAGTTATGACAAATCAGTAGGTCAACAATGAATTGTATTTGTATGGATAAAGCAATGATGGGGATACAAAGAATTCTAAAAATAATCCCAAGCAGTATGGAAACATAATTATATGCCAACAAGACATATGCAGGGTAAATTGGAGATAATCTCAAAAGCAAGAAGCTACTATTAAGAAGCATTAAGACAGGCTTTGTGCAGGTGGAAATTTATCTACAATATGAAGGAAGCCAGGAAATCCAGGAAGCAAAGTGAAAGATGAAGAGAATCCCAGGTATAAAGGACAGCTAGTGGAAAATACATAGACTCAAGAGATAGATTGTCTTATATGAAGAATATCAAGACAGCCAGGCAGTGTTACTAGGTCACAGAGTATGTAGATGCAAGTAAGATATAAGCAACTGGAAATGGAGGAAGAAGCCAAGCTATATGTGGCTTTTAAAAATGGAGGGTTTTCTTGTCAGAGTCACTAGACTTGTCCAGGAATCACTAGAGGTGATTGAATAAAGGGGTAATCTGGTCAGAAAGTTAGAAAAATCACTTTGAAATTTGAATGGAGAACAGACTGGAACAGGGAGAGATTTGAGGCAGAGAGACAATCCAGAAGTCTATGATAGATGCTGCCTAGATTAAATGCTCCTATCAATAGTGAAAGTCATGCCTTCAGTTTAGAAAGCAAGGAAAGATTCATCTTCAAGTTCCCCAGAACACTTACTGGACGACAATGGATCCTATGCCCCCAGAGGGTATCAAACTAACCCCTAAACATCTGGGATGGTTATGTAGACTGGTGAGAGGAGTAGATCAACAGTGGGAAAAATGAGAAGAGATTCATGTCTGTTTTCTCCTTTGGGAAGTGTATATGGGGAGAATTACTTGAGAGAGAGCAGAAATTTTATTCAAATAACCAAGTTATTCCTCTTTACCTTCACAGGACCAAAGAATGCATGAAAACGCACTTATAAATTCTTTCTATATGTCAAACACTGTTCAAATTTAAAAACAAAAAAACAAAAAAAAAAACAAACCAGAAACAGTCCTGACTTCAAAGAGCTTGCTAGATCCATGACCTCAAGGAATTTAATAGTAGTTATAATGTACAGGCTACATAATATGCAAAAGGAAATGGTGGTCAAAGAGGAGCACTTTGGTCCCAAACATTACTGGACTAGAAACTGAGGCCACAAAAAGTAGACTGACACAGCCCTTCTCAGAAAAAAAGCATAGTTGATGGGATCATAGCTTTCAGAAAAAAAGAGAAATGAATGGAAAAACATCCTGTCATATAACCATGAACTGCCTATATGCTCAGTCTTATGAAGACATGATATAGGGTACAATATATCACCTTATTAACTAAAATTTAGAAATTTAAGGATAGATACAATATTCAATGTTATATTTTTCATATGCATGTGTATATGTATGTATATGTATATATGTATATGTGTGTGTATTCATAGGGGAAAACGCTACCTTAAAACAATTCCCGCTCTGTGCTTTTCCTCATGCATATGAAATTATTTGTGAATAAATTCATATCTTTGTGTCTCAAGTGTTTATGTGTATCAGTATCTTCTACCAAACATTTAGCAAAGGCTGAAGTTTTCCATAATGTAGTTAAAGAAGGTAAATGTGTCTTCTCTTTCTTGTACTTCTCCCTCTCCTCCAAATAGCTTTGATTACTGCAGTATAAAATACACATTTAATTCCTTACATTTCTAGGGCTTTATCTATATTTTTTTCTGATATGTTCTATGGCAGATTATCTGATTAGTTTTAACTGAATTCTTCCCTTAAGTAAATAAGCTTTTGGCTAGAGTTTTTCTAGATAATTTTGATTTTCTATTCCTGTTTCGTAAGTGTCACATATACATTCCACTATATAGTTATATGTATGTAAGTATATATGCATATATATGCACATGTATGTATGTATATACATGCTCACATATATCCCTATATATACATATGTGTCATACAGAAATTTATCTGAGGCTCAGTTCTTCAGGACAAATTAATTGCCTAAGTTTCATAAACCTTTTAAATGACTATTCTCCAAGGACCTTAAGTCAAACTATAATACACTGTTAAGGCTAAAATATTTTTTTTCATCATTAGGTAAAATCAGAATAGAGTCAATTATAGAGTGTGGGGTTTTATTTTTGGTTCAATATTGGTTCCTTTTTCTTTGATTTTTATGAATTTCCATCCTAATAAATCTATAGCAAATTAATAATAATTGCGTATCCAATTTGTTGCCAATGATTTGTCAATTTCAGCTTTATAGCATCTCTCAAAAATGTCCCCTTCTCTCCTCTGACACTGCCACTACTTTGGCTCAGGCTCTCATCATCTCATGCCTGTATCATGAAATAGCTTATTGGTATATCAACCTGCCTGAAGTCTTGGCCCATTTCAATACAGCCTCCTCTCAGTCACCAAAGGTATTTTCCAAAAATGTGAGTCTGACCATGTCACCTCCAACTCAGTAAACTCCAGTAGCTCCCCTGTACTTACAGAATCAAATACAAAATCCTCTACTTTGTGTTGAAAGTTCTTCATAACCTAGCTCTTTCATCCCTTTCCATACTACTTATACCTTATACCCCTCCATGTATCTTTGATCAAGTGATACTGGCCTCCTTGCAATTCAGTGATCAAGAGACTCCATTTCTTGGCTCTGGGCAGTTTCTCTTTCCACATGCCTGGAATGTTCCTCTTTAACTCCTTTACTAAGCCCTCTTAATTCTACTTTGTACTTGTTTCTTTTAAATTTATCCTATATATGGTTAAGTTTATGCATTTTTGTTTGACTATGTCTCCCCATTAGATTATATACTTCTTGAGGAAGACAGTCTTTTGCCTCTTTTTGTATTTTCAGAGTTTAGCACAGTGCCTGCTATATAGTTGATATTTAACATGCTTTTCGACTGATTGATTGAAGCATTTATTTAGAACTTTACAGTTTACAAAATGATTTCATATATGTTATCTTATTCAAACCTCATAGCGATCCCATGATTAGGCATGGAAGACATCATTTTAAAAAAGAGAAAATGGAGGTTTAATGAGGTGAAAAAAGTGAAATTTGTTCAATATTACACAAGTAGTTAATGGTTAAGACAGTTGTATTATATGGACAATCAGGCATTGTTTCTACTACATTGGTCATTTTCCTTATAGAATGACATTTTACCATTTTTATAGATGTATATTATTGTATCACATTACTCAAAAAAGTTAAGTGGACAAGACCAGGAGTGGAACCCAATTTCCTTATGTGAAGGCCAACATTCTTTCCACTACAATGTATTGCCTTATAACTTTTCCTCCCAAGAGACACTGCTATCTCTGACCTTCAGGATATAAATTGGCCATGCTGCGTGTCACTCTAGATAGCCATCATTTAAGCAAGGTATGGATGGAAGTTTCAGAGTTAGGAAAGGAAAGAGAGAGAAAGATAACAAACTAAAATGAAAGACAAATTGATTGCTTATAACAGACTGCTTTTTCTATACAAAGATAATTGTTGAAGAGAATTGATCCATGCAGTGGAAATGAATCCACCCCATTTTACCCAGATCAGTGGTAGAAAAATGTCCACTGTTTCTAACATGTCATTTGATAAAAGAATTCCTCAAGGCACAGAGCCCAAAACACATGCAAACATTTTTGTTGTCATGCCAGTTTTGATCTGAAAATTCACATACTTTGAAGGTTATTTTGGAATTTGCATAGTGATCTATTTGGCTATTAAAACTCCTGGCTAAAGAACAGTAGACCTCTAGCATGGATGACCATGTTTCCAACATGAGGGATGAATTCATGAGGATGGAACCATTTAGTGGAACAACATACAAGGGACAATTGTCTTGCATGTGTCCCAAGCTCAATAGTCCAAGTGGAGGTTAGAAGACAAATACTACTGACTTTAGGGAAAGTGGAGGACGAATATCAGCTCTATCCTAGATCTCTACCTAAACACCTGGAGTGGGACAGTAAAAGACTGTTTTGTTAATACTGAGGGTGATACTTAAGAGAAATCCCACTCTCCCAGCTCATTGAGAGGAAAAGCCTAGAATATATTAGACGTGTACCCAAAGTTCATCTTTTCCTCTTACTTCCCTCAAGCTCCTGAGTATGGCTCCTGAGTATGAACAAAGCTGCTCCTTAGGTCCCCAATCCAGCTGTCTAAGTAAGAATCTGAAACAGAAGTCACTTTCATCTTTTACTCTTGGTGCCACCAATTCTGATAGGCTACCTAATTTGAGCTAATTTAAGTAGCACTGAGATTTCTACCTGTCCCCTTGCTGAGTTAAATGGGGATTAAAAGTGCTACTGAATAATGCTATAAATTAAAGATGTTATGTGATTTAAAGACAAATCCCTTGACATTTCTTATAATTTCTTGATTTCTGAGTTGTGCATGTGTGTGTGCCTCATAGTTAATGAGACCTGGGATTAATATTCTTAAACATGGAATAACTAATAAAATTTATTATTTCTGTTGGGACACCTTACTGTCACATGTTATACTCAATATATTCAAATCTGAATTCACAGTCTTCAATCTAAAACAGAATAACCTTTCTTAACTTCTCTGTTTCTGTCAGTGGTACTTCTAAGAATCTAGTTTTAAAGTTTTGGCATCTTCCTTTTGTCTATTTTATTTTTTCTTAATTACATGTAAAGGAAGTTTTCAATTTGTTTTGTTTTTTTAATATTGAGTTCCAAATTCTCTTTTTTTCCTAACTGTCCTTCAGAAGATAAGCAATTTGATATGATAATATATGTGAAGTCATGCAAAACCTATTTCCACATTAGCCATGTTGCAAAAGAAAACAGAAACCAGAGGGGGAAATTAATAAAGTTAGAAATACATAATTCTATATGCATTCAGACCCCACAGTTTTTTCTCTTAGAGGTGGATAGCATTTTTCATCATCAGTTCTTTGGAATTGTCTTGGAACATTGTATTGCTGAGAATAGCTAAGTCATTCATAGTTGATCATTGTGTAATATTGCCATTACTGTGTACAGTATTCTCCTGGTTCTGCTCATTTTATTTTGCATTAGTGCATTAGTGCATTAATGTGCATTAGTGCGTAGAAGTCTTCCCAGGTTTTTCTGAAAACATCCTGCTTGTTATTTCTTATAGCACAAAGCATTCTGTCACAGTCATATACCACAACGGTTTCAACCATTCCCTGATTAATGGGCATTCTCTCAATTTCCGATCTCTGCTACCACAAAAAGAGCTGGTATAAATATTTTTGTACCTATGTAGTTCCTTTTTCTCTTCCTTTGATGTCTTTGGGATACAGACCTACTAGAGATATTGAAGAGTTAAAAGGTATTCTCAGTTCTGTAAACACTGAGGTATAGTTCCAAATTGTTCTCCCGGATGTTTGAACCAGTTCACACCTCCACCAATAATGCAGTAGTGGCCCAATCTTTCCACATCCCTTCCAACATTTATAATTTCCCTTTTTTGTCATATTAGTCAATCTGGTAAGTGTGAGGTGGTACCTCAGAATTGTTTTAATTTGCATTTCTCTAATCAACAATGATTTAGACCATTTTTTCATATAACTATAGATAGCTTTGATTTCTTCTAAAAACTGTTTCTTTATAACCTTTGACCATTTATCAATTGAGGAATGACTCATATTCTTATAAATTTGACTCATTACCCTGTACATTTGATGAATGAGACCTTTATCAGAGAAACTTGCTATAAATCTTTTCTGCATTTCCTATTTTCCTTCTCATCTTAACTACATTGCCTTTGTTTGCACAGAAAAAACTTAATGTGATCAAAATTATCCATTTTACATATCATAACACTATTGTTTAGTTATAAATTCCTCCCTTATTCAAAGATCTGTTAGGTAAATTATTCATGCTCCCCTTAAATACTCTTGATATCATCCTTTTTATCTAAATCATATACCCATTTAACTTTATTTTGGAATATGTGTTGTCCTTTTTTCTTGAAGAAGACCAAAATGATATCACTATGTTGGAGTCAAGGTACAAGTGTTTGACTACATCTGATTAGACCAAGCTCAGAATACTCTACTACAGGTCAGGCATAAATAGTATGAACATTTGGAGTAGTGACATCTTTTTATTTGTGTGAAAAGTATCTTGTGATTGTGTTTGTCGAGTTCCAGAGTTTATGTTGGCACATAGATCCCTACGTATTTTCTACTGTCTGTAGTTATTTTAAATGGAATTTCTCTTTCTCTTGCTGCTTGACTTTGTTGGTAACATATAGAAATGTTGATGATTTATGTGGGTTTGTTTTATATCCTGCAGCTTTGCTTAAGTTATTAATTATTTCAATGAGGTTTTAGTTGGTACTCAAGGATTCTTTAAGTATACCGGCATATCATCTGCAAAGATAAATAATTTTGTTTATTCATTGCCTGTTCTAAATCCTTTAATTAAAATTTCTCTTTCTCCACTTATTGCTATGGCTAGCATTTCTAATTCAATACTGAATGATAGTGGTGATGATGGGTATCTTTGCTTCATTCATGATTTTATTGGAAAGGCTTCTAGTTACAAATAATGTAAGCTGTTGGCTTTAGATAGATGGCACTTATCATTTTGAAAGCTCCATTTATTGTGATATTTTCTAACATTTTTAATGAAAATGAGTGTTTTATTTTGTCAAAAGCTTTTTTCTGCATTGATTGACATAATCATGATGTTTGCTATTTTTCTTATTGGTATGGCCAATAGTTTTTTTATTTTATTATTTTATTTTAAATGTAATTGTAAATGTAATTTTATTTTAAATATAATGTAAGATGTATTTTAAATGTAATATTATTTTAAATGTAATTATACATTTAAATGTATAAAAATTTTTGTATGTACAATAATACATATAATTATATATAAAGTATACATAATATATAATATAATATATGTTACATATAATTTATTTTATTTTATTATTTTACTAATAGTTTCCTAATTATGAACCATATATGAACCATATACCTTTTATTCCAGGTAAAGACCCTACCTGGTCATAGTATATGATGCTTGTGACATATTGCTGTAAATCTGTTTGCTCTTTTTTATTTAATATTTTTCCATCAACATTCATTAAGGAAATTAAAGTTTTCTTTCTTTTTTCACTCTCCCTGGTTAGGTATCAGCACCATATTTGTGTTGTAAAAGGAATTTGGTAGGACTCTTTTTGTGTGCCTATTTTTCTAAATAGTTTATATATTGGAATTAATCTTTAATGTTTGGTTGAATTTATGAATGAATCCATCTGGTCCTGGGGAATTTTTTCTTAGGAAGCTCGTTAATAGTTTGTTCAGTTTCTTTTTCTAAGATAGGGTTAAGTATGCTATTTCCTTTGTGTATCTGGGCAATTTACATTTTTATAAATATTCATCTTTTTTCTTAGATTGTCAAATTTATTGGCATATAATTGGGCAAAATAGCTCCTAATGTTTGCTTTAATTCCATCTGCATCGGAGATGAATTTACCCTTTTCAGTTTTGATACTGATGATTTTGTTTTCTTTTAAAATCAAATAAGCCAATGGTTAATCTATTTTATTGACTTTTTTTCATGAAAAGATCCTCCAGTTTTATTAGCTGAAGAGTTTCAATTTTACTAATCTCTCCTTGAATTCATTCTTTCTTTTTTCTGTTTACTTTTTTATACTTCTCTTGGGTCTTGAATTTGAAAGTCAAATTTTTTAATCAGCTCTGGTTTTTTTGTCAGGAATCCTTGAAAGTCTTCTATTCCATTAAATGTCAATATTTGCCTTGCAGGATTATACTCATTTTTGCTGGGTAGATTTATCTTGGTTTTAATGCTAGTTCCTTTGGTTTATGGAATATCATATTTCAACTCCTCAAATTCTTTTATGTGGAAGAGTCAAGGTCTCATGTGGTCCTGACTATGGTTCCTATATCTTAGTGTGGGGCTTTGAACACAAGCACCGCATCACACCCCCCTCGAACGAATGGGGCCCAAAATCTTGGGGTGCTGAGCAAAGGTCTCTTCTTCCATAGCTACTTCTGCTGAGATTGAACGTAGAGCTGTCCCTGCCCCAAGAGATCCCATTCAAGGGGTCAGTTTCTTAGCTGGCCTCTGGAGTTGAGTGATGCAGCACATCAGACAAGGGTGACATGTGGCTTAAGCAAGCAGGCATCTACAGGAGGAGGGTATTTAGCCTGCAAAAAAGAAATCTTGACAAACAAGGTGAACAAACAAAAAGTCAAAAAGAAACAAGGAGACAATTACCAGAAGCAAGGTAGATATAGGTCAGCCATGCCTCTGAAGTCCATGGATCCATTATCATGGACTCATTCACTGTTGTTTACAGTTTTCCAACTTGCAGTCCTGGGGCCATCATTCTGACTAGAGGTATACCTTCTTTAATCTGAGCTGTGTCCTGGCCAACCCCCATTCTCTCTGCAGATGTGATGAACTTGGATATAATGTTTCAGAATGATCTGCAGGGGCAGTTCTCATCCCTCTGCTTAGTCTAAGCCCCTTTTCTCAATACGTTGTGTATAGTTCATTAGTTGGAATATCACCTATTCTTCCAAAATCTACCCCTGCTCTCAATAGAACAGTAAACAGTTCTCTTCTTGTCAATCTATTCTGACTCTGAATCTGCGGGCTATTTACTTTTCTCCTCCCACACATCCTCCTGAATCAAGCCTCTTTCCTAAAGGACAGTTTGAATGCTGCAGAATAAAAAGCTTCTCCTGCAAACCAGCCAACTCTATTTCCATCTGAGCTTTCTCCTCCAGCAGGTTGTCTCTGATTTTACACATAACACAATAGTTTGTTAGCAAGGCTCAGCCTCTCCTACACACCCCTGCCATTTCTTTCCCTGGTTCCATTTATTCCCTACAACCATCTTTCCAAGTCTCTGGGTTCCCTTCTTTTGCCTCAGTTCCCAATTTTTGCAAAGCCCTGTACCTTTAGCCCACTCTCTTGTTAGGGAGGAATAAAAATCCTCCCATCCTCAAACATCCATGTCTTCCTCTGTCTCCTCTGCCTTTCTGTCTCCAAATAAAGGTCTGATATTTTGCAATGCTATCCCCATTGCCATTTGTAGCACCAATGAGATATTCACAGCACCTGCCATGGTCATGAATATCTCAATGCGATTCCGAATTGCAAAACATCACAGACTTGCCCACATGGAAGGCAGAAGAAAGACGCTCATTCAGACACCAGAAAGCCAAATCCATCATAGGAACAAAACTCTGTACACAATAACAATGCAGAAAGCAACACCATCCTCAAGCCTTCCCCGTGCCAGGCTTCCCACAAACCAGGTCCATTAAACAAATCACAAACAGCTTCCCTTAAACAAAATCACAACAAGCTCTTTCACTCATGTGACCCAACAGCATGCTCACCTACATTCTTTCTAGCCCTGACTGCTCTCAAGACAAACTTCCTCTCAGCTCTGCTCCAGCTCTACCTCTTCTTGTTCTACCCATTCAGCAAACTCCTCCTACCACAGTCTGCATGGGACTCAGTCTCATATAATTTAGTCTTCCTTGTGACCCAGGCAGGTTACATGGGCCTGTTAATGAATATGAAAGATTTTCCACTTAAATTATCATTACAAAAACTTAAATACTACAACTCAAATACAGAATTAGAGAAGAAAACATATTATAAACTTAAATACTAAAATTTAAGTGCAAAATAAGAAAAGCATATGCACGGCAGAATGTGAAAGGGGATTCAGAATATCCAGCAATAAATTTTCATTTCAAGAAATCCTATACAATAAATATTACACATTAGAGTTCAGAACTGTCCATCTTTTCTTTGCGTCCTTGTGAGGTTTTTACCTGTTCTCTGCAGTGTGTGAAGAAAATATATGCAGATATACAGACATACGTATATATACACACATACGTATGCAGACACAAACACGTGTGCATATATACATATATACACTTGCAAACACATGCTTTGACATCTATAAATGTACTCATATATTGACATCTACATTCATATGCATAATATTCATATTCATATGCATAATATTCATATTCATATGTAAGACTGTTTTATACTTGTTTGTCCTGTTTCTCCAACAGTGAATAATATCTTCTTTCATAAGTCCAAATCTCCCCTTATTTTTTTAAGTCCACCAACTCATCATTTCCTACACCACAGCCTTATTGTAACCTTATATTGTCTAGCTGTTTTAAATATTATAAAACAATATAAATTAATATGACTGACATATAGTGTAATTTCCCTATTTTTCTCTTATTATTAAATCTTTTTTTAGTTTTAACTGTTTGAGATCATCATTATTACCCCTGCTTATTTTTCCCTTATGAATTCTACTCCTGATCTTTATTTCATGTTTCTTGACTTTTCTACTTTATTTCTAACGGCTACTTTGCCCTCCTATTACTTGACCTACTCCCCTCCAAGAATCACTCCCTTACTATCTCCCCCTACCCTTTCTTATAGTCTTCCAAATATATATATTATTCCCTCTTTATTCCATTCTCATCCATCTAGATGCTGTTCTGTACCCCCTTATTCTATTCCCTCACCCACCTATTTACAAATTTAGAAGACTTTTGTTCATATATATATATATATATATAATATATATATGTATGTATTTGTATGCATATGTGTTTGTGTTATCTGTATATGTGTATGTGCTAGATCTTGTTTGACTCTAATTGTGGCTCTGCCATATTTTGGTGCTATTTGTTGTTGTCGCTCATATTTTCTCCTTGAGCTTGGCGTTTTGGAGTATAACTATGATATTCTTCCAGGTTTTCCTTGTAGGATCTCTTTCAGGTGGTAATCCATGGGATTTTTTTCTATTTCTACTTTCCCCTCTTGTTCTAATGCTTCAGGACAATTTTCCTTATTATTTCTTGTATTACTGTATCAAAATTCTTTTTTTTTATTGTAGCTTTCAGGTCATTCAATTATTATATTTTATTTTCTTGATCTTTTTCCCAGATCAGTTGTTTTTCTTATGAGATGTTTCACATTCTCTTTTGTTTTCATTCTTTACATTTTGTTTTATTATTTCTTGGTTTCTTGCAACTTCACTGTCTTCTCCTTGTCCAATTCTAATTTTCAAGGAGTTGTTTTCTTCCTTAAGATTCTGGATTTGATTTTTCCAGTTGGTTGATTTTCTTTTCACAATCTTCTTGTTTTTCTTGGATTGTTATTATTTTTAAAATTTTTCTTCAACCTTTCTCATTTGATTTTTAAAGTTTTTTAAAAAATTTTTACCATGAATCATTTTTGAACAGGTAACCTTTTGATGTCTCTCTTTCAGATGGGAGAGACTTTTGCTTCAGTATCCTCCTCTGAAGAAGAACTATTACTATTGTTTTTATTGTTTTATATACTATTATTATTACTATTCCCGTAGTAATTTTCTATAATTGAGTTCTTTATCCTTTTCCTATTCATATTTTATTTGTAGTAGCTTCTTACTGTAAACACCTCTAGTCCTTGGGTATAGAAGATGCTGCCCCTGGACTCAAATCCTCCTTCATTTCTTCTCTCCACCCTGGAATTGAAACCAAGAACTCTGCCCTCCTGTAAGTGTCCACAGCCAGTGGCATCCCCACCCCACTGCTTCTGCACTCACCTGGCAAGCACTCATTCCTTCTCATCCTAGGCTGCATGTGGTCTGTGCATAGCTGGGTCTAGTGTCCCTTATCAATCATCCTCAGTTCAGACACCTGATTCCCCACATTGTCCGGGAGGTAAAAATTCCTGTGGCTAAGGCCAAGGCTACCTCCCAACCCAACTAGACCCAGGGCTCACCACTTGCTGTTTTAGTGGAACTAGCCTGGAGGAGTTTATACTTCACAGGGACCAAACATCAGTCCTCGGATTTTTCTTCAGATCTCCGTTTTCCCAGGAGCACCACTCTTTTGCCCCAACTCTTATTTCCTTTTACTGTTCTACATTTGCCCCAAGGCACTATTTTGCCTTGTTTGTGGGGGAGATATGGAGAACTTGAAATCTTCTGAACTACTCCACTACCTTCCCAGAAGCCTCTGTACATCTCTTATTTGATTTTGGAAATCTCTTTAGAATTCTTCCAAGAATTCTTGTTGAACTTCTGTGCAATTCACTTTTTTCCCCTTTTGAGCTTTGCCTGTAGCTGTTTTTAAATGGTTGTCTTCTTCTGAATTTGTTCTTGATCTTCCTCATCACTTTTTATGGTCATGTGTGTTTTTTGTTCTGTGCTCATTTTTCAGCCTATTTCTTGACTTTTAACTTTATGTTAAAGTGATGTTCTGCTCCTCAGGTTGGGGTGTAGTGCCTGTAGCCTCAAGTTTTTTATGCTTCTATTTTTAGAGTTAGTTCTGGGAGGGTGCAACTGTAGGTTTTTGCTGCTTCCAAGGTGGTATAATGTAAGCAAAGGTGTGGTCACTTCTCTCCTGCTCTGTACTCTGGTGTTGGCCCAGAAAGCTAAGATGTTCCTTTGCATGCAGAAGCATTAGTACTCCTCTTGGTCCTGGAAGTATGACCAGAGCCCCTGATTTCCTGAAGCCTCAAGTGTTAGTTCTCCTTTCTGCCTTTGACCTGAAAGCAAAGTCCCTAGTCCCTTGGGAACAGCCACAAACATTCTTCTCTGCCCTAGAACTATGACCAAGGTTCTTCTTTTCCTGTGGCTTCTCCTCTTCACTCTTAGATTCCAACCCAGAACAGAGTCTGGGTAATGCAACAGATGATGGCCTAAATTCAGGCCATCAGAGGGCCCCAGTAATTTCTTTCTGACCTTCTTACAATCTATGAACTGAGAGCCCCTGAAGCTTCTGTAGGTGTTATTGCAGTCATTTTCAAGACCTGCTGATGTCACAATATGACCTGTGCTGCCTTCCTCACAGAGCTTTCCTGTTAACCTCCCAAATTGTATTGGAGTGGACAATTGTTTTACCCTAACCTTTCTTGGCTCTACTTCTCCAAAATTCTGTTTGAGGCATTATTTTAAAATTATAATAATCAAATAATTTTCTTAATTCCTCCTTCATAGGCCATTTCACCTCTACTTCTTTCCATTCCTACTGCTTACGCATTAATTCTTATAACTTCATGCTTTCGAGTTTTGTAATATATCCCTTATTGATATCTGTAGTTTGTCTTTTCCAAAATGTTAATCTTTCTAAAATACCACTTAATAAATCATAAATTCCTAAATCTGACCTGTAAAGCCTCACATAAACAGGTCTTCAACTATCTTTCTGAACTTATGGCCAACTGTTCCTCCAAATAAGGCAGTCCATCATATTCAAATATTCCATGCAAATTTCTGGTTTTTTACTTCTGCCCTACATCTTCTTTTCCTCTCTAACAATACCAACTATCCCCTCTCCTTTTCTGAATCTCATTTTTTCTTCAGGGTTCAACTCAAATCCAACTCTCTTCCAAAAAAAAATATACCTAGCTATGCTAACGAATATTGAACTGTCCCTCATCTGAACTTCTGTCACTGTCTGTAACAACAAGATATATTTACTATGTGCTTACTGTGTGTAGAACACTTGGGTTATGGAACTGGAAAAGATATGAAATGTCTGTCTTTTGATACTTCCCTGAGAGACTTGTATAGATTCTTTGTTGCCGTTTAGTAAATATTCAGTTGTATCTAACTCTTCATGACCCCTTTTTGGGGATATCTTGGTAAAGATACTGGAGTGGTTTGCCATTTCCTTTCATTTTTACAGAAGAGGAAACTGAGGTAAACAGTTTTAAGTGACTTAGGGTCACACAGCTAGTAAATGATTGAGGTCAGATTTGAATGCAAGCCTTCTAAACACCAAGTCCAGCCCGCTATATATTGTGCCACCTTGTGTCACCATCTAGATTGTCTCAAGTTTCTTCTCTCACTCATTTCTACACCGTCTTCATTCTGGCTTCTGACTGAAACCTTCCATTGACAGTAGCTTGCCAAAGTTATTAGAGTTCTCTTAATTGACATATTTAATGGCATTTTCTCAACATTCATCCTTCTTGACCTATCTGAAGCATTTGATACTTTTTATCACCTTCTCTTTCTGAAATTCCTTCTTCTCTGGGTATTTATAACACTGTTCTCTTGAGTCTACTCAGATTTATCCAAGCACTCCTCAGTTCCCTTTACAGATTCTTCATCCATATAATACACACTAATGAAAGATATTCTCCTAGGGCTCAATCCTGGGGTCCTTTTCTCTTTTTATTCTATAGTAATATTGCTTTGTGATCTCATCAACTCCTGTGAGTTCAGTTACCATTTGTCTGCAGAAGGTTCCAAGATCTATGTCTCTAACCCCTATCTCTCTCTTGAACTACAGTTCTGCATCATTAGCTATATCTTTGACATCTTGAACTAGATAACTTGTAGTCATCTCAAACTCAACATGTCCAAAAAAGAACTTATTCTCTTTCCCTCAAAACATTTATCATTTTCCAACTTCCCATTTTATTGTAAGAAGAGACCACCATCTTCCTAGTCACCCCGACTTGTGACCTCTTTGTCATCCCTGACTCCTCATGCTCACTCCACATTTCCAATCTGTTTCTGAATCTTGTCTTGTCAACCTTTCCTGTAACTCTCATAAATATTCCTTCTCTCCACTCACATACCCACAAAACTATCTCAAGCATATCTCTTTCATGAATTATTGCAATAATCTAACTCAATTCACTATCTCAAGTTCCTCTCCATTGTAATTTATCTTCCAATAAACTACCAAGGTGATTTTTCAAAAGTGTATGTCTGGTTTTACATATATAGATATATGTTATTTGTGTCTATATACACATATATTTGTGTCTAATGGTGGCCATCTCTAAGGCATCTGGTGGAGGGAGGGAAAAATAGAAAAGAAAATTACATGATAACCTTAATATATATTTAAAGGAAGAGCAAGGTGTATATAATAGATTTCCAATTTAATGTGTAATGCTCCCCACCCCTCAATTTCACTTTGTTATAGAAATACTTGTTTTATTAAGTTCAGAATAAAAATAATAAATTTAAGCATAAAAAATATATGTTTAATAATATCATCCTATATCCATGCTCACTTAGTTCTAATGGTCTCCTATTACTGCCAAGAGCAAAAATTCACTATCTTTTGAGTATTTAAAACTCTTTATAAATTCATTCTTCCTGTGTTCCCTATCTTCTTACCCTTTACCACTGTCTTCACCTCTACATACTCTATGATTGTGCTATACTGGCCTATTTCCTGTTAATCACACATGATACTCTGTGCCATTTCCTAGAATGTACTCTTCCCAAAGCACTTTTATGATTCCCTGAGAACTATTTATGGACCAAAAACCTATGGCGTATCACAAGTACTCAGTGATGATGGAGCCACATTGATTAATGATAAGGACATGATCCTAGAGAGATGGGCTGAACACTTACATAGTGTTTGCAACAGACCATCATCAATCAATGCTGAGGCCATTGACTATTTACCTCAGGTTGAAATCAATCCTTCCTTAGCTGAACTTCCAACTGAAGAAGAGGTTTTGAGTGTGATTAGGCTCCTTTCATGTGGCAAAGCACCTGGTACTGATTCTATTCCAGCTGATATTTACAAGACAGAGGACTATTCCGTATACAAAAACTGACTGAAATATTCCAGGTTATATGACAAGAGGAGGTTATCGCCTTGGAGTTGAAGGATGCCTTCGTTGTCCATCTCTATAAAGGTAAAGGGAATAGATTGTTTTGCAACACTCATGATGTGGGAGCTGTGTCTCTCTCTTAGTCATTACTGGCAAGATTCTTGCTAGGGTCCTTCTTAATAGACTGATTCTTCACCTGGATGGTGGTCATATACCTTAGAGTGAATGAGGCTTCAGAACGGGCCAAGGAACAGTAGATATGGTGTTTGCTGTCTGACAACTCCAGGAGAAATGCCAGGAGCAGAACAGAGGTCTGCACATAATATTTGTAGATCTGACCAAGGCCTTTGTCAGTGTTAGTCGTGAGGGCTTATAGAAAATTATGTCGAAATTTGGTTGCCTGGAGAAGGTCATCAGAATTGTACATCAGTTTCATGATGACACGTTTGCCCTGGTTCTGGATACTGGACAATGCTCTCGTGCCTTCCTAGTCATCAATGGAGTGAAACAGGACTATGTGCTTGCTTCCCTGCTTTTTAGCATGATGTTTTCAACCATGTTGTCAAATGCTTTCAATGAGGATGAATACGGCATCAAGGTCAACTACCACACTAATGGTAAGTTCTTCAATTTGAAAAGGCTACAAGCCAAGACCAAAGTGGAGGGAGTGTTGGTGTATGATTTTCTATTTATAGATGATTGCACACTCAATGCACCCTCTGAAGTTGAGATGCAATGAAGCATGGGTCAATTCTCTGCTTCCTGTGTTAATTTTGGCCTAATAATCAACACCAAGAAAACACAGGTGCTACATCAGCCACCACCACACCATCCATAAGTGGAATCATCAGTTACAACAAATGGAGAAGTTTTTAATGCTGTGGATAAGTTCACTAACCTTGGTAGTATACTTTCCAGGGATGTACACATTGTCAGTGAGGTTGATGCATGCATTACCAGAGCTAGCTCCAAAGAAAAGTTTGGGAGAGAAGAGGTATTAGACTGACTACCAAACTGAAAGTCTACAGAGCTGTTGTGCTGATCTCATTGTTGCATGCCTGTGCAACATGGATAGTCTACCTGTGCCATGCCAGGAAACTTCACTTCCTGAATCACTTCCATTTGAACTGTCTTAGGAAGATTCTGAAGATCACCTGGCACTGAGGTCCTTGCTCCACCTAAACTGCCAAGCATTCAAACTATGCTTCAGACAGAGCAAGTACAATGGACTGGCCACATTGTTCAAATGCAAAATGTACACTTGCCAAAAAGACTATTTTATGGAGAACTTACATGATCACATGGTGGTCAGAAGAAGCGGTACAAGGACATTCTCAACATCTCTCTCAAGAAGTTTGGATTTGATTGTTTAATGTGGGAGAAACTGGCACAGGGCCACTCAGCATAGTGGGCCCACATCAGAAAAGGTGCTGTGCTCTTTGAGCAAAGTAGAATTGAAACAACACAAAGGAAAGGTAGGATGCATAAATTTGGAGTAATCACCCCAAAATTTAACACAGACTACTTGTGCCCAATCTATGGTAGAGCATTCTGAGCTCTTACTAGTCTGATCAATTACAGTTGTACACATTGAAACTTCATTTTGGTCCTCTTTGAGAAGGAAGGACAACAACCAACTCTTTCCTTACTTTCACTTATGGATTGTCCATCTTTCTTCAAGAACTAGCTTAAACCCAACTTTTTTACAGGAGATTTTCTGTCTCCCTGCTCATCAGATGTTAGCACCTTGGCTTTCTCAGATGTCTTTCTACCTATTTTGAATGTATATTGTATATATCTAGTTATTCATATTCCTCCCACCCCCATGTAAAGAGTATGTTTCCAAGGGGCAGTTTTTGCTTTTATTTATAATCTCAGTACTTAGAACAGTACCTGGCACTTAGTAATTATTTAATAAATTATTGTTAACTGAATTATTGATTTCCTTGCCTTGAGTCTTCTCTCTCAATAGGATTCTGATGAGCTTAAGAGTAGCAGACTATAACTTTCTTGTACTCAAAAGTTCCTGGCATGATGCCTTTCATTCAACTGTCATTCCACACATATTTATGGATTAATTTATTGAGAAGGATAATTACTTGTAAGCTGTTGTGCCTTCTTGAATTTTGGCATTCCATGTAAGTATGGACTGACAGTGCTTTCCCCACACCACTGGGGAAATAGAGATCTATGACATATCTGCAAAATCTGAGCATTGCCAACTGTATTGACAGGAATTAATGCTTTTTATCAGTAAAGACACCTCAAATTAATTAATGTTTTATTTGATGATAGCAAAAAATATTAATGGATTTGCCTGGGAACATTAGCTTAAATTTGGTGTTCAAGCAATACACATCCACACAACTATGTATGTATATATTTCTTTAAAATGGGATATATGTAGCAGAAGTTTTCTGAGTTAGAGAAGAAAAAATAATTGTACTTTATATTTCCAGAGATCTTAGTACATTCAAAGGTTGTTTCATTCTGAAGTAACTTTTTAAAAAATTTTGTTTCATTGTTGTCCTATGTTTGTATCGCATATTTTGTTATAGGAAACCCACATATTAGGAACTGAAAGTTATGATTTTAGATATTTGTATTTTTTTCTGGGAGATGGAGTGGGATATAACTTGGTGTTTTAGAAAGAGTACTAAGTTGAACATTAGGACAACTAGTTTATCATTTTTTTAAAGTACTAAACTCATACCATATTCAGAACACTGAGCAAAGAGTTGAGGGAGAGGGAACGCTTTGATAAAACAGTCATTGCCTTCTAGGGGCCTGTAATCTAGAAATTTCTGGTCACAGCCTTGTCGTTAACCAGCCGTGTGACCTTATGAAAGTCCTCTTGTTATTACAGGATTTTATTTCCTCAAATGTACAATAAGTTATCAGGAGTATAAGAGTCCTAATTTCCCTTCTAGTGTTAATATTGTGTGATTCTATAGCAGAATGTCACACTGGGAAAAAGTATTAGATTTGTAATCAAAGACCTACATTTGAATCCTTAATCCGTCACTTATTCCTTGATTGATGAAGAGCAAGTCATTTAACCTCTTTGGGCTTGAATTTCCCATCTGTAAATTAGGGGAATTGGACATGATGAACTTAAGGTTCCTTGAAATTCTCCATCTGGGACATTAACTTAAGGAAATTTCTTATAGTTGGTATAATCCACACCTCCAGAAAATATCAGTTTTACTCATCATGACAGTTTCATACGTTCCCCCCATTAAATTTACCTTGTCAGTTAATCATTCCACAATTCAATCCCCTGTTTCCTGATGTTCAGATCTATGTGAGCATTACCATTGGTTAATGTCAACTGTTACCCAGTTCAGGAATTTTAGCTTCAAGTCATTTATGTGTGTATAAACATGCACATATTGATAGAAAGTACTGAATAAAAAATTTAATGAATATAAAACCTCACGCTTTTTCAAATACCATCAATGGTGTTTTTAATTGTTTAATGTATCTTTTATCCTTCCAAGATAAATCATTTTAAAATCTAAACATTTCAGCACATTACTATACTTCCTTGTACTCACCCATATTTTGCTGAGATCAATTCTCATTATTCATCGACACATATAACATAAACCCTCTGATATAGAGTGCTTTGATGACGTGCTTTCTTATAGTCTCCATGTCATTTTGCCAAAAGCAATTCTTCCTTAATACTTTGTGAAATGCCCCCTCTTATAATCTTATAATTCACCTCATCATTCTATTTCTTTTTCATTTTCTTTCTTTGTTTACAGTACTTAAATTGTATAACTGTTTGTGTTTGTGTATATATGTACACATATATACGTATATATTCTAAGTGCTCTGGAAACATTTATATCTATGTTTCATTGATCCAATTAAATCATACCTTCCAGTAGGCCAGAAGTCATTTTTAAAAAAAAACCTCATTAATAGTATGCTTAGCACACAGTACAGTACCAAGAGTATATAGTAGATAAATATTGACTTAGTAAAACATTTTTAAGTTCATTTTTCATTAAACCTATTTTAGTAAACAGGAACTCCAAGTTGTTAATGATAATCTAGAAGAAACCATGTCTTCTCTTGAAAAGACTTAACAGCTAAAGATTGTGCCAAGAATTTTTAATAAAATTGTTTGTTTACATTAAGATATCATAAACTGTCAATTTATGACTTCTTTTATTTCATAAAGTATCTTTTAAGGAGCAGGTAGGTCTATATTAGGCAAGTTTCTCTTTGATGTACGCAGGCTCTTTTATTCAAATCCTGAAAAAAATCATGTGAATTCTTCATTTCCTTTCTAGTTTTATTGTTTTTGCTAGGTTTCATAGTAATTTTTATAGATAATTCTGAATTGTAGGTAAATTCTCTGCTCATTGATATGATAGTGAATATGGAATGAATATGCTAGGTAAAGAAGTGAACTAGAAATTATAGCTATGGTCATATAATTTGTGATCCTTTTTTAATCCATAGACAAAAAAAAAACCAATCTCCCTGTATATATCTCTGACTTTAGTTCTTTTTGGTTTGTTTGTTTTATCATGTATGTGTTCCCTTTCATACATATATCTTTGATACAGGGGATCTATTTTGATAATAGTGAGCACAAGGGAATAGTAAAATAAACACCCAAAACATGATAGTACCCTCCTGCATAACAGAATAACTATGAAAACTGGTTTTAATGTGTATAGAGGTACATGCAAATTATAGGCAAATTCCTGTATGACCTTCTTCCTTCATCGTGCATGGTATCTAATGACCTAGGTTCAGATCCCGGAACTACTGCTTTTTGGTGTTGTGACCTTAGATGGATCATTTAGTCTCTCACAGAATCCATTTCCTTATCCATAAAATACAAATACTAATACATTCCAACTTCACAGATTTATTATGAGGCTTACATAAAATTAAATTTGTAAAACAACTTTGAATACTTTAAATTTGTTTAAAAATAAAGCATTATTAACATGAAGTTCTGTTTAGTTCTGTCTTCAAAGGAACTACTTGCATCATGTTCTTTACATCAAAGTTTTCTTTCTATAAGATCTGTCTCCATATATTTCTCTTTCCGCTTTTGATAGTTGATGGACAATGGCAGGAGTGGAGTTCATGGAGTCAGTGTTCAGTGACATGCTCCAATGGTACACAGCAGAGAAGCCGGCAGTGTACTGCAGCTGCCCATGGTGGCTCTGAATGCAGAGGTCCTTGGGCAGAGAGTAGAGAATGTTACAATCCAGATTGTACAGGTAAGAAGAGCACCAGACACAAATCCTGCCACTATGTACAGGTGCCCTCAAATCTTTCCTATACCACAGTTCTGGCACCGATATCATGAGCTTATAAATTTGGTGAGAATGTGTTACAAAAAAATCCTTGTAACTTAATCTATCAGCAAGCACTTCTTAAGTATTATCTGTCAGTCATTGTGATAGGTTCTGGGGATATAAAGGAAGCAAAAAACATGGTCTCAGCCCTAAAAGGGTTTAAATTCTAAGGTGAGAAACAATATGTAGATAAATATGTACATGCAAATTATATATAGTGGTAATCCCAAAGAAGAGGCACTAACAATGGTTGGGACTAAACTCCCTCATGTTTTGTCATGACAAAGTTCAGGCTTTTGTAAGTCATGTTATAGGAAGAGTGAGTATAAAACAATTAAAGAATGACAGAATTGATTAAGGTTCTACTTTGCAGTATTTCTTTTGATTCATTTCCTATTATGAATAACATTAGATGTACATTTAACCATTCTGAGAAAAGTGGCTAAGTATATAGCAATAGGAATGTTACGGGTGTGACCCCAAGGGGCATTTTATTTTAAAGTCTAGTGACACTAATATGTATTTCAGTTGTTCAATGATTCATGATTTATCAATGTAAATACTCCCTTAACTGACAGACTATAAACCATGTGTACCTCAAGTGCACAAACTTCATGAGTTGCTATAGAGGAAAACGTATCTGCTGCCTGTTGAGCAAGGGTGGTAATACCTCTTATCAAACCTACCTAGGCTGGTTGTTCCATGAGAGCCTTACGGCCAGTCATTGTACCTGGACCTCCAACTCTTTCAGCTTCCTAAGAACTACTAGAGTTTGTGTTACCTTGACACTGCCTTTAAGAACGCAACCTCATGTCCTCACCATGATGAAGCCTCAGAGGAAGACTTTCATGGAAGAGTAGAAGTATTTGTATTTCATGTTAAAAGAACATGAAAGTATTCTGTTCTATTATTAAGCTGCCGTACGTAGTGTCCAATGGACTTGCTACTGTTTCTTCTATTATTTGCTCCAGCAAATGGCCAGTGGAATCAATGGGGTCACTGGAGTGGATGTTCCAAGTCGTGTGATGGTGGATGGGAAAGAAGAATAAGGATTTGCCAAGGTGCAGCAGTAACAGGACAGCAATGTGAAGGAACAGGTGAAGAGATCAGAAGATGCAGTGAGCAAAGATGCCCTGGTGAGAATTTTCTGTGGTTACTATGTTTATATAGAAATTGGAGATGTAAGGGTACAGAATGGAATGGACAGGAAAAGGTAAAAATCAGAGAAATAAAATCATAAAAGCAAATAAATCTTTTTAATCTATCTTTATAAATTCCTTTGATATTATATTTATTTGTAGTGATTAACAATAGAAAGTGATTCTTAAACTGAATAGGCAATTCACTTTTTAAGAAAATTACTACAAGACTTTCATTTACTTATTTTTATAACATGTACTATTCCTTATTTATTGTTCTATCATAAAATATCTCTATACTTTGTTTAGCCTTGTCCAACGTGATAAAATGTGGTATAGGGGATAGGCCTCTGGGTGCACTATTCATGATGATTTGAGTTTAAACCCAGACTCAGATACTTAATAGCTATGTAATCTTGGGCAAGATACTTAAGTCAGACTCAGTTTCCTCATCTGTAAAATGAGGATAATAGTAGCACTTACCTTACAGGGTTGTTGTGAGGATAACTAATATTTACAAAATGCTTTATAAAACTTAAAGTGCTATATAAATGCTATTATTACTATCTTACTTGAAATTATTTATATCAGTAAAATGATGTTATTTTCATCTATTTTATGAAAAGTTTTTTTTACTAAAGTCCATGCAAATTTTAGCTTTACTCAGTGAAATTTAAGAGTCAAAGAGATAATGAAACATATTTCTTCCTAAAAGAGAGATAGGACATAATATTGAATACATTGTCAATGATCATCTGTATCAGATTTCTTTGCCTAATTTTTTTTGAAGAGGTGATTCAGTCTCAGCTGGTTAAATGATTATGATAAAAAACAAAAGGCATGATATAAAAATAATTATCTTTGTAAAAATTTAAAAGGCAATATTGTATAACAGAGGAATATACTTCTGACACTTCTAACACCTAGCTTCAAATACCAATTGCAATGGTTATTATTATCTGTGAGATGGCCAAGTCATATAGCTTCATAACTTCTTTGAGTCTCAGCTTGCTCATTTGTACATTAGATATAAAATTTATACTTTTTAACCCCCAGTGTAAGATCATATGAGAAAATATTGAAAGAGAGGGAAGGAAACAAGCATTTATTAATTGCCATCATATATAGTATAAATAGGTAGTAATTCCCCCAAAAAAGGCACTCATGTTTTGTCATAACAAAATTCAGGTTCTTCTAAGTCATGTTATAGGAAGATTGAATATAAAGTAATTAAAGAATGACAGAATTTATTAGGATTCTACTTTTCAGTATTTCTTTTGATTCATTTCCTGTTATAAATAATGTAAGATGTACCTTTAACCATTCTGAGAAAGGTGGCTTTACAAAAGTGGCACTTTATAAATATTTCATTTTATCCTCATGGCAATCCTTATGCCTATATCATGCCTGTGGGAGGCAGATATGGTTATTATCCCCATTATACATTTGAGGAAACTGAAAAATACAGTGGGTAAATGACTGACTTGCCCATGGTCACACAGCTCATAAACACCTGAGATCAAATTTGGTCAGGTCTTTAGGATCCAGACCTAGCTCTCTATCCACTGTGCCACCTAACTGCTTTATAAACTATAAAGCACTATATAAAATGATAGCTATTATAAATGGTAGAAGAGATCATGGTGTAGTTGAACTTGAATCCCTCTTACAAAACCTGCTAACTTCATGACCATGTGAAAAAACATTTTGTATCTATGAATCTATGAATACCTTGTACATTTCAGCCTCAATTGACTCTTTTAAATACAAAGACAATAATTATATACACACAGTTGTCATCTGGATCAAATGAGAGAATCTGAGGACCCAAATTTCCCTTTCCTTATTAAAAAAGACGTGGGAGTAGTATCAATATAATATTATAAATTCAAGTCTTAATTACCATAGGAATTACCTAATTCTCTTATAATTTCAAAATGAAATGGAGAATCACAAAGTCCTACCCAGGAAAGAAATTATTTCTTACCACTAAAGAAATTCCTTTAATTGTCCATGAAAGGATCAGTCATGTACTGGGAACACACTTATACAAATGAGTAGAAGAAAGAAATAAGCAAGTTGACTAAGAAATACATAATTTCATGCTTTGGTATAGTTATAGCAGCCAAAAATTCTATGATCATTCTGAAGTTTCAGTTGTGAAATAGATTTCTGAGTGTGATCAAATGGAAAAAATAGTGCTCTGACTTGAGAGAGCTGATTTCTGTTCTACACTCTGTCACTAACCTGCTATCTCTAGTGAGTCATTTCAGCTTGCCCCATGGGTCTCAGTACCTATCTCTATAAAATGAAAGGGTTGGTCTAGATGCTCACTTTAAAATTGCTTTCAGCTCTCATATTCTGCCTTATAATTCTGAGGACATTGACCTCTGTTTATAAGCCAGTGTATTCACACACTAATTTTAGAAACTTTCTGCTCTAAAATTCTATGAATTTTAGTCCTATGTGATGTATAAAATGTTTGAGACAGCTTCTGGGTAATTAATCATCTTGTTAATTATGGTAGAGAGTAATTAATAAAAGGATGGTCATTTGGCTGCCTCTCCTAAACCAAAGACTCCTTATGGAATCCACTCAACTCTCATATGTTCTTGGAAGAGTAGGTATTCCTGAGGGTAGAAATCAACTCTGATTAGTTAACAAGTAATGAAAGAATGAATAATATAATTAGAAGTGAGCTTGTTCTAATGAGGGTCTGGGGGATGTGACTGATCTCTCAGTCTTGGTCAAAGAGAGTTATCTAGACCTATATACCACCCTGGCTAGGGCAATCTAGACAAGAGGGGAATCCACTTCTACCCAGACCTGTCTAACTAAAACCCGATGGGCCAGAGTCCACCAGTTCACCTAAACTAGAATTTCTTTACCTTTTGATCAGATCTAAGTTTTCCTGGTTTCACCCGATTCCATTTCATTATCAGTCCTCCATTTCAAAGGTTGCCTGGACAATCTACAGGGGTTTTCTGAATGAGGAAAAAAATTAAAAAAAGGGAAACCCTTAATATTAATTCAATATTGGTTATATAAGAGAGAAATAAGAATTTCTCTCATCTGATTACTTTCATTTTCAAAGAAACTCACATACTATGAGAGACTCTAATAGAACTCACATGAAGAAATCGGTACTTAATATTTTTCTACTTTTGTAGGTTTTTAAAGTATATCAACTTCCATGTTGAGAGTATTTTAAATGAGGTTAAAGATGGACTGTTAGCTCCTTGGGGGCAAAAAATGTTTGATTTTTATGTTAGTATCCAGCACTTAGCATAATGCCTGGCACATAGTTGGAATTTATGACTTTATGGTTTAAATAGTCAAAAATGCTATTTTATGGAGGTATTAGAAAAGAAGTAGTATGTTCAAAATAGGAACACATTTCTGGGAAGAGCTGAGGTTAACGTATCTTTTCCTAGCTGATACCAAATCTTAGTTTTTAAAAATATCCTTCCTGCAATGTTTTGTTGAGGACACATGCATAGAAAAGCAACAGAATGTTATTTTGTTCCCTGTCAAAATGCGAAAAAAAGCATATTTGGACATTTATTTTGTCTCACGAGAATTTTTATTACAACTATAGATATGATTAAATGTGAATCTTTTGATATTTCACACTATCTGAGCCAATCTCTCAACATTCAGAGATTTCTTCAGATTGTCCTTTGAAACTACATTTGTAGCCAGCACAGTGAAATGGTGCTGCTGAAAACAGATTTTCAAAGATTGCCACCTGCTGTTAGCAAAGTATTTTACAAATTTTTTTACAGGGAAAATGTTCTCAAGGCATCATTGCTCACTAGTTTTGTTTAAAAGCTTGCATCATTTAAGGCAAGCAATACCAATAAGATGCCTTAAGAAATATAATTTATAATAACATTCATTTATTTCTCTGGGGTGTTAACTTTGACAATTTATTTTCTCTGATTTCTAAATCAAGTTATAGAAAAACAACCACAAATCACCTTCAAGCATGTAAATATCTTGTTTTCACAATTAAACTGAATTGTATATTTCTGTAAGTAATATGTTAAAGAGATTCAGTTCCCATGAATCTGGAAGTATGCATGCCCTGAGGAATTTCTTTTGCAAGCATCACAAATGTGTTCATTTCTGTAGACAGGAATCAGAGACAGGTATCAAAAGAAAGATGTGATGGTTCATAACAAATGTACATCTGAGGCACAGAAGTATTGATGCCCAATTAAGGGCAATGTTTCTGTTTAACTCCTTGTTTGTGTAGCCGTGAAGATACAACAGGAAACATGAGGTATGGAAGTGGAATGCATATCTTTTTTCTTGATTTGCAGTGATAAGGGTAACAGTTTCTTCTCAGCATTGCAGACTTTTAAAAGAACAAATTATTTCTGAAATGCTTGATTTGCACACAACTACAATGGGTGTCTATTTACCTTTGCATGGTCAACAATAATGTTTTTTGTAGTGCTGAGTATATGGGTTTCAAATGATAGCATTTTATTCCAAAATTAGATTCGAACGATATAAAATGGAGAAAAATTACAAAGCTCCACAAGTGAGTTTATAAGGCCTTTCCTGGGTTTTTTTTAAACCATTAACAAAATTTCAGTATTGTTAAAGGAATGTATTTTGCTTGTTTTATTTTTAGTACTATCTTATGTTCCATAGTAATTTTTCCCTATAAAAGTTACTATAAATTTCATTATTGTATTTGTATTTTTGTCTCACTTATTTTAGATACAAAACAAATCCATCAAGTGTTCTAAGAAGTATTCAATTTTCAATAATAAACATAATATACACATAGCTTTGACTTGATAATCAATTTTGACTGATAATAATCAAATTAATGATAAAGCATCTTTTTTCCTATTCCTCAGATGCATATTTGCCATGAACTGCTACATCTTGCTTTTTGATTCCCAACTATAATTCCTGTTTATAGAAATGAGCACATTTAGGATACATTTAAAAGAAAGTATCCAGAGCATAAATATTTCCAGATTTGTAGGATGTAGATCTCATTTATATATTATTGACAGAAATATATAATCCAGTTCAATTGTGAAAACAACTTATTTACATGCCTGAAAGGAATTTGTGGTTGTTTTTCCATAACTTGATTTGGAAATCTGAGGGGAAATGTCATGGTTAGCATCTCAAAAAAACTAATGAATGGTGTGGTGAGTTGTATTTTTTAAATAGTATATTGCAAAAGGTCTAAAATAACCTCTGTTCTGGACCATTTTCTCGTCTCTTTCATTTCTACTTTGGTGATCTCAGAATGGTGTAAGGAAGAAGGTTGGATTTGAAATTAGAACAATTTCTGGTTCAAATCCTGACTGTCGCTTATCTATGTGACCTTAAGCAAATTACTTTTTGAGGCAATCAGGATTAAGTGAGTTGCCCACGGTCACACATGTAGTGTCTGGAGTGGATTTGAATTCAGGTCCTCCTCACTCCAGGGCTGGTATTCTATTATGCCATCTATCTGCCTTGACCCCTAATCTTTCAAACTCTTTATCAGTATTCTCATCTCTAAAATGAGAAAGTAGACTAGATAACCTTTAAGTTCCTTTTTATCTCTGGCCCTATAATATACCCCCATGCTAAATTATTATCTTTATGTAGGTGATGCCTATATATATGTACACATACAGGTACATATTAAGCTCCGACTATGTATGCAGACTCTGTTCTAACTCTGAAAACACAATATCTTGTAAGTCCCACATCTCTCTCCTACAAATATTTTGCCAAGCAATACCCCATGCCCAAAATACATTTCCTACACTTCATCTCTGCCTCTTAGTCTCCTTTTCTTCTTTCAAGATTGAGATCATGTGTGAATGCCTCTGAGAAGTCTTCTTTGTCTATTCTTCCCAATCTTAAAAGCTTTCACTCTCTTCAAATTGTCTCACATATGCACATCTGTGTACATGTTGTATACAGGAATATACATTTTCTATATTCCTTTTGAATTTTTTGTTTTTCTGTGTCCATAATGTAGCATAATGCTTGCTCACAGTGAGCATTTAATGTCTCTTGAATTGAAATGAATTAGTGTAAAATATGTAAGATGATATAATAAACAAAAGAGTTAAAAGGAAAAAAAAATTCTGCTTTATCTCCCAGCCCAACTTCATTGTTCAGGATTCTAGGAATTTTTAACAAAAAATTTGAAAGTCTGATTTTTAAAAATTTGTACTTTTTTCAGATTTCTGTAGTTATTTGACAGTTACTTATATATCTGATTTTCAATGACTGGGAGAATAGGTATTAGGAATTTTTTAAAGGAAATATAAACTCTGAGATACAGGGTAATGCCTTATTTTATGAGAGAGAGAGAGAAAGAGACACACAGAGGCAGACAGACAGATAGACAGAGGCAGAGAGAGAGGGAAAGAGAGAGGTAGGGAGAGACAGAGGGAGAGAGAGAGAGAGAAGAGAGAGAGAGAGAGAGAGAGAGAGAGAGAGAGAGAGACAGAAAGAGAGAGAGAGAGAGAGAGAGAGAGAGAGAGAGAGAGAGAGAGAGAGAGAGAATAAACCCCCTGAAGACAGCATAGCGCCATATTTATTTATGTGTCTACCCTTGGTCTTGGAATCAGGAAGACTCATCCTCCTGAGTTCAAATCTAGCTTCAGATATTTACTATACAACCCTGGGCAAGTCACTTATCCCAATTTACCTCAGTTTCCTCATCTGTAAAACAAACCATAGAAGGAAATGGCAAAACACTCTAGTATCTCTGCCAAAGAAAGCTCAAATGGGATCAAGAAGAGTTAGACATGACTGCCATGATCTCATAAAGAGTACTTGAAGTAGTTGGTAACCCATGTGTCTTCCAACACCAATTCCCATGCTCTTTTTACTACATCTCACTACTCTGGTCTTTCTTCAAAGAGACTCTTACCATTTCATGTGTGAAAATAGTGGTCAGGTATAAATACAGACATAGGCAAAGAATTCAATGATAAAAGAAGTTCATGGGCAAATGTAGTATTGATGAAATTAATTTTAAATTGTTCATTTGTTTTTGCCAAGTCACCTCACATATACATTGAAAAGTGGAATAATAAATCATAACTCCAGGATATGCCCCACAAGAGAGAGACCATCTATTGGATTAATAAATATCTGATTCAATGTCTGTTTCTTAGTAAGAAAAAAATAGTTATTAGACATTTCTGTCTACACTTCTTAATTAAATCAATCAAATTATGTGGTCATCAGTGAGGAAGAATCACAGATCAGGCATCAATCTATGTGGCCATATTTACTGACTTTTGCTTATTGTTTGTATCTGTTGCCATGGGGATAATTATTAATGAGAATTATTCTCCCAGACTTTCAAATGCTGAAACTTTGAGAGAACTCTCAACCTTCAGCTCCCTGGTCCTTACTTCTAAGTCTAGATGGAAGGGAAGCCTGTAAGGTACAGGTTAATATTAAACTGCCACGTGTATTTTGACATTATTGGATGCAATGATGCTCGGACTCAAATCAGAACACAAAATAGTCATTTTCTCTCCATTTCTTTATCTTTGTTATTTTTCTATCTTGGATAACTTATATTAACAACAGATCATTAAAAATGACAGTAGTTTAAACTACCATATAAAAATGTAGTTGTTTTTGACAGATTGTCATGTGGAACAGAGATTAGAATTATTTTCATGGCACCTACAGGGCAGAAAGTCAAAAATAAAAAGGTGAATGCTAAAAATGGACAAATTTAGTTTTCACACACACACACAAAAACACACACACACACACACCCCAAATAAAATTTCCTAAGAATTAGAACTATACAAAAACGGAGTAGGCTGCTTCCAGAAATTGTGATTTACCCTTTACTGAACACCTTTCTATAAGTAAAGTTTTAATTTTCATTTGTCAGATATGTTGCTTAGACTTTTGTTGAAAACAACATGGTACAATGGAAAGTGTCCAATATCTAGAATCAAGATGACTAAGTTCAATTCCTGATTCATTTATTTAATGCCTTTGTCACCTCAGTTAGTAAATTACTTTCTTCGACTTCCATTTCCTGATCTGGAAAATGAAGGGATTGAAACAGAGGACTTCTGATGTCCCCTCTACATCTAAGTCTATGGTTCTATGTCTAGTTGAACTCTTAGGTCTATTGTACTTCTAAGATTTTCTGATTCTGTGAGATGCAGATATTGGTCTTAACCTACACATTGGAGATTTATTTGTAGTAGAATATCATGGAGTTATTTTATTTATTTTGTGCTTTTTTTTTTTAATCAACAAGAGCATCTTGTATTTTCTTCACCTTTTGCTTCATTATGGTCCTGAGAAGATGTGGGCTATTGTTCACATAGTATACTTTTTCATCTATTCATCAGGGATGTCTTTTATATATAATAATAGCTAGTATTCATATAACACCTACTATATAGCCAGAGTGGGGAACCTGCAGCTTTGAGGCCACATGTGGCCATCAGGGTTCTCAAATGCAGCCCTTTGACTAAATCCAAACTTCACAGAACAAATTCCCTTAATAAAAAGATTTGTTCTCTAAAACTTGGACTCAGTCAAAAGGTCACACCTATTCCTATACCAAACACTGTGCTGAGCACTTTACAAATATCATCTCTTTTCATTTGCTCAAAAGCACTGTGAGGTAGGTGCTATTATCTGAGTTTTAGAGATTAAAAAAAACTTTGGCAAACAGAGGTTTTGTGACATGTCCAAAGTCTCACAGCTAGCAAGTGTCTGAAGCTGGATTTGAACTTAGGTCTTCCTGAAACCGGGCCCAGTGCTGGCTGCTTTTGTCTAGAACATTTTAATAAAGATTTTATAGAAATGAGAAAATAAGCACATGTGCAGGTCTGGAAAGTGGAGAGTTAACTTCACATCTGGATTCATTGATAGTAAGAATGTCCAAACTGATGTGTTTCAATTCTTCCAATAACATATGAACTCATTCACTAAGGTAAGTATTTTGCAAAATCTAAAGTGCTATGTAAGCATCAGCTATTATTTTTCAGTCAAGTATCCTTTTGAGTGACTAAAACATGGCTGGGCTCCCTTTTCCAAACTAAGACAGTCACATTCTCAATTGTAGAAGCAGAAGCCTTGTCCAAATACCCGTCTCTCTCACTGTCATTTCCTGTCTTTTAAAAATACTTTTACATTCAATTTTAAAAATTTTCAGTTCCAAATTCTCTTCCTCACTCAAGCCTCGATCCCATCCATTGAGAAGGGAAATAATATGATACCCGTTATGTATGTGAAATCAAAAGTATTTTTGCTATTCTGTGCCTATTTCAAATAAATATTTATTCCAAGTTCTTAAGGTCTCCAAATGTTAATTGTTATAGTCGAACAAATTCAGACAATCAAAATTTAAATAAATACCATTTCAAAAGATGGCAGAGAAGGTCTCCATGGATAAATTATTTCTATTATAGGTTCTTTTTTGGCTTACCATTAACAAAATTTATGTTATAAAACTGTTACTGTGAAAATGTGAAATAACTTTGCCTCACATTCATTAATAATGATAGGTCAAATCATCTTACACATTATAAAAGAACATACCATATTTTATATTATAACATTTCACATCTTTGTAATTCATGTAAACAAAACAAAAACATAAAATACATCTTGTCTCGTAAGGACTTTTTTATGGGTTTTATTTCTGTGCATGATCTAAAAATTGTTGTCAGTTAATCAGGAGTCCTTATATTGAGTAATCCATCGAAACCTTAAAAACATTGTAATCATTTTTGTTTGGCTACGTGCCTACAAGTCCATTTTTCACAGCCAGAGAAAAATTATTTATATCTAAAGTAGTAAAATGTTCGTTTGTGATTGTAAAGACATTGGTGTATATTGGCAACATGTTATGAAATGAAATCCAGGCAGCAGAATTTTTTTTAAACTAAGATGTGTCTCACAGATCAGTAGAATTAAGAAAAAAGAAAGCATATGAATGTTGTCCATAGTTAAAGGAGTTATATATGAAGATTATGCATTGCCACTTTAGAAAAGAATAAACATTTTGTCTCAATATTTAGCTTTTTCTGTTTTCAATCACAGCACCTTATGAAATATGCCCAGAGGATAATCTAATGTCGATGGTGTGGAAAAGGACTCCAGCAGGAGATATGGCATTCAACCGATGTCCTCTGAATGCCACAGGTACTGTAGGGGGAAAAAAATCAATTCAAATCACCATTAAGGATAAAAATAAGAAGACTCTTCTTCCTTTTTATACCATCCTCCTTTCTTTCTCCTTTCTTCCTTACCTGTGTTTAAAATTCTCTGATAGTTAACCGGAAGTAGCAAATAGCATACTTAATGGGCTTCATGAATTGTTTTATTTTAAATTAAAATCTATGAGCTAATGAGATGACCCAGAAAATTTTACTAAAACTATTAGGGTGCTTTTGATGTAAGGTGCGTGCATTAGGGAAAAGCAAAATGGTAATGTAAGTTGACATGCAGAACTAAAAGGATAAAAAAAACCACCTCTTGTCTGCATTGCATTTATTTTGATGCTTTCCAGCGTCTCAGTTATAAAGATTTTTCTCTGTTCTTTGTGACTTGCAGGCACCACTAGCAGACGCTGCTCTCTCAGTCTTCATGGAGTGGCCTTCTGGGAACAGCCAAGCTTTGCAAGATGCATATCAAATGAATACAGACACTTGCAGCATTCAGTAGGTGCAAAGCCAGCTTTAGTACTTGCTCTGTTTATTCTTTGCTAATGATCTATGTGTGAGAATTTAACCTTCTGTTGTGGAATCAAATGAGAAAAAATGTCTCTGATGAAAAATGCCTTTGAGAAAAAAAATACTGTGACAGAATATTTGGGTTTTTTTTTTAAATCCATGTTAAATTCCTTTGTTCCCAGGGTTTTTTTGTTGGTGTTTATTCTGCTATTTAAATGAAAGAATTCCTTATCTAACATAGTGAGAAGGATTTTTTAAAATTTGGTTCAGCTTCAAAGAAGAGGAAAAAAATCACATATTTTGGCCGATAAAATATTTTCTTCAGTAGAAAATGAGATGCTGTTGCTTCCAGCCACCCTGGATAATTTTATGACACTTTGAATTCTTTAATCGTTCACTAGCGCAGAAATGATGATAGAGGTGCATCTTTTAGATATCAAATTTCTCATTGCAGCTTAAGACTAAGACATGTGCAAATGACTAACCTGCAGTGTTACTGCACCAGATTACTAAGAAAATTAATTACTCATGAAAGATTACGTAGGCCAAATGTTCCAAAGATAGCCTCTTTTCCCACACACCATTGAATTATTCATAGAGTGTGATGTATGAATATTTTGAGGACAATTAAATTATGCTTGACATTTTACAAGCGCAAGTCAGTATCATTACCTGGGATAGTTGTACATCAGTAGGTGCTTCCTTCTACTAAGCATTATGGGAAAAAAGACAGAATTAGAAATGGCCCCGCCTTAATTTTGAACATTGACAACAAGGCGTTTTAGTTAAAATGGTTTAAGGTTGATTACACTTAATTTATATTTTTTACTTTCTTGCTGTCATATGCATGCACATGTGAAACATGACTAAACACCAAATCTTGACTAATGCATATTTATACTTTTATTCTGAAAGCCAGTTATTTAAACAAAAACTCACTACTTGGTTAGAGTTGTATATGAGAAATGCTGGTTGAACTTGACTTTATAGAAAGAAATTCAGCATTCAGCAAAATTTAAAGAGTTCCATTTGTCAATCACAATTCATATATGAGGAGATAGCTTTCAGAATTAAACTATGAGAATGATTTATTAATTTGATAGTGTCTTCCCTGATGGAAATCTTTAAATAACTCCTTCCATTCCTTCCATTCTGTAGAAATGATTCTCCAATCTTTTTCTCTACACTTTTACTTTTCAATGAACTTCTTCTGTTATGTTTTCAATTTTTGGCTGAATATCTTCACCTAGGAGCTAGTAGCTGAAATTCAATATGTACAAAACTGAATTTCTCTTCTTGATGCCCCATCCTTTTCCATCTAATTTATCCATAGTGAAACCCAGGCCAATAACCTTAATGCAATATTTGATTCTTCCTTCTCCCTCATCCCACATATTCAATCAACTCTCAAGGCTCCTCAGTGCTTGCTCCACAAAATCCATCCAATGCCTTCTACTCCTCCTGAAACTACCCAAATTTATGTCCTTGTTACTCCTCTTCTAAATCATTACAATAGGATGTTGTCAAGATGGCTACTATCCAGGAGAGGCTCTATTAAATCAGAGACACAAAACTCCAATATCAAGGCCTTTCCAAAAGACTGTATCCTAGTTTTACCTTCTAATTTAATATATACTTGAAAAACATTTTTGCTTTGTTTTCTTCTGTTTATCTAAAGTATTTTAGTAGTTTTCTCACTGGTCTTCCTCGGTCTATTATTAATACATCCAAAACATCCTTCACCCCCTTGCCCAAGCAGTCATTTCAGCATAAAGCTATGGTGATAATATTCTTACTTGAAAACCTTCCTTTGACCTCCATTGGCTATGGAACAAAATTTAAATTGCTTATTTTAGTATTCAAGACACTCCACAATTTAGCATCAGATTTTGCCCACTCCTCTCCATTTCTAGCCTCCTTTCTTATAGGTGGTGATAGAGCACTGAACTTAGCGTTAGAAAGTCCTGAGTTCAAATTCAGTCTGACATGTTTACTAGCTTTGTGACCCTAGGTAACACACTTATCCTCTTTCAGTCTTGGTTTTATTATTTGAAAATTGGGATAATAATAGCATTTACCTCTAACAGTAGTTTGAGGATAAAAGAAGATATTAGCAGAGCACTAATTTTGGGCAGCTAGCTGATGCAATAGTAAAAGTACCAGGCCTAGAGTCAAGAACTCATCTTCCTGAGTTCAAATATGGCTTCAGACATTACTAGCTGTGTGGTCCTGGACAAGTCATTTAACCCTACTTGCCTAAGTTCCTCATCTGTAAAATGAGCTAGAGAAATAAATGGCAAGCCATTTTAGTGTGTTCTTGAAGAAAACCTAAATGGGGTCATGAAAAGTCAGAAATAACTGAAAAACAACTGAAAAACAGCAAGCTTTAAAGCACAATACAAATATTAGGCATTATTACTGTTGGCATTTATATAGTCTAAGTTTTAACCAAATTAGACCATAAATTTATATGCATTTGCTTATGTAATATTCATGCCTAGAAGGGGTTCTCCATGGCCTTATCTAATTTTTTCAGATTCAATTCCTCTTTTAGGAAAGACTTCTCTGAACACACCCCTTGTCTCTTCCACTGACAGTGACTTATCCCTCCTCGGATTTCTTGTAATACTTTATCCACATCTCTTCTTTATGCATATTACTTTTTTTCCTGATATTGTAGTAATTTGTATACTTATATTTTCTCTCAATGTACTAAAAGCCTTTGGAGAACTAAAACTTCTGATTTAATTAAATAGATCTTAGAATCACAGGAATTAGTACAGAAAGGGACCTAGAGATTATCTAGGGGAGGAGTGGGGAACCTATGGTTTCAAGGCCACATGAGACCTTCAAGGTCCTTGGGTACAGCCTTTTGACTGAGTCCAAGTTTTGCAGAACAAATCCTTTTATTAAGGAGATTTGTTCTGTGAAGTTTGGATTCAGTCAAAGGGCCACACTTGAGGACCTAGAGGGCCATATTTGCCCTAGAGGTCACAAGTTTCCCAACCCTGATCTAGGAAAATACCCTCCTTTTAGAGATAAGGAAACTAGCATCCATAGAGCAAGGGTTAAGAAGCAAAACTGATCTCATACTCAAATTTTCTGACTCCAAATCTCCTAGTCTTTCCAACGTACCATGCTACAACCTATACTGAAGTGACTTGACTTGAATTTCATCTCTACATGACATATTCATAGTCAACTGTCAATTATTCATACCTCTACAAGGGAACAGTAGTATAAATAATAAAAGAATAGATGTTATTTTAGGTGTCATGTGGATATTGTTACAAATATCCAATAGATATTTTATGAATAAGAGGAAACATGGAATAATTGATACAAAGCAAGCCCCAGAGCTAGGAAGACCCAGAGTCAAATTCTACCTTTGAGAGACATTTTGGACAAGTCACTTAACTTCTCAACATTGTCTCTGATGATAAATTGCAGAGATTGTGTCAAATTGAAGTGTTATAATGATTTTTCTCATCCATATGACAGCTCCACAAAACCTATATACAACTATATTATAATATAGCCTAGACAATAGGTATTCTGTATCCTTTTTGTTTTCTTAATGGAATAGTTAGGCCAGAACCTTTATAGTGATTATAGGATCATTTAGGAGACTCTGAAGTATTCCACAGATCAATACTATCAACACCATCATCCATAAAAGTTTGATTTTCCCACCTATAAGGAATCCATCTTGGACTTTTGTAGGAATTCAGCCTAGTACAATGGGGAAGAGAAAGGACATTGGATTTGATGTCAAAGGGTCTGGATTCCAATTTGACTTTGTCACAGTATTTCTCTCACACTGGGTAAGCCACTTCAGTTCCTTAGTTTCCTTATCTTTAAAATGAGAGGATTGAAATACTTGTTTATTTCTACTTCTGAATCTGTATTCCTCAATCAAAATATGGAATTCTTTTATCTCCCCATTTTATACCTTACTTAATATTATTAGAAGAATGTCAGATAAGTATATCTATGATGTACAGTTCAAGGAGTCTAGTATAATTTTAACATCTAAGTCAGAAACATGAATCCTTTTTTTTTTTTTTGGAGAAGACCCTAAAAGGAGGCACTTTGTTCTAAAAAATTGAATTCCTTTTTTACTAGTCAAGAGACAATAAGGACAGTGGAATCTTTTAACACCATTTTCTACTCTATCACAAGTGTATATGTAGATATTCTCACAAAGGCATCCTATAGATGGATAGTACATGCTAGTCTATACTAACTGATGTTTCCTGATCACTTTTTTGGTAAGTAATAATGTCCATGTTTTTTGTTTTGTTTTGTTTCTGTACCATTTGTATCTTCCCTTCCTTCAAATATTAATACTTCCAACCCATTACAATTGTGTTGTCTCCAACATGACCCTATTCCACATATGCCTGAGTTAATTCATTAACTTTTCCCCTCTTGGTTTCTTCTGTTCCATTTTTACATAAGCACATGCAGGGCTATAATGTTAGAGTACAACTTTGGTGATAAAACAGTTGTTAGTAATGGGAAAAAATATGCCGTAAAAACCTTGCATTTTCTTTTCTATATCTTATCTATTTGTTCTCCTTAGACCTTCAGCCTTAAATGCTCTGGGTCCCATTGTTTATTTGAGTCTCTCACTAACCTCTCTTAAAGTGGTTTTACCTTCTCTATCTTGTGAGGTGATACCAATCACGATCTTCCATCATCTTTCTCTATAAAATTTTATAAATGATATTAAATTCAAAACTCCCATTGCCATTTATTACCATGTTTCACTTGGAAAGAACAGTGGCATGCAAATTAATTGAGACAAAGTAAAATAATTAAAAGTATTGACACAGTTAACCTTATAACATTGCACATCTTTCAAAAAATTTTAATGTGCAATATGTTGTCCTTTTCTTGAAGTCACTTGTTTTATACAATTTGGCATTTACTCCACAAAGTTTTGCCAGTCTTTAATTCTTCACTAGGAGATCACATTTTTATCACACTGGATATTAAACACTCCATTTGTCAAAGGCTGATTTTAATTATGACTCATACTTTTAGATAGTCTTTTAAATCAATGGAGTTCCCAAAGTATTGAATTGTGTTTATTTCTATATCTTAGTTGCATTTTTTAAACCTTTCATATCATATGGCATAGTGGAAGATGGTGTTGCTTTATTCCACCTCCATTTGGAAAAATATAATTCTCAAACAGTTTTGTTTCACAGTATATCAGTACATTTATCAGAGTTTATCATTCATTCAATGAGGAGTAAGACTTCCAGGCCCAGTGGAATTTTTTAAAAAACACAAACATTTTTGATGAATATTTTACAACCTAATGAAAATACCAAATCTTGCAGGTTTATCTAGTTTCTTCTAACAACTTTAGTATAGCCTGGAATTGTTTTTTTTAAGTTTCACAAATAAAAATTACCTTCATTTACTTATTAGCATTCCTGCCTTTGAACTGCCTTGTCCATGACAATGTTTTTCCTTCATAGTTGGTTACTGCTATTAATATTTTTTTTATTAATCTTCTTACTCTTCTTTCACCTTGAACAAGCCAATGCCTCACTCTTGAAGAATCAGTAACAACCCCCATAGCTTCTGAATCCCTCTGAAGGCCTGAATTAAACTCTGAGGTTTAATTAGGCTATTGTAGCAATAGCTTGTCAGTTCTTGGCTCTGCTTTTCATTCTTGACTGTAGCTTCCTTTGAATTTTATATGACTGATGCTGTGTCATTCTAAGCTTGAATGATCCTTGAAATGCTTGACTTTTACACACCAAGAGTCAATGCAGTGTTTCTAAAAGTCATTGAATTATGATCCTTAGGAGTTCTGCCATAGAATTAAAAACACATCAAAAGAGCACAATGAAACGTATGTATGATTTGAAATCCAGTACTCAATGACAGAAACCCAGCTAAAGTTGGGGAAACCATCTCTATCCAATTTCATCTTATCACAGTCCCATAGTGTGTCAACTACACATGTCCATTGCTGTAGCAATAAGACCATATCAAAATTATTGTTTGTCCCAAGTAATTCAGTGATATATATATATATATATATATATATATATATATATATATATATATATATATACACACACACACACACACATGCAACCTCTGGAACTACTAATCTCTTGGTAAACTACTTCATATCATTATCTAATAGGTGAACTTCAATAACAGAAAATAACTAATAATTTTTTAACAAGGGTATGTTTATGTTACTATTCAAGCCCTGATTTTTAGAATTTGTACCTTTCTAAAAGGCTTATCTCAGATATTACCTAGTACAGAAAGTATTTTCTGATACCCCAGGTTCAGAGAAAGATAATTATAAATTTAGAGCTGGATGGGAGCTTAAAGGTCTTCTAATTCAATTGTCGTATTTTACCTATAAGGAAACCAAGGTTATGTGTTTTGCCTAAGGTCATGTAAGTAGTTAGTGACTCAATCAAGCTCAGGTGCTCTTACTGCTGCTCCCTTGCTCTTTTCACTGCCCCCAAATAGGCAACGGAGAGCAATTAGAGGGGAGGAAAGGTATCATTAATATAATTACTTCTTAAGTAAAGCTTTGTGAAATTGTGAAAACTATAGTATACCTTACAGATGGGCTGTAGGAGTTGTTGCTTAAAATAGTACATAATTGCATTAGCTTAAAAGTTATGTGTATCGTTTATAGTGGGAAATTGTGAGCAATTTTTAAAGGAATCAATACAATAGAGATAATGGTACTAATAGGATGTATTAAGTAGAAGAGTAAAATTATTTGAGGAATACACCCACTGTTTGAATCCTGACCCTGGAAGATCTCTTAATGTTAAGAGAAATGAGACATCATCCTAGGCTATGAAAAGGAACCCATATTTAGATTCCAATCTCTTTATCCTTTCATTAGTTGATCTTGTCAATTTACATTGAATCTGAATGACTTAAAAAAAAAAAAACTTTAAAGGTATGTCCTATAAGACAAAAGACTCACAAAGTATTTTAAAATGAGCAGGATTAATTGGAATCCGGAAAGGAAATATTTAAAACAAAATCCTATGTACAAATTCACTGACAGGTTTAAGGGAATGAATGTAAAAAAGAGAGACAAAAATCTCTATTGTTTCCTAAGAGTGATTTTTTTCCCACCATATGAGTAGATCTAGAATAATACCATCTTTCTTGCTATTCATAAATATCATTTGAAATATTAAAACATCAAGGCCCAAAATACTCAAAGTACGTATTATATCCAGGCTTGTTTTGAAGCTCAAATGAGATAATGAATATAAAGTATTTTTTTAAATCTTAAAGCACTATAAATGCTTGTTATTATAATATAGTACATCATATTATTTACATATATATTTATATATGTGTATATATACATATATATTTAGTATTATATTAGTCTATAGTCACCTACTCCTCCATTCTGGTGCTGATTTAATTCCCTGAGCTTTCTATTGTATTCCTACTGATCTCAAGCAATATGAACAGAGCAATGCAGGTGTGCGCTGGTAAAAGTTTAACAAATAGTCTGGGAAGGGAGCAGGGGATACATTAAAATTAATCCACATTTTTAACACTTTCTTAAATCTAGACAGTCAAAAACCCCCAGTAAATCAAGCACTCATTCATGGTGATTGCCAATTTCTGTAGTGCAGATGCTCACACTGAAAATTTGACAATGGCTTTCTCAAGTTAGTTAGAGCTGGCTCTAACACACCCTTATATCCTCTCTCAGCTATAACTCCTTGTACTCTAGCAAGTAAGTGAAAATCTGAATTAAACTTCCTCATTGATTAGAGAATCTCAATCTATATATTATAGGATATAAAAATAAAGAGGATGGTTTTTCACCCATTTTGGTAGTCTCCAATAATATCATATAGGAAATTATAATCATTACTTCTTGTAGGGTAAATTAAGCATTCGAATACACTTGAAAAGGTTGGAAAATCCCTGATTAAAGTTCAGTGATCTTTAGAAAGTACTCCTCCCAAATAGGAAGGGAAGCCTAATGACCAAGTTTACCGAAAGAAGATCCAAGCTGCTGTTGAGAATAAGGTGGACATTGAGGGATGTCCTACACACACACACACATACACACACACACACACATGCAAACAGCATATACATGACACAGACATATATACTATATAAATCTTGGAAATATGTGTATATGCACGTATGTATGCATGTGTACACACATATAGCAAGGTCTTTTTTGCTCCTCTTTGTGGATATTGTTGTGCTGGTTGGGACAAGCTCCAGAATATTGTAAATATTCCTAAATGAGATTCATAATCAATCAAAGTAATTTGGTAAATTATCCAAACAGGAACAACAAAGACGATGAAAAATGTTCATTCTCCAAAATACTATGTGCAAGTGGATACAAAGCACATAAAACTAGTCTATGAGTGAACATATTTTGGACAAACTCTGCACATGAATAATGAGCTGCTTCCAGGATTGAACAGGAGGGAGAGAATGGGCTGGATTGCCATTGGGTAATCACATAATACCATTAATGGTACAGAGCTTCTCTATTTAAAAAAAAAAAGGAAATATATTTTAAAACAATAGCCTGATTTTAAATTTCTGCAAGTCATGAAATATGACAATCTCTGAAGGATTAAAGCAGAGAACCATCCAAAGGGATGAGTGAGTAAAAACAGTTGGTAACACATTATAAATGAATAAATGTCAGAGAAATGGCATAGATATTATCATGAGAGCTGTATAACTGAAAAAATAGATAAATATTTAGGAAAATAAATAATGGGTAGATATCCTATATATGTCATGGGTATGCATGCAATGTAGAGAGATCTAGTGGATCTCAAATTATTTCTAAAAGCAGCAATTATTAAAATTATTTAGTACTTTTTAAAAAATAGAAAAGCAGGTTAGTGTGACTAAGTAAGCAAGAATTAGAAGGAATTTAAGTCAGTAGCCCATTGTTTGATATATTCAAGAACATAAAATACTTGGAAAAGGATCTCTTTTCAAGAAGAACAGGTAGAAAAACTGAAAATCAACTTAGTTAAATATTATTTTAAACCATCTTCTTATAATTCATTCCTAATGGAACAGTGACCTAAGTATTTAAGACCCATCCAAAAAATAAGTTAAAGAGAGGAGAAAGGAAGGAGAGAAATTTCACAACTGTAGCTAAAGGGAAAATTCTTAAAAAGGGAAATGATAAAGGAGAAACAGACAATTCTATGTATACCAAATGAAAAGACTTGCACAAACAAAATCAACACAGCTATGCTAAGCAGTGAAACTATTAATAGGAAAAGAAACTGTATAAAATTTTTCTGAACTTGGGTTTACATTGGTATATTATTTCTAATGAGGAACTCCCTTTACCAGTGTAGATAAGTATCTACTTAGCAACTTAAATTAATTGTTATGGGGTCCCTGGGAGTGCTAAGCAATGTGACTAGTATATGTCATAGGAGGGACTTACACTGGAATCTTAGAGCAGGTCCCTATTCATTTGACTTTGCTGCCTTCCTCTATTAGATATCTCTGCATAAAAGTTTGATTGCTAAGGTATAGAAGCAATTGACTCAATTACATAAGAACCAAGGTCCTTAATGATGAAGGCGTATGAAAGTTATTTTTTTTAAAAAATAATTGTAAACTATCAACAACGATGTTAAAGAGTCCTAAGATAATTGATGTTTGAAGGACTGAGGGAAGGTTGGTACACTAATACATGATTAGTGAAGGTGTTGATTGATCCAATCATTCTGGAAAATAATTAGTAATTATGAAAAATTATGTAGAACTATTTATACACTTTTACCTAGAGATCCCAATATTCTGTGTATATCCCAAGAAGTTCAAGGTAGAAATAAATATACCATAGGAACTAAAATATTTATCACTCTTTTTTTGGTAGCAAAACATAAAATAAATAAAACCTAGAAACTAAGTAGGAATCTATCTCTTGGGAAGTGTATTAACAATTTACACCTAAATATGTGAAATCATTAAATTGTAAGAAAAAACAATATAGTAGATTAGGAGAAAAAAAGAGTAGACTTGTAGGAACTGAAGTAGAAAACAGTATACAGAAAAAACAATATATGCATTGACTCTAGCGAAGTAAATAGAAAGAACACTAAAATAAAACAAACACTGCAATTGTATCAACCAGTCTTAGATCAGAAGAGATGAAATGCACCTTATTCCTTTTCGTAAACAGAATAGAGTCTCTACCTAAGTAGTGTAACCTGTGAAATCAATGGAATTTCTCTGTTAATTGGTTTGGCTTATTTTCTTTCTTACCAGGGAAAATAGATAGGGATGTGTGAGGCATACAATTTGTTTGGCCATTCTAAAAACAATCATATATCCAGAAATGACTGTGATGTCAAAACAAAAACATTGATAAAACTTTGAGTTAGTTAACAAGCATTTATTAAGTACTTATGTGTCAAATACTGTGCTAAGTACTAGGAATACAAAGCAAAGGCAAATATTGTCCTTTCCCTCAAGTTCACTTTCTAATCAGACAGACAACATGTAAATACCTAGGTACATACAAGATATATACAGAGTAGATAGAAATCAACCATATAGGGAAATGGACAAACAACTGGAGAAGACCCAGAGATGCCTCCCACAAAGGCAAAACTTGAGCTGAGTCTTATAGGAAGCCAATTAGGAAAACTACAAGGTAGAATTGAAGAGGGAAAATATTCTAGGTATGAAATATAACCAGTACAAAGTTAAAGGAATGGATGTTTTTTGTAAGGAATAGCAAGCAAGCAAATTCAGCCGGATTCTAAAATGCATAGAGGAGAATTAAAAAAAAAAAATTGGAAGGAACCAGGTTGTGAAGGTTTTAAATGCCCAACAGAGGACGTTGTCTTTCATCTTGGTGGTAACAGAGGAACACTGGAGTTTACTGAGTAGATCATATGAGATGATGACCTATCTTTAGAAAAATCACTTTGGCAACTAAGTAAAGGATGATATGGAGTGGGGGTGAAGCAGTGTGGAAGGGAGAGATTTGCAGAATGAAAACTGAGAAATAAAAATAGCTAAAAGAATATTCTCGGCACTTGGATGATGGCCTTTGGAAGATTTACAAGAGGACATGGACAAGATCTACGTTATTACAGGTCTAGGTAGCTAGGCAAGGCAGTGCATGAAGTGGTGGACTTGGAGTTAGGTCAAATCATGTCTCACAAGACTTCCTTAATTGTATCACCCTGGGCACATCACTAAGCCTCAGTTTCCTCATCTGTAAAAGGGAATAATCATAGTGTTTCCTTCGTAGGGTTGTTGTATGCAATGAAAATAAATAAATAAGTAATAAAATAAAGTGTTTGCTAAACCATAAAGTGCTATACAAATGTTAGCTATCATCATCATCGTCATTTTTATTAGTAGTATTAGTAGTAGCAGCACCCACACTGATGAGATCACAGAATCGTGGAAGGATTAAAGTAATTATCCTAAACAGTCAAGTATATGAAACATTCTGATTTTAATGCATCTTCACTTGAATATTCATCATCTGTTGACATTTACTTAACAATTACCAAAGGAATTTTTAGCTGGAGCAGGTTTCTAGGTTTCTTACCCAGTAGATTTGCACAGGCAGAGCTTACATTAGCTTCTATATTTAGACTAAATGGAGCTTCTCATTGTGATGAAATTATTAAATGGTGATGACAGGTCACTTAAGAAAGATAATCAGACCATTAGAGAAAAGAGAATTTTGGTAGGATCTAGGTTGGAAGAGAATTCAGCATATGTTTAGAACTAGAAAGCATCTTAGAATTAATTTAGTTCATATCTTTTGTTTTGCTAATGAGGAACTGGAGGATCCGAGAGATTCAGATCATAGAGGTATTAAGGTATTACCTTCCCTATGGTCATGCAGGTTTTAAACATTAGAGTTGATGGGTCCAGTGGAAAGAGTAATGATGGTGGAATCCAAGGACACCAATGCAAATCCTTACTCTCATGCTTACTGCTTTTGTGACTTTGGGCAAGCTATTTAACCTCCCTAGTCCTCAGTTTCCTGACATGTAAAATGAGAGGATTGCCTCTGAGTGCTCTTCTAGCTTTAGAATTGAGATTGTATCTCAGAGTACTTTCCTTCCAGATGAGCCCCATCTGATAACCATTTAATGCAAGTATACTCAATATTTAGTATTATGTTATGATATTTCAACTGTTCTCCTCTTGTCCTCTCATCCACAAGCCGCAACAGTATTCTAGCATCTATGACATTAAGCTTGAAAATACTTAGATTTCTTCCTAACTCTTACCTCTTCAGAGATGGTGTCCACTGAACGATTTCCATCAGGTACAAGAAATCACTGTCTTAATCTTCCTCCTCCTCTTATTTTTCCTTTGTCTCTTTCTCCTTTCTGTTCTTTCCTTTTCCTTCTTCCTTCATGTCTTCTTCCCCTCCTCTCTACCTCTGTTCCTCCATTCTCTTCTTGGCTCTTGAATTCCAAATGAATTCACTCTGAGTTCCATACTGACCTTTCCAATTAAGGAGTATTTCTCTTCCTTTTGTGATTGAGATATCACACATTATAATAGGTATTTCTTCAGGAAATGTTTCCATAATTTAAATTCTAGCTGACTCCAGTAGATTGAGAATAAAAGGAATTCTCTGAAAGATATGTTTTGCTGCTATATCAGTCTTTATATAGCAACAACTTTTATTTATGTAGGATTATAAGATTTCCAAAGAGGCATTTTTGAGACAGTGGTTTATTCTACTAACATGTCTTACTAGGTTTGTCCACAGGATGGTGGTAATATTAAAATTTATTTATCTTAGGCTTTCCCATCTTGACACTACCAAGAAAAGTGCTAATTATTTATTACTCATTGTGGCAGTTGGATATTGTGATAAAGGCACTTGATTTTGAAGGACTGAATGAAGAGAAGTTATTTTCACATATGGTTTATGAACACATTATTGCTATGTGCTTACTTCTGATTCAGGTCAGGTTTGAAGCTGACTTACAGGTGAAGCATTGTTTACCTTATTCTTTATTGTTTGAGCTATCAATCAGCAAATCAGCAGTATTTATAAAGTACCTAGTTTGTACCAGGCATTGTGCAGTTTACAGAAAGACAAGAAGTAAAATAATCTCTACTCTCAGGAAGCTTGTATTCACCGTAATTTAGCTGGTGGCTATGAATCTTTTTAATAGAAAATGTAGATGCAATATAGAGCCACATCTTTGTTCCCTGAAGATTCTCATCGGGTGTGTGTGTGTGTGTGTGTGTGTGTGTGTGTGTGTGTGTGTGTGTGTGTGTGTGTGTGTGTGTGTGTAGGGGGTGGGGGAGGGGATCTTCTTGTTGAAAAAAAGAAAAGGAAACAGTAAAAGGAGAAAGAAAGAAAACTAAGAAAGACAAAGCTTAGTTGACTTTTTTTCTATTTAATAAATGGAGGGTCCCTGGGGATGCTGGGGCAATATTTTTTTTTCGGTCATTCCTCCTATCAATGGTATATTACAGTACCTCCACAAAACTTATTGCATACTGAATGATAGACTTGACTACAGTGACTTTTAGCATATCACTACTCTTTCTGACCTTGGCACACAACAGAAATTTAAATCCTTTTCACCTGTGTTTATTCCAACACTAATGATAAAAAAAAATTGAATACTAAAATCTTTTTTTTTTTTTTAAAAAGTAAACTTTAGTATGGCCAATCTGTATGTGATAAAGCTGGCATATAATAACATGACAAATCCCATCAGGCTGTTATCAAATAATTATTGAACAAGGCACTGCTGGCCCATTAAATTGAGGCAATTAAATTTACTCACCTGGCGGGATTTAATTCAATATCGTTTGCTAAGATATTGGCGGATTTCTGAATGTTTTTAACTTGATTTCTGCTTATATTAATAACTTGCAAGCTGGGAGAATTCTGACTCATGAAGTGCTTATTTATACCATGTATACAGGGTACATGTTATAAATGCACAATAAATTGTAAAAATGATTTAAGTGGGTTTCTTGCTGTTGTTATGTTACTTTTCAATTTAGAAGGAGGGAGGTTATGTTCAAGCCCTGGCTTCAACTACTAGGTTTAAACATTAGTTGTGTAATACTGGATGAGTCAGATAATCATTTCAAGCCTGAGCTTCCTTGTCTGTAAAAAGGGAAAAGGATATACCTCACTGGGTTGCTGCATGATTTTTAAATCTTGATGGTGAATTATTATTCTTGCTACTCTGTGCCAATAAATACTTTCCTTTATGCCAAAGACCCAGATCTATAGTGGAAAAGGATCTCAGAGGCCATCCATTCCAAACCTCTTCCCATTTTAGAAATATTGATAGTGAGGTCAGGGAAGATAAGGTCATACACTTTGTGAGTGTTAGAGGCAGAATTTCAACCCAGATCTTCCTAATGCCAAGTGCAGACTTCTATCCACTAAACTCACTGCCTCTTAATATCTTAAAGAAAAGACACCAAGAAAAAAATTGAAAGGAGATGATTTTGCTGAGAGTGGCGTAACACTAAAGAAGGCACAGATTAGACTGATTGAGGAAAGAGTAGAAAATAATGGAAAAGAGCTAAGTGTTCTATTTTGTATTGATCACTGGAAATAAAATATATTTCTCAATTTCTTTTTTATGATATGCTATTGCCATCATATAATTTACCAAATTTTGTAAGTATTAAGACCATAAGCACCAATATATTTCATGCAAATATTTCTGTTATTTTAGTATTACATGATTTTTTAATTCAGATTAATATTCTTCAAAGACTCTGATATTATACTTCAAAGTAGATTTGTAAATGTCTCTTGAGAGATGCAATTTTTAGATCTTATACTCTCTAGTTGTCAGGTTATTTTTCAATAGAATCTTGACCTTGCTATATTGGCAATTAATTTAATCATTTATTAAGTACTTACTCTGTGCCAGACACTCTGCAAGGAGCTGGGGATACACAGACAAAAGAAAAAAGAAAGAAAGAAACAATGCCTTTTCTCAAGAGCTTACATTTTTTGAAGATAGCATGTACATATACAAATATTTATAAAATAAATGCAGATAGGTAGTTGGTTTTTTGTTTTGTTTTGTTTTTTTAGGTGTGTGGGGAGCACTTTGAAACACCAGTAGGTGAGATAATCAGGAAGGGCCTCATGTAGATGATGCTAAATTTAAACTGTGAAGGAAGTTTTCAGTTCTAAGCAGTAGCAATAAAGAAAGATTAGCATTTAAGTCATGCTAGGTACCCTATGCCAAAGTACAGAGATAGGAGATGTAGTGTTGTATGTGAGAAACAGCAAGAAAAACAGTTTGATGAAATAATAGAATGAAAAGAAGTTAATGATAAAGGTAGAAATGTAGGTTGGAGACAGATTATGAAGGACTTTAAATTTCAAACAGGAGTTTGTATTTTATCCTATAGGTAATAAGGAACCAGTGGTATTTATTGAGTACAGGATTAAGGTTAAATGATTAGATCTGTGATTTAGGAAACTCATTTGGTAGCAGTGTGGAAGAGGGCAGACAGACAGTTAGGAAGCTATTTCAATAGTTCAGGCATGAAGCAAGTAGACCCTGAATCAAAGTGGTGGCCATGGGAGTGGAGAGAAGATAGAAAAGATTTTGTGAAGACATGCATTTAGGAAAATCCTTCCCTTACCCTCATCATATAATTACAGAACCTCAGAAGAACCTCAAAGGCCATCTATTCACCCCCTACCTAAGAGAGTCCTACAACAGCATAGCAAACAAGAAGTAATCCATAGTTGGCTTGAAGACTTCCAGTGCAAGACAGAATATTCTGCTTCTGTATAGCTCCAATTATTATAAAGGATTTTTTTCCAGAATATCCCTTGAGTTTTTCTCTTTGCAGCTTCTCCTCATTGCTCATTCTTCTGGGCCTAAGCAGGATCAATGCATTCCCTCATCTATAACAACCCTCCATCCATTGTTGGCTGCCTGCTGGAGTAATCTACCTGGATATCCCATAGATATCCCAAACTCAGCACATCCAAAATAGAACTCATTATTTCCCCTTCCCCATAAAGTCATCCCCATTCTTCCAGTCACTCAGGTTTACAACCTCAAAATCTGCCTCAGTTCTCCAGTCTCCCTCACTCTCATGAAGTTGGTTTCCATGTCTTACCAATTCTGCCATTCCAGCATATCTCACATCTGCCCTTTTCTCTTTACTTTTGTATTTTGTTAGTTTTTTTAGCTCTTAGTATTACTTACCAGTTCAGCTGAGGTTTTTTTTTATTTGCTGTTTTAATTTTATCTCTACTTTGATTTCACAATTACCCTTTTTGTGTTTGGTTGGGTGTTTTGATTTGTTGCCATAAAGAAGCCTATTCATTGAATGGATGTATCTCACTCAAAGTGACAATGCTATAAGACCTTATCCCAAAAGGGTCAGTGTCTCCCATTGAATCCTGGGCCATCTCCAGTGGTCCTGATGAATATCAGGCCACTGGACCTAGATAGCTCAGGAGGAGAAAGTAAGGCTGGTGACCTTGCACAGCCCTCCTTCACTCAGAACAAAGTCAACTGCAAGTCATATCATCATCTTGATGTCATGGTCCTCTTCAAGAATGAAGGTCAAACACAACAATTATACTAACTGAAGCCCTCATTACCTCTCCTAATGAGTTTACATTCAAATAATCTTAGAGATCACTTTCAGGGAAAATGCTATCTAACCATACTTGCCATACTTTGTACTTGTTAAGGTAAATTTTTGAACACAAATGTAATGCTTGACATTTGTTCTTATTAAATCTCATTTTTAGATTTAGCTTAGTTACATAGTCTGTCAAGAAGATTTGACCATTCAATTCATTAACTATCTCTAACAACCTTTCTATTATCTGCAAATTTGTTAAGCATGTCATCTTCAAAGTTATCCAAATCATTGATTTTAAAAAAGCTCAGCATCATTGGACTGAACATAGATCCCTGGGGCACTCCACTAGAGAACTCCTGCCAGGTTGACATTAATTAAACATTAATTACTGCTCTTTGAGTCCTGCCATTCAGCCTGTTGTGAATTCATATGATTCTTATAGAATCTCCCATATCTTTCCAGGTTTTTCAAGTGCTTTGCTTCAATCTAGGTAAACTATTTTCTGCAATACCCTATTCTAACAATTTAGTAAAATCTGTCAAAAAAGTTTGGCATCATTATTTCTTGCTCAAGCCAACCTGGCTCACTGTGATCACTCTTTACTTTTCTGGATGTTAAATAATATCTCTTCTACAATAATCTAGAATTTCTCCCCAAATCAAAATCAAGTTCTTTAAGCTATCATTTGCACACTCTATTCTCTGTCCTGTTTTGAAATCTGAGAAATTATCCCTCCTTCCATTCTTTGGTACTTCTCCCATTCCTTGCAGAATTCAAAATATCATTGGTGGTAGCTCAAAAAGGTATAGGAGAGCATGATGTATATAAATCTTGAGTCTTCAGTGGAGTTGTTACCACTTTTTCAGAGAATAAAGAGTGGGCTCTGGCATGTATCTCTGATTTCACTTCGTGTTTTCCTAAACTTCAGCACTTTGAAGAAGTGCTGAACCTAGTGTCAGAATAGGGAGAAAAAACACTAATGATAAATTATGGCATCTTTTTATTAGCTTTACACTCTACATTGATCTTTCTGCAGTTTCAGACTCTATCATCATCATCATCACAGTTATGTATCATAATTATTATTTAAAGTAATAGTAAAACCATTAGAGTGTACTATCCTAGAAAGCAAGAGGCTGGAGAATATTAAGAATGCCAGTGATGTCCCAGATTGTAGAAATATATGTATTTGTATGTGTGTGTGTATATACATAGGCATATACATATATATATGTATATATATATATACACATACATATATTGTGTTTGTCCTTCGTTTTGAAAAAGACCATGACATCAGATAAATGATGACATAACTTGCACTTGACTTTGTTTTGAGGGAGGGAGGGTTGTGCAGGTCACCAGCCTCACTTTGTCCTCCTGAGCCATCTGAATCCAGCTACCAAATATTCATCAGGATGACTGGAGAAGGCCCAGGACACAATAGGAGACCTTGGCCCTTTTAGACTACACCTTTTGAAGTAGTCACTTCCAGGCCATTGAGTGAATAGACCTCATTAAGAAGTAGTCAGGAAAACCTTTCAATGAGCAAAAGAAAAAAAAAATAACTAAATCAAACTGGGAGGGAAAGAGAAACTTGCTATTGATAATCACTCAAAGTCAGCCATTAAGTGGAGTTTGGTCAGGGACTTATTGTTGTCCAACCTATGGGCTTTAGAGTGCATTGAGTTTAAGGTTTTGGGAATGAGAAGGAAAGAAGGAAGGAGAAAGGGGAAGGAAAAAAGGAAGGAGAAAGGGAAGGCAGGAAGGAAGGCAGGAAGGAAGGCAGGAAGGAAGGCAGGAAGGAAGGAAGGAAGGAAGGAAGGAAGGAAGGAAGGAAGGAAGGAAGGAAGGAAGGAAAGGATATCTAGTCAGTAAATCCAAAGAAAGGGGAGAGGGAGACAGAAGGGAGAGGATGAGCTGGATTACCCAGTTAACTGGGTTCCCACTCAGGCAACTCAATCTACTCACAGGTTGTGTTCATCCTTCCTTTTTGAAGAAGACCATGACATCAGAAAAATGATGACATGATTAGCACTTCACTTTTATTTGCGTGAGGAAGGGTTGTGCAAGGTCACTTTCTCCTCCTGAGTCATCTTAATCCAGTCACATACATACATACATATATATATACATACATACATATATACACACATATGGATATGTATGTATATATGTGTACATATAAATATATAATATATATAAAAATCTTCATTATTATCATATTAGAAGTTATAAAACACTTAGATTTGTGAAGTAATTCATATATATCATCCCATTTGATTTTCACCCCAAACTCTGTGAAGTAGGCATTATTATTATCACCACTTTATAGATGAGGAAGCTGCTCTTTGAACATGGAAGTTCCTCAGGACTTTGTCCTTGAGCTTCTCTCCTCCATTCTCTTGTCAATCTTGCCCATATCTGATTATCATTTGGAATCACATCTACCCCAATGGCTTCAATTGTGACATTTGTGAAATATGCCCAAATATCTGCTGCATATTTCCACTTCCATTTATCAGTGTCACCTTTCACTCAACCCTTCAAAATCTGTTTTATCTGTTCTCCTAAAAAGCCCTTTCTTCCCCTTTTTTATCTACTTCTTTTGATGGTTTCAGCATCTTCCCAGTCATCCATTCATTTTCCTTCCTTTAAGTCCCAGCAGCCTCTTCCACAAAACCTGTTCTGACAACCTCCTGCAGCTAGGTAACAAGGTAGATAGGGAAGTTGACCTGAAGTCAGGAAGACCTTGACCTCCACCGTTATCTCTAACTCTTCCCTCTCTCATACTCCACATTTCAACCAGTTGCCTAGTCATATCACTTCTACATTTACAATAAGCCATCATAGATTTTGAGCTAGAAGAGACTTCAGAGGTCACAACTAGTCCACATGCTTTATTTTTTTTTAATCAAGGTGCTAAGGCCCAGATAAGTGAAATGATTTCCCTGAGATCACACAGGTAAGAACTGACAGGGCCAAAATTTGAGCTGTCCTTCTCTGTCTCTAGGAGCACTGAATCATTATTTCTTGTCGATACTTTCTCTTTGAGAAATTTACTGCAACTAAATTCAGTCTGTCCTTTGTTTTTCTCTTGCCTATTCCATTTATGCCTCCTTCCAAACCATTCTTGAAAATGTTGCCAAAGAAATCTTCCTGATATACTGGTTTAATTATGCCATTCTAACCATTCATCACTCAAAAATTTTCAGAGACTTTCCCTTGATTCTTGAATGAGATATAAGTTCCCAATCTTGGAATTCATTATTTTCTTTTGTTTTTTACAATATGGCAATAATTTATCTTTTTCCATTCTTATATCACACTTCTGCCCCTGTATCTATTTAATGTTTTCAAATCAAACTGGACTATTTCCCCATCCCTATTCCTTCTGTGGCCTTCTCCCCCATCAATTGAGTCTTGTGAAGCACTTTCAAGTTCCAATATTTGTCCAGACTTTTCCACAAAAACTTACCTGTCCACCTCTTACAGCTGGGTTTTATTGTTCAATCATTCAACGTGAATGACCCCAAATGGGGTTTTCCTGGCAAAGATACTGGAGTGGTTTGCCATTTCCTTTTCCTTTGCAGCTTGATAGCATCGTGAATTGAGAGCCTGGAGTCTGGAAGACTTTGGCCTCAGACAATTAGCACTGAGTGAGGCCCTGGGTTATCAGTCATGTGACTCTGGCAAATTACATCAGTTTCCTCACCTGTTAAATAAGCACTTGTGAAGGTCAAATGATATAATATTTGTAAAGTGCTTAATATAATGTCTGGCACAAAATAGTCATTTAATAAATGTAATTTCCCTTCTCCTGCCTTTCCCTTGTCCCAATTAACAATGATTGATCCCTTCTCACATTTGTCCACAGACACTTAACCTGGACCTCTTCTTTGCACTTACCCCACTCCCCTGTGTACCATAGTTAATTTTCTGTGTCATCACCCATTCCCATTGGTTGTAAACTCCTTGAAAGCAGGGTCTAGAGCAGGGGTGGGGAACCTGACTTCAAGGCCACAGGAATAGAAGGATTTGTTCTGTGAAATTTGGATTCAGTCAAAGGGCCATACTTGAGGACCTCGAAGGCCACAGGTGGCCTTGAGGCTGAAGGTTCTCTAAACCTGGTAGAGCATAATTATCTTCACACCCCCAGTGTCTGTCAAAGTACCCTTGCTGAAGGAGGTACTTAATAAATGCTTGTCTATTTGACCTGGCTTGTATTCAAGCGTCAAGTATCCACACTTCCCTTAATAATAAATTAGCTATGAAGAATGAACAGAAGGTATTTTTACAGAGAAGCTTTTAGGCAGTTACAGTATTAACTCAGCCCTTGCCTCTTGATCTGCCATGAAAGGGCCCTCCCAGATCATCTAATCTTACTCACTCATTTTATAGATTATGAAATGAATAACCAGAGTTATAGTAATCAGTGGCAGCACTATTAATTTTACAGCTGAAAGAGCTGAATTTCTTTAGTTACTTAAACTTAAAAAAAAAACCAAACAAATAAACCAAAAATAAAAAAACCTCTAAAGATCCCTACCTTTTGTTAAATGGTTAGGAGGTTTTAAAATTCGGAGCTGTATTCTTCAGCACAAGCTAACTTCATGGCCTGTGTTAGCGTGATGTGCACATATTTTTTGGATGAAGTTCCATATTTGTGCTGTGAAGTGAATGGGGAAAAATCCCCAAACTAATTCTTAAATTACTATTTTCAATGCATATATTCATAATTTCTCTGAATTCCCTGATTATGCAAGTTGCCCATTTTTACCATATTGAAAAAGTACTTTTTTTCCTTTAATTTGAAAACAAACATAAATTATTTTAATTTTGGTATCTAAGCCCAAATTAGCAGTTAGTTATATCAAGTCTGCCTTACTATATACACTCACAAACTTTTGTCCCAGGAGATACTTGCTCATTCCATGAATTTGACACATTTTGCAATTTTGTACATCTCAAAAATAAAAAAATCCCCTAACAATTTATTGACATATTTCTAAATGCATTTCTTTCCTCAAGTTGAAATACAGTAATGAAGATTCTGATATTTATTCCATTCTTTGCCTATCACAGATCAAAGAGCACCTTGCCAAAGGTCAGCGAATGTTGGCAGGTGATGGGATGTCCCAGGTGACCAAGACCCTGTTGGATTTAACTCAGAGGAAAAATTTTTATGCAGGAGACCTTCTAATATCAGTGGAAATTCTACGAAATGTGACAGATACATTTAAAAGGGCAAGCTACATTCCTGCATCTGATGGTGTACAGGTAAGAGACAAGAGGACAATAAAACAAGGGAGTGTTTGAGAGAAGATCAATTTACTGATTTGAGGAGCTAGGGCCAGGGTTGGACACAGGGCAAGAAGCTTGGCAGAATGGAAAGAGTATTTGATTTTGAGGCTCTCAAAACTATTCTCTTCTTGGAAAAAATGACCTTGATTCACTTACACTATTTCATTCTGTGCCTCAGTGCCCCATACCACAAAAAAAAAAAAGCCAATAATATTTCTCACAGAGATAATGAGATCTATGAAGTGCTCTGAGCTTCTCAGATTAAAAAAAATTATCAAAATTTTAAACTGATATTGCAAAGACCTTATTTTCACAGTTAACACCACCACTTGGCCATTGGAAAATATCAAAGCTTTTCATTAGGTCCAGTAGGAACACATTGGGTATCCCAAAAATTTTAGGTTTCTTTTGCTTTCATTTTATAAATTAATAAACATAACCCAGGATGTGTTAAGGGCAGGGAGTAGTTATATTGTGCTGATATTACTATAGTCAGAAAATATTAATAAATGGATTTCTTAAAAGAAAAAATCCAGTAACTCACAGCCTATTTTTCAAGTATGAAAAGACTGTATTGTTGTTTTATAGTAAATCCATTCAAGTTCAGATTGAAGTCTAAGCACTCAAAAGTTTCAGCATTTCTCTGGCCACAAAAACAAAGCTCTTTCAACAGGGTAGTCATGTTTTGATGCAGGTCCAATTGGAATTTTGAATTAACTTTTTTAAGTTATAGGCTGACTCATTACAGATGAAAACACTGTTGCTGATCCCTGCATTTCTAGCATAATGACCTGTCCTTATATCTCTTTGCATAAAGTTCATTAAAAAAAGAGTTTGGCAGAACTCCCAGATGAGATTTTTTTTTCAGCCAACTCTTCATTTGGAGTTGTGTTTGCATTACTCAGGAAGAGGAGATTTCCAAAGTAAATGATAGTTAGCATTTATAAAATGTTTTAAGGTTTGCAAAATCCTTTATATATATTATTTTCAGTTATTTCTCACAATAACCCTCTGAGGTAAGTGCCATATTATCTTCATTTTGTAAATAAGGAAACTGAGACAGAAGGAGATTAAGTAATTTGCTGAGGATCACACAGTTAATAAATGTTTGTCAGGAATTGAATTGTTGTGGTCTAGGAGTGCTGTGAACCCCAAAATTCAAGGGCAAAGACAAGAGTCTGCCTCCAAAGAATTCTACTCAAGCCTTTTACTCAGAGGCAAGGTTTATTCAAACACAAGATAGGTTGGGAAAGATTTTAAGAATCTGGGCATTTGTGCCCCTTGTATTGACAAAGAAGTCAGGTTTTAAGAATCTAAGCAATTTAATGGGGGCAGGGACAATATAAATCTTTTATATTGTGTGAAATACTGTGTGAACATTTGGAAGTGATCTAGGAGTGGTCAATAGCCTGGCATGACCCAGAGTTAGCAGAGAAGGGCTCTAGATGGGATTAAAGGAGGGAAATGGCTGGGAGTAGTCTGGAGGTAACAGACCAGAAAGGTTGGGCTATGTCAGAGGTAACAGAGAATGAAGGGTTGGGTATGGGGCCATAATGGAAGGACAGTTGAAAGGATTACTGGGATATACAAAGCCCCAGATAAACACCAGAGATCTGGGTTTGAGGTTGGGTTGTGTGGGAAAGTTTCAAGGCTTTTAGAGGTCCAGGTCCTATCCCCATCATCCCTCCTCAAACAAACGAGACTCCAGATCTTTTGGGGTGAGGGGAAAAGTTCTAAGCTTCTGAAGCTGCTCTTTGCTGGCAAGGGGCATAGAGTTGTCCCTGCCTCAAGGGGGTCCCAAAGAGGTGGATCCAAGACTGGACCCAAGAACAGCATGAATCTAAGGGTAATTGGGGTGGACACTGCTACAAATTGTAGGTGAATGGCCTGTAGTCTGGAAGACACAACAAATCTGGTTGCCATTAATATCGTGGCACAATTCCAAATTGCAAAATCTAACAGACTCTCCATGTGGAAGACAGAACCAAAACATTTATTGAGATACCAGAAAGCCAAATCCATCACAGTAACAAAGAAATTTATACATAATAACAATGCAGAGGGAAACATCAACCCCAAGCTTCCCTCTGTTAGGCTTGCCATGAACCAGGTTCTTTAAACAAATCACAAGCAGGCTTCCCTTAAACAAAATGCCCTTCTCTCACTCACAGCCTGTGTCCTTCAGCTCTGACTGCTCTCTCACTAATTTCTTCTCAGCTGTGCTCTAGCTTTGCCTCTTCTTGCTCTACCCCTTCAGTAAACTTGTCCTACCACAGGCTTCATGTGACTCAAACTCATGTGACTGAGGGTCTATGTGACTTAAGCAGGTCACATGGGCCTATTAATGAATGGGAAAGAGTTTCCATTTAAATTATCATTACACAGGCTAGTGTGGTTCAAATATAGGGAGAATTAAAGGTGATGTTAGAATGGGGGAAAACAAAGATAGAGAGCAAGAGTCCCATTAGAATTATTTACATTTGACATACGGAGTTATCTGATGTTCTTTATTTCTCAAAAGTTCCCACCCTGATTCCAAATTCCTTTAGGAGAATAAGATGCTATTGGGAAGTAACAACACTTTTGCAGGTAGAAATTTTCTACCTCTGCCTTCAATAGTTAAACAAATGAATTTGGCAGAGACTAACTTTTATTCCAATTATAGCAAAAGACTTGGGAGGATACTTAAGTAATGATTAGGCCAAATAAGTTACCTCCCTCTAAGAAAATTGATTGCACTAAAATTCTCTTCCCCAAACCGAACTGAAGATGTTTCTGATTTAATTTCAGTTGTTTTGGGATATGGAATGACTACCTGTGCAGGTCCAAACAGCAAGATCTCACACTCTTGCATTGTGCTTATATCTTTTACTGTGCATTTACTCTGATAATAGAAATTTGCTATAAAAGGATAAGATGTATACCAAGTGTGACAGGATAAAACATCCTTAAAATTCAGATAATTCAGTTTTCAACCATGAAGTATCAACTCCACCTCATAGTCAGTCAGGAATAGCCAAATGAGTAACATTCTTTTTCAAAGGAACACAATGGAGAAAGTGAGCCAGGAGGATCCCATCTTAGACTGAGGATAAAATTGTCCTCTCAGCTTTTCCCGATGAAGACCTCTACCTGAATCACATTTTCCCTGAGTAGTTCAGATGGTGGACTGTTATAGACTATTGATTATGGAGGAATTTTTACAATCTACCAGACAACTCAACACATAGTCAGTTATTGTCTCATGAGCTTTTACCTCAAACAGCAAGTTTCACTAATCACAGGTTGGGGAAAAATTTTCCAAGATTTACATCTCAAATTTAAATTTGCTCTGGTGTAAAAGCCAATCATTAGACATCATTTCTATAAACTTACAAATTCTCGGCAGCAAGTTCATTGTTTAGGAATTCCACAATCCACACAAACTTTTTGGCAAGCAAATAGCATGGGGGACAGGAGTCACCGTGGTTGTAAGGAGGTGTTTCAAAACACCTTAATGATTGATCTCAAAACTTGCCAAGATGTTTTTACCTGCTCTGACTTTTTACTGTGGCCTTAGCCTGGTCAAAGTAAGGATAACATGAAGAAAACCTTTAAAAATTTTTTTTAGCTTTTACAATTTTTCTTGTAGAGGGAAGAGAGAAAGGAAGCCAAGTAAGAAACCGAAAAGCACCTGCAGTTTCCCCAATTCCCTAGGGTCCAAGAGAGTTGTGAGAATTGTGCATATACTCTTAGATACGGCAACCATCCTCTATGCTTCAGAAAGTGTGGCCAGGTCCATGACCTTGGACTGAACAACTGGACAAAGAGAATGAGAGAGTCAGGCCAGGTGAAAGATAGCCTCATGAGTGTCTGACTTGAATGGAACCTGAGAGCATTAGGCCCCAAAAGCACCACCAATCCTTCCTAGGTGCTTGGAGAGCAACCCCAACTGCAGAGGAAGGAGTAGGATAGAGACAAAGGGGAGACATATACCATCTGGTCTTGGGTGGAGAAGGCCTTAGTATTAGGCAGTTTCCCAGTCAGTGAATCATATGTTGTGGTCTAGGGGTGCTTGGGACCCTGAAATTGAAGAGCAAAAATACAGATCCTGCCTTGAAAGAAAAATCACTCAAGCCTTCTTTCAATTAGAGACAAGGTTTATTGTTTTGCCAATGGAAGTGGGTGGGATTTTAAGAACCTGCACATTTGGTGGAACCTGTTCCACCCATTCAGCAAGCTCCTCCCACCACAGTTTTATGTGACTCAGACTTCCATGTGACCCAGTCTGGTTACATGGGCATATTAATGGATGGGAAAGATCTTTACATTTAAATTAGCATTACATTTAACTATATTCATAGAATGAAATTTTATGCATAGGATGGAGAAATGACTTTTTATTGTCCAAAGACAGGTTCCTTATTTTTTTATCATATTCTAATCAACCATCAAAATTTTTTTAAAAAATTATTCAGTGCATAAAGAACTTTATTTTCTATTTTACAAAAAGTAAATAAAATGAAAAACATTCCAAATATTTGTCTTTAACTTTAAAAATACAAAGAACATTTACCAACACAAAAAGTTTGCATTGGATATTTGAATGCAGTATTTGATTAGGTATTTTACTTCAAAAAACTTAAGATATATTGTATGTCAGATAAATAATGATTTAGCCTTGGTTATAAAGGGCTCCTGGTTCAAATTTTTACATAGAGTTAACCAGTCAACATAACTAACTTGTCTAAGAATTTTTATTACTGAAATTGACTGGCAATTTAAAGAAATGAACTGAATTGATTGATAGTTTTGGCATCTTGTAGATATAGCAGGGGAATAAAATGCTTACTTATAAGAATTAGTTCCTCTGGGACAAGAGAGAAGCATTTACTGCACTGGAGAACTATCAATAATAAAAAAAAAATCATTTTTCCCCTCAGCAGGAGGAGCTGATGAATTATTGATTATTTGCCCTTGTTTTGAGGTGAATTCTTAGTGCTTACTGTTATGTGCCTTTTCTGTGGGTTTGAAATAAAAGCTGCATTATACCTCTTTTCTGCCAGTGGAGGTGGGGAGGGGGAAGGCTTTTTCCTACACAATTGAAGTTAAAAAAGTTTACAGAAAACTCTTCATACTCTCATAATTAAGTTCACACTCTTAGACTGTCATTAGACTTTCTAGGGTATGACCATAGCCAGTTTTCTAACTTTCTCACATTTCTCCTCACAATACAAATCTGCTACAATACTGCAATTATTCCCACCTTTCTATTTGGTCCCTGTGATCCTTAGACCTATAATATCCTTTCTTCATGGATTCTTAACTTCAGGTCTGTGAACTTTTTTTTTTTTCCAAAATGTTGATAACTGTATTTCAATATAATTAACTTACTTTGTAATTGTGTGTATTTTACCTGTTAGATTTAAAAATTATATTTTGAGAAGGGATTCAAAGGCTTTACCAGACTGATTAAGGGTAAGAAAATTTAAAATACTTGTCCTTTACCTTTACCCATCTCAACCTTAGTCATACTTCAAGGCCCATTTCAAGTGCCATTTACTCCATGAAATCTTTCATTATTCTCCCATTCAGAAATAAACGTTTTCTTCTTCTAAACCTCAATCACTGCAGCAGCTAGGTGGCACAACAGATAGAATCAGGAAGACTCATCTTCCTGAATTCCAGTCTAGCCTCCAACACTTATTAGGTGTGTGACTTTGGGTAAGTCACTTAACCCTGTTTTCCTCAGTTTTCTCCTTTGTAAAATGAGCTGGAGAAGGAAGTGGCAAACCACTCCAGTATATATGCCAAGAAAACCCCAGATACTGTCAGGAAGAGTTGCATACCACTGAAACAACTGAACAACCACAAATCACAATCACACTTTTTGGTGTCACCTTTGTCATTATTTATCATTTATCATCATTTACCACATGGTGTATTACATATCGTTAGAGTGGCCATGTCTTTTTTTCCTCTCTCCTATGATACTGTAAGCCCCCTTAGGGTATGGACTAAATTGCTGCAGCACCCTAGATACCTGATAACATGATTCAGAAAGAGTATTTCAATCTTTTAAAAAGATCTATGGTTACTGTTATTGTGGGTGCTCTGCCAACACACAGCTTAGAATCTTGACTTCAAGAGTTGTAGTCAACACAAGCAAAAATGAATCCTCATCACTTGGTGGCCAGCTTAGAAACACTGACCTAGAGTTACAAAATTGTTCAAATATGAGTTCAAATATGGCATCACACACTTGCTAGTAGTGTAACCCCAAGCAAATCACTTAATCTCTGCTTGCCTCTGTTTCCTCAACTGTAAATTGGCAATAATAATAGTAGCTAACTTCCAAGATTGTTGTGAGGATGAAATGAGATTATATTCTTAAAGCACTTAAAACAGTACCTGATACATAGTAGGTAGTATAGATATTAATCCCTCCCTCTCTCCCTGACCTTCATAGGCTGAGGTCCCAAATTAAAGCCCTTTCAGCTTGGTAGAGCCTGCCATAGCAGTTATGCCCAAGTATGGTCTTTAAGAAGGGAAAGGGTGGGGCTGGGGGAAAAGAAGCATTTATTAACTGCCTAAAATATGCTAGGCACAATACTAAGCACTTTATAAATCTCTCAGTTGATATAACACAAGGCTGAATCCTCACCAAGATGAGGCAGAAGAGTAGCTCAAAGAATCAGTTGATTCTTGATTGATGAATGGCAAATTTATCCCCCAAACACTGGCATTTATACAGTGTTAACCAAATAAAAACAGAAAGCCAATAAAGAACTAAACTGTTATCTCTCCAGTTCTGAGAGGAGTAGGACCCGATAAAGGGAAAGGGAATCATACAGAAAAGTTTAAAGATAGAATTTTTTTTTAAATAGAATATAGTGCTGTCTTTTCTATTGAAGGAACTGAACTATCACTTTGGCCAACACATTATGATTTTCCTTTCATAAGTAGTCCCTTTAGTAAATTTAGTAGTATTTTTGTTTATTTTTGAGGAATTTATTGCTACTACTTAAATGTGATCTAAAGTAAAGAATACTTTTGATTTACAAAAATGTATACTTGACCTTGAAAGCTGCAAATCATATTTTTGAACTAGTAAAAAAACTGATTCTTTCTGCAACGGAAGAAGTAAAGTGTTGTTACTTAGTTAATATTTTATTTTAATATTCTTTTTTTTTAATTTTCAATTCCAAATTCTGTCCCTTCTTTCCCTCCCCCCTCACTGAGAAAGTAAGCAATTTGGCATAGGTTATACGTATATAGTCATGCAAAATGCATTTCTATGTAAATTATTCTATGAAAGAAAATATGGATAAAAAGAAAACCTAAGAAAAAATGAAGTAAAGAAAAAGCATCTTTGATCTGCATTCAGGCTCTACCAGTTCTTTCAATGGAGATGGATAGCACCTTTCATCAGAAGTCCTACAGAATTGTTCTGGATCGTTGTATTGCTGTGAATAGCTAAATTATTCATAGTAGGTCATCATACAATATTGCTTTTACTGTGTACAATGTTCTCCTGGTTCTGGTCATTTTATTGTGCATCTTTTCATGTAAGTCTTTCCATGTTTTTCTGAGAGCATCCTACACATCATTTCTTAAAACACAAGAGTATTCCATCACAATCATATACAACTCATTCAACCTTTATGGACACCCCTCAATTTCCAATTCATTGCAATCATTGCAAGAACTGCTATAAATATTTTTGTACACATAGGTCCTTTTCCTTTTTATTTTTAATCTCTTTGGGATACAGACCTAGTAGTGGTATTGCTTGATCAAAGGGTAGACATAGTTTTATAACCCTTTAGGTATAGTTTCAAATTGCTCTACAGAATGGTTGAATCTGTATGCAACTTCACCAATAGTACATTCGTGTTTTAGTTTTCCCACATCCCCTCCATTATTTATCATTTTCCTCTGTGTCATATTTGCCAATCTGACAGGTGTGTGGTAGTAGTTCAGAGTTGTTTTAATTTGCATTTCTCTCATCAAAATGATTTAGAGCATTTTCATATGTTTGTAGATAGCTTTGATTACTTTGAAAACTGTCTGTTCATATCCTTTGACCATTTATCAATTAAGGAATGGTTCTGATTTCTATAAATCTGACTCAGTTTTCTATATGTTTGAGAAATAAAGTATTTATCAGAGAAATTCACTGCAAAGATGTTTGCACAGTAATGATTACCAACAATGTATTTTTCTCCATCCTATTCCCCCCACCCTGCTTCTCCTATTCTCTCCTTTTACCATACCCATTCTCAAAAGTGTTTTGCTTCTGACTTTTACCTCCCCAAACTCTCTTCCATTCTATCAGCTATTCCCCTTCCCTTACTAATTTCCCATATGGTAAGATAGATTTCTAAACCCTAGTGAGTATATTATTCCCTCTTTGAGCCAATACCAATGTGCTCCCCTCACCAAGTTCATGCACACCCCTTCCCACTGCCCTCATTTTCCTTTCCAATATAAAAATCTCTTTCAGACCTCTTTTATGTCAGATAATTTGTCCCATTTTATCTCTCTCTTTCCCCTTCTCTTGGTACATTCCTCTTTCTTATCCTTCACTTTATCTTTTTTAGATAATCACATTATCAAATTCAACTCAAACTTCTGTTTTCTGTCTATGTATACTCCTTCTAATTCCCTTATAATAAGAAGGTTTTTAGGAGTTATAAATATCATTTTCTCATGTAGGAATATAAGCAATTTAACCTTATCAAATCCCTAACTTCTGTCTCCTGTTTACCCATGCATGCTTCCTTTGCATCTTATATTTGAAAATTTTCTATTCAGCTCTGGTTTTTTCATCAGGACTACTCGAAAGTCCTCTACTTCATTGAATATTTGTATTTTTCCCTGAAGGTTTATGCTCAGTTTTGCTGGTTAGGTGATTCTTCCCTATAATAGTAATTCTTTTGCTCTCCAGAATATCATATTCCAATATTCAAGCCCTCCAATTTTTTAAGGTAGAAGCTGCTAAATCTTGTGTAATCCTGACTATGGCTTCACAATATTTAAACTGTTTCTTTCTGGCTATATCATTTTCTCCTTGATCTGCAAGATCTGGAATCTTGCTATGATATTACTGAGAATTTTCATTTTGGGATCTCTTTCAGTAGGCGACTGGTAGATTTTTCCATTTCTATTTTATCCTCTGGTTCTAGAATACCTGGGCAGTTTTCCTTGATAATTTCTTGAAAGATGATGGCTAGTGTTTTGTTTTGTTTTGTTCTTAATCATGACTTTTAGGTAGTCTAATCAATCTTAAATTCTTTCTCCTCATTCTGTTTTCTATGTTAATTGCTTTTCCAAGAGATATTTCACATTTTCTTTTATTTTTTACTCTGGATTTTGTTTGATTGTTTCTTGGTAGGTTATAAAGTCATTAGCTTCTACTCACGCAATTCTCACTTTTAAGGAATTATTTTCTTCAGTGAACTTTTTGTACTTTGTTTCCATTTGGCCAATTCTACTTCTTAAGGAGTTCTTTTTTTCAACGAATTTTTGTATAACCTTTTCCATTTGGCCCATTCTGCTTTTCAAGGCATTCTTTTCTTCACTGGCTTTTTTGTGCCTCTTTTGCCATTTGGCCTATTCTGTTTTTTAAGGTATTATTTTTCTTCTTTTCGTGCCTCCTTTACCAAGCTGCTGACTCTTTCTCCATATTTTTCTTGCATCACTCTCATTTCTTTTTCCAATTTTTCCTGTACCTGTCTTACTTGATTTTTAAAATCTTTTTTTGAGCTCTTCCATGCCTGAAACTAATTAATATTTTTCTTTGAGGCTTTGGATGCAGGAATTTTGACACTGATGGCTTGTTCAGAGTGTGTGTTTTGACCATCCTCATCACCATAGTAACTTTCTACAGTCAGAATTTTATTTCTCTAGTTTGCTCATTTTCTAGCCTATTTCTTAACTTTTAACAATTTGTTAAAGTTAGACTCTGTGGAAAGTAGACTTCTAAGTGGAAGGGGTACCATCCCAAGCTTCAGGTTTGTGTACAGCTGTTTTCAAAGGTAATTCTGAGGATCTGTAAGTTTTTCCAAGGTGGTATGATCTAGGGAGAGGTGTATTTACCTACTGTCCTACACTGTGCGCTGGTTTGTGAATTACCACAAGAACTCTTTTCAACCCTGGAACTGTGACTGGGGTCCCTGATCTCCTGTTGCCACAAGCTCTCCTCTGTTAGTGTTCTTCCTCACACTTGGAGTAGGGCCTAAGACTATGACAAAGATCCAAGTATTGGCAATGCAATAGAGCCCTGCCCATGGTGCCTGCAAAGAGACCCCTTATAAATCTCTTTCGGACCAGTTGTCCAATCCCTTTACCATCTATGGGCTGAGAGGTCAGGAAACTGCCACTGCTACCATTAATTCAGTTGACCCAGGCCTGCTTCTAGTTTCCTGGGGCCCAGTATGAATAGCCAGTACTAGACTGAGCTCCTCTCTCATTACTTATATAACACTTTAAGGTTTATAAAGAATTTCACATTTATCTTCTCATTTGTTCTTCACAATAATCCTGTGAAATAGGTACTATTATTATCCCTACCACCTAGACCTCCTGGTACATGGTGTTGAGAAGGACAGTTTAAGCACTGTTTTCATTCATGTCTGCTTCCTCGTGACCCCATTTGTGGTCTTGGCAAAGATACTAGAGCAGTTTGCCATTTCCTTCTCCAGCTCATTTTACAGATAAGAAAACTGAGATAAACAGGGTTAAGTGACTTGCCCAGTGTCACATAGTATCAGAAGCTGGATTTGAACTCAAGTCTTCCTGACTCCAGGTACCATCTAGATGTCCAGTTCTGGCACTAGAGATGTTTTAACTGGAGTGGTTGGAATCCCTTATTCAGGTACTGTAGGATTCAATATATTAAAGAATGCAAGATTCCTGAACAATGGCAACCATTGTATCTTAATATTAGAGACTTCTGATTAGCATAAATGTCATTAGATAGCAATATTTGCTAACACATGAACTTTCTGAAAATAGGAAAAAGCACTATATAAGTGTAAGGTATCATTACTAGGAAATAAGGGAATTTTTGTTTGTTTTTGTTTCTTTATAAGCAGATCTATAATTTTATTGATAAGGGGAAATCCTACTAAGGAACTTTCTCTACTAATGCCAATCTGCACTTGCTCTGCAGTTTTTAGAAAGAGAGAATTGACTAGAGCACTGAGAAGTAAGGGACTTGCCCAGGGTCACAAAACCAATGAGGGCCAAAAGAGGAATTTGAAACCATGACTTTCTTACTCTGAGACCATCTTTCTAACCATTACACCTTGCCATATAAATATAATACTAAGTAGTACAAAGCCTATAATTACTTAGTATAATCCATGGCCTTTACTTCCACAGTGACAATTATGTAATTATATTCATTCTTCATAATTTCATAGGATCATAGCTCTTAAAGTAGGAGAATTAAAAGATCAGTGAGATCTAAAGTTTTATAGTTGAGACTCAGGGAGATTAAGTGAATTTATCATGACCACATAGTTACTATAGACCAGAAATAGGACTTGAACACTGATCCTCTGCGTATTCAGAATTCTTTCCATTCCTTTTTGCCCCCTAGTTGCCTATAGATCTATCCATGGGAAATGTGATTCAGTAATTTTTGGGAAAGATTATGCATACATATATACATACATATGTGTGTATTACATTATTCTATCCAAAATTTTCTTGATTTAATTTAATTTAAATGGCTTTAAAAATAAGTTTAAAAACAGCAAATCCTTCACAATTGTACAATTAAAATTTTAAACATTAGGTTTTACTTCAAATGTCATTGTTTCTTCTTAAATTTATGTTTTAAGCTTATAAGGTGGAGGTAGCTAAAGAACAATGGATAGAGAGGTGGCCTTGAAGCCATATTGACAAGGGTTCAAGTCCTGCCTCTGATATGTGTATGCATATATATATATATATATACGCACAAAACGCATACTCATGTGTATGCACATGTGTATTCATGTATGTATATTGTGTGCATACATGGCTATATATGTGTGACCTTATATGGCAAAACACATTAGAGATCACCTATTCAAAAACCCTACCTGCTACAGGAATGTGCTGTATCCCTAATAGAGTTATACAACCTCTGCTTTAATACTTGTAGTTAAAGAGAACTCACTAACATCAGGGATCTATAAAGACAGGTAGATCAATCTACCATTCAATCAGTACTTATTGGGCACCTACTGTTTACCAGCAATATGGTTTTTTTTTTAATCTGTAAGATTAAAAAAAAAACAATAACACATGATCCCAGCAGTCACAGAATCTCCAGTTGAGGACACACATGTGCTTAACTACTTAGGAGTTTAGAAAACAAACTATATGATAAGCCCCAAATATCCTCAAAGGAAGACTTCAGTTTAATGGAGTGTATTTTCTGTGTTTCATAAGTCACTTATGTTTTAGTATTAGTGTGTTGTTCCTCTTATTTAATCTAAGGTCCCCAAACACTGTAAGCAGCCCTGGGTCTCTGAGAACCCCTGGTAGGTGCAAAAATTATTAAGAGTCTTGATGGAGCATGACATACTCCAAGTGGATTTTAAATGATGCACAGGAGTTGAAGAAGCAGAGTAAAGTGAAAGAAGAAAGCAGTGATGGGCACTTAGAAGGTACTCAAAAAGCAGGCTACTTATTGATTGAATAGTCTGAGTAATGCCAAGTGGAGGGAAGTATGGTATAATAAGAAGGCAGAGAGCAAAGCAACCTGACAGGAATGAAACATGCATGGTCAAATCAATTAAAACAAACATTTATTAAGCCTTTCTAGTGTGCAATGCAATGGTGAATGTTGGCTGGGTGACTGATAAATTGACAAGATTTAATGAAGACCTTCTGTATTAGGTATCAGGTATACAAATAGAGAAATGAGATGACATTTGCCCTCATGGAGTCTATATTCTACTATAGGATATAGAATATATAGTTAATGGTGATCAGAGAAGAAAATTTTGTTTTAGGCAATCAGAGGGATTGGAAATGGATCATACAGCAATACAGTGCTACTCCTTTTTATACTGCAATGTTAGAATTAATTTGGTTATTGTTCTCAGAGCACAGTAAAGAAATAGAAATAGAAGAGAGAGGGAGAAATATGTGCAGCAGGGCAGACATCAAGATGTTTGCAGTAGGTAGGTCCTGGCATCTTGGTGGATGGGAGATGAAGCCTGATCTGAGCCAATAAGATATAATTGCTTAAGTTACTTTTCCTTCATTTACCCTCCAGTCTGGATACTTCAGGCCTATGGTGAAATGCCAAAGTTGAATGGATAAACTTCCCTAGGGAAGAAAGATTTGGTCTCTGGAATTCGCTTTTTGGAGTATTAATAGGGTTAGTGGTTGGACAGATGGCAAAATGGCTAGGTAACAGTGTAAACTTGTAGCAGTCATAGAGACATTTGGACATTTTGAGACCTTCCTTCTAATCAGTTAATACAGAAACCTAAGTGGTCTTAGAACTGAAAATGAAGTGAATTTCATATGATTTGTTGAGGCAACTGCTGCCATAATTTGGTGAAGGTGGGAGGCAGTAAAGAAGAAGGGAAGGGAAACAGAAAATGGTTAATCTGTGTGGCATGTAAAAATGTAACAAAGGTAAACTGAGGCAAGTTTTCCAGGCAAGATAAAAATGTATTCACAATGGTGCTTATAACTCAATAAAAATAGGTCACTGGCTGCTTTAGCAAAGTCAGGGACCTCAGAATGATCAATTTATTAGTTAGGCTAACAATAACTAATAATTTGGGTCAATGGCCTCTTTCAATGACCTAAGACCCCTAGTGAGGGCCAACAGGGTTTTTCAAATCTAGGTGTTTCTTCCTCCTGATTGATCTGACAGTAATATCATTTGGACCTCCACTGGCAAAGGTAAGACAATCCCAACAGGTAGACATTTTAATGAGGAGGTGGGTTGAGTTACCTCAGCTCCTCCCTATTCATTGTTGGGCTTCCAGAGTCATCATCAGGTGATGAGATTAGAGGTATATGCAAGTAGATACAACAATGAATTGAGAAATAACCCTTGTTCTTGAAGAACTTCATCAACAGAGGGATATACCATATATAAATATTAACTGGAGTACCAGTTTAACAATGATTAAATGTTTAAGAGAGCTCAGACCCAGTGACCAAAGAGATTCAAATAAAGAAGATTCATGCTTAACTGGGGACGTATCAGAGGAGGATTCATGAAAGAGACCATAAGTGATGAGGGCTTTGAAAGAATGAGGGTCATCAATAGACAGCAATCATGGAAGGAGGACTGTCCATTCCAGGAAAGGTTGATGGCTTAAACAAAGGCAGAGAAGAGGTAGCAGAGGATAGAGGTGCCACGTGAGACAAAGCAGATGCTATCTTCCTAAAGAACTTTAGCATAAAAGAGAATTAGACATGAGATGATGCAAAGCAGGAGTGAGGGACCTGTTACCATCATTGTAGATGCTAGGAGACTGTCATAAGAAAGATTAACATGGAATATTTAACTAGAATCAATATCAGGGTTTCCCATCTCAGTAGGAACCAGCTTATATGTAATCCTATAACATTTACTCATGACGATGACTCAATTATTACTACTATTATTATTTGATGCATTATTCATTTTCCTGCTTACCAACCAGGGAGGGTTTCCTTTTATTAGCTAGTGGTAGAGGATGCCCTTAGTAAATGAAATCACCATTGATGCAGTGTTTAAACCTGGCCCTTACTATAAACATGGCAATAAGAAATGAGAGTTAAATAGCTTGTTTAAATGTGCTAGATGTTCAAGGAGCCAAGTCTATTTTACAGATCAATGTGATTGAATTCTGCTGAGGGAACAAGAAAAAGACTATGAAAAGCAATGTATAGTTGTTGGCTTGTAGCAAACAATTTCCACATGAGGAGGAAAAAATAAACATGACCAACACCTCCCCAATCCCCTCACCCTCAAGGCAACTTATAAGGCATCTTCATTTATTTATTTTTGATTGGACCTGTTTTCATCCGGAGCCTCCTAGGAGAAACTCCCTCTACTAATATGTACCTTTTTTTCCCTTTTATTAAGTTGCCTAAGGCACCTGAGCTGATAAGTGTCTTGCCCAAAGTGACACAGCCATTATGTGGCTGAAGCAAGATTTGAACCCAGTCAGTCAATAAGCTTATATTAAATTCCAGGCACCATGCCAACCTTCCTAATTCAAATTCCATTTTTCTAGCTCTACAATCACACTTCCTAGAATAGTATCTAATGCAGACTAATAACACTGACCATCCCAGAATCATATGTGCTAATTGATGTATACCAGAGAAATTAGTACATCCAATCCAATCCCACATTTGTTAAGCCCTAGTATATGGAAAACCAGAACTAGGAACTATATGCAAAGCAACACTCTAGATCCTAGTGATACGAAGATGAAGTGAAAATTTTTTCCTACCTTCAAAGAACCTACTGAAGGGATACATGTCCTTTCAATTAATCAATCAATATTTATTACACGCTTATTATGTGCCAGTATATCAGTGACTACGAGGGAAGAGGTACCTCAACATATACCCCTTTTCTCTTGCCACTTCGGATTTCATTTTCTTCTCCTCTTATCCCTAAGTATCTACTCCCTTTTCAAGGTTGATCACCTTGCCACATAGCAGTTCAAGGAAAGATCTGAGGTCAAGAAGCGATTGGAAGGTAGAAGGAAGTGTTAGGTTTTGAAACTGATCCTCTGCACTTTCTCTTACTGTAGCTGCTTCTCCAGGCCCTGCGTTAATTAGTGTCATCAGCATCTCCAGCCCTGTCCTTTCTTTTCACTATCACCCACCAATTCTGAGGTATTCTCAGATTTCCAAAGTCACTATGGCTTGTGAGACGAAATGCTCTGGATTGAATAAACGTAGTTTTCCTATGAAATGTAGCTGACTTTCCTCTTTTGTCACTCATGAGTGTCTTTCTTTTCTCATCTAGGATCCAATTTCATATCTTTGATTCATTCAACGAGTATTTATCAAAGACTGCTATGTGAAGGGGTGCCTAGGAGGTATGAGTTTAGAGGAGACAGTCTGGCACTTAAAGAGTTTACAGGAACACTCCAAGAAAAGTCAGTAGAAGTCACTAGTGTAGCTTCTTCTGAGAGATTTATAAGCCCCAAGGAAGAAATGAATTAAACCTGATCTAAGCATTACAAAGAGATGAAACAAACAGAAAAGAGATAGGGTTAGTGCTTGAGGGCAGGAAAGCACTCAGCTTTCAAGTCATCCAGAATGTCTGACTCTAAGCACAAATCAGGTCGCCAGGATGAAACGTTATGTAGAAGAAACTGAAAGGAATACTAGACACTAATAAGTTATTCAAACCAGGCAAGGACTTGATAACTGGTGATGAAGCAGACAACATGCTGTCAGATATATCATGTGAGGTAACCACAGTGATCTAATTCTTCCACAGTTATTTATGAGAATCAGGTAACACAACCATTAGCAGGAGGTTTAAGAGAAAACTAGTGCTGCTACAATATTAACTAATTGTTTTCCAAAATCTTGGGGCCATGGCCTAAAATAACAGATTCTATTCCACAAAATACTGATTTTTTTAATGTTCTGACCTTTAAAAAAATATAGCTAGCAAGGTAAATTGATCTACTTATGATAAATGTGTTCAGTCATATGAGTGATACATTTTTTTAAAAAATCAAAACACTGAGAGGATTGCATCATTGTTAGGACCAATAATACAAATGTTACAAAATAGAAACATTAAATGACATTAATTCAGTAATCGTATTTGGAGTACCTCCTATGTGCTAGGCACTGTTCCAAGTGAATGTGGGAAAAGCAGACATAAATAAGACACAGATCCGGCCTTAAAGAAACTTAAAATTAAAATAGAAATTTTTTCTGTCAGATTCATGGAACTGCTTAGGTGATACTGATTGATATTCAATAGGGAGCATCTTATAAGTTTGTATTTGATATGTCCTAAGAAGTAATGTTTGGACTCTGGGAGGTGCAAATTGCTATTGGTACCAGAAAAATGAGACTTGTGGTCTCTATCAGAGCTCCTGTGCTACTGATGACTATTTCAAATTCTATGTATATAGAAATGGAAACAGCCTGTTTTCTGTAGGGGAGTGGAGGTATCTTTCTTGTAATTCCCACTCTGTCCTTATTTCAATAGGGTGTCAGATTGCTGACCTTATAATATGATACAACACAGCTGCTCCTGATTTATTCAGGTTTGCTTATTGGCCATTGTCACTGAGTTTTACATGGAATTTAATAGCTCCTGTTTTGTACTTTTGCCCAAAGCAGTCTTTTAAAAAAATCTAGAAAACTGTAATTGTTAATTAGGTGACCTTGGACATGTCACTTAGCCTCTAATGCCTCATTGAGGGGCTACATGGTTTCTGAGTTCCCTTCCAGTTTCATGATCTATTGATGCTTTGGTGCTTAGTTCAGTTGGCTGATATCCAGAAGTTGGAGTAATTGCTGTTCTTCATGTACTGGGATGATATTACCAACTCAACGAAAGGTGGACAATGCATTTAGAATTTTCTCCACTTATGGAGATAGATTTGCAGGAACTGATCCCTGCTGTCTTGGTTTAACAGCATGTATTTGTAAAATAGCTGGCAGAGGTTAGTGGTGTTGTGGTAACTGAATAATGCATTTATGGAACAGAGAGAAAGCTCACTAGCCTCTACAGAGATCAGACTTGTATCTCTGGCCTTATTAACCCAATGCACCCAAGTGAATTAGCTGGTCATAATAAATTGAGGAATATTGAACATTAAATAATTGCCTGGCCATAGAAGTAGGTGTAGCATAATGAAATAAACACTTTTAACTTTATAGGTAGGAAAAGAAGAAATAAAATGAAGAAAAAAGGTTAAAGGAACTGAAAATAGTTCTAAAAAAGGATTGAACTTTCAAAAACATGTGGCACAAAATATTTCCGTAACTTTTGTAGAGGTTATGACTTAAACTGTTTCAACCATGTGATATCCTAAAAACTATTAAAATAAATGGCAATAATATAAATAGAACAATTAAATATAGACGTAACAGCTTCAAGCCCAAGGATAGTGGAAATGAAGCATCTTTGTTTTTCCTCAAAAAACACCAAGGTGAACTTAATTAAGAGTAGAAAAATATCTGTTTTGGGAAATAAGATGGTAAGAGGATGAAAAATACTTAAAATTTTTTCTGTTTCTTTTCTGAAGCATCTTCAAAATTTCTGATCACATTCCAAATGGACAAGAAACAGGGATAATTGATTTGACTGTCAATTAACTTGGTTATAAGCTTTATTCTATCCCAACACACCATTACATGTATTTTATAATCTTTTCTAGGGAGCTCTGCCTGACCTGGTATATATCAGGGCTGAAGTCCATTAGAATCAATGATTCTGTGCAGATATGGGATGTTGAAAAGCTGGCTAGGTAGGCTTGAAGGAAAGGCTGCTAGAATAGTAAAAGCCATTCTCTTAGCAAACAAAAACTCAATATATGTGACCTGAAAGAGGGGAAGGCCTATTTCTTAGTCTTAAAATTCTTACATAGCTCTCTTGGCCCTCCTTCCTTTTTTTCTAGAAATGCACTTTCTAAATACATGTTGACCTGCTTTCAATCTTGACCAAGCATTACAGTGATATGTAAAAAGGAAAGATTGCTTCCAGGCTGGTCTACCCAACCACTAAGTATTTGTATCTGTGAGAGTCCCTCTCTCATAACTGATTTACAAGCCCTATTCCAGAGAATAGAAACACAGGGATATTAACAATAATTACAGTAAATGTGTGTTATTACTAAGAGGAAACCAGTAGGTACTCAAAATGCTGTTAAGGGATTATAGCACCAAATGATTTTAGGATTATGTCTTAGCAACCTTAAGCTAAACAAAAAAGAAAATTTTGGCCTACCTATTAATCGCTTCTATGTTGGTTCAGTGACCAAGACTAGGATAGTAGGGAACTGATGAAAATAGAGAAGGCAATAAGAGGAAGGAGAGAAGTGGGAGTAACAGGAAGGAGAAAAACAGGGAACAAGTAGAGCAGTCAGTAAGAATATCCCTCCCAGCCCTGCCCTAGTGAAGATTTCTCTCTTTTGCATGGCTCCCATTTCACCCTCATGTCACAAAGGGCCACTTAACAACTTGAGGACAGGGTCAAGTGTTTATGAGATGCAATTTTAACAGAATATTTTTAATACAGGATTAAAGGAAGTAAAATTGGGGCAGAATAGGGACTATCTCTTCTTTTCTCCTTGAACTGACTTGTTTCTCTGTTAACTCCAACAATTGAGGAGAGAGAGCACCTATGATAAAAATACACATAGCTGCAGCAATCTCTCAGTCCCTTCCAGTTCCAGAGAAGGTAACTACAGCTATGATAGATGCTAGCAGCTGCCCCAGCAGTGCTAAAGCCAAAGGATGACTGCTACCTTACCCTTTCTCCTGGAGAGTTTTCAAGCTCTCACCTTCCCCAAGAGAAAAAAAATATCCACTTCTTCTTTCCCACCCCCAATTTCCACCACGAAGGCTGGGTTATTTTCCTTTCTTCCCAAACAGGGAGGAACTATAAATCCCAAGTAATTTTGTGACTGGCCTTTTGCCAGGGGATTGTATAGGAATAATGGGAGAGAAACAGTGGAAGGATGTCAGGGAGGAGAGTGATGTTGAATAGTAAAAACTTCTACCCATACCATGAAGTCTTTAAGGACAGAGAGCTTTGGATTGGTGATATATTGAAGGATGACAGAATGTTAGAGCTGAAAAGGGCCTTAAAATTAAAATTCTAAATGGTACCATCTTTAGGCCTTCTAGGATCTTTGGTGTGGCTTTTTGACTTCATCCAAGTTTTACAGAACAAATTCTTTTATTAAGGGGATTTGTTCTATGAATATGGGAGTGGTAAGAAATGTACACAGTATAACTTGATTAAAGGCAGTATTTTGATAATAACAAAGGAAATGATGTATCTTTGGTTTTGTTACTTTAAAAAAAGTAGGTGAATTTATTTAAGCAGCTAGGTGGCACCATGGATAGTGTTGGACCTGAAATTAGGAAGCCCTGATTCATTCTCAGAAAAGTATCTGAGCTGTATGAACCTGAACAAGTTACTAAAACACTTCCTCAACTGTAAAATTGGAATAGTAATAGCGCCCACTTCTCAGGGCGCTGTGAAGATGAAATGAGATTGTACTTGTACTTTGCTAATCTTAATAAAATGCTATCATATTATTACTTATAAAGGAATTTAGAAGTACTTTTATATTTATATTTATATTTCTTTATAACTTATAAAGAACCTTGATTACAACTGTTTTGGTCAGAAGGGGATATGGAGGCCATGTGAACTATTTCCTACACAGGAATCCCTGCTCCAGAAGAGAAACACATACACACACACACACACCACACACACTGTCTGTCTTACCAGAAGTGTGTTATTAGAATTGTTACATATGAAGGATAAAAATGAATGACTATGCAGTCATGACAAAACAATATAGAGGATATAACAGAACATAAATAAAATATGATTAGAGATTGGACACTTTTTAAGTATAAATGTATAGGGATGTATAAAGCATGTAAAAAAACCTATGTAATTTTAGATTTAAAAGGAATATTAGAGATCATCTAACAGTGGTAGGGAACCTGCAGCCTTGAAGCCATACTTGGTGTGACTTTTTGACTTAGTCCAGGTTTACATATATTTGCATATATATATATATATATATATATATATATATACATATATATTTACAAATACATGTACATACATATATTACATAATAAATTATTTTATTAAGGGGATTTCTTCTGTGAAGTTTGGATTTAGTCAAAGGGTTGCACTCGAGGGCCTAGAGGGCCGTAGGTGCAAGTTGCCCATCCCTGATGTACTATATATTGATTAGACAGAACTTCACTACAGGATAAACTCAAATGACTATTGTTTAAGGAAAAATTGCTTCATTTATAGTTAATATGTTATCCATTTCAATTTACAGAACTTCTTTCAAATAGTTAGCAACCTTCTAGATGAAGAAAACAAAGAAAAATGGGAAGATGCACAGCAGGTAAGATGGATTTGGATGCTTTAAATAATAATTTCAAATTAGAGTTATAAAAAGTTTGAAATTAAGTATTTAACTAACTTCGGGGATTAGTAGTGGGGAATAATAGAAGGAAGAGAACAAGGAGGACCAAGTTTCGGTGGAAAGAATACTGGACAGGGAACAAGGGGCCTTAGGCTCAAAATCCTGGTTTGGTTAGTTACACTGCTGTGTGACCTTAGAAAAGTCTCTCAACCTCTCTGGGCTTCAGTTTCCCCATGAATAGAGCAATGAGTTCGACTATATGTCTCTAGTCTATCTTTCAAGTTTCATCCTATGACATCATGCAGATTTTTGACGAGGTGATGTCACACTTTGGACTGAAGACCATTCTAGAGTCCTGAAAAGATTTTCCCAATTTCAGTAATTTATTTCTCTTAGGGATAGATTTTTAACAACTTTGTGCTGCATGATCGTTTTCACCATCCTCCTCATGTTTACAGAAAGAAAAGTTGGTTACTTTATAATCAAACAGAAATATAATGGCAGGATACTGTGACTTTGACCGCATGTCTTTGGTATTTACAACTGAACTATAATCCAATGCAGATCACCTATACAGATTCAAAGCTTTACACTTAGCTAAGATTTATAAAGGTGAAGGACGGCCCAAACAAGAACTTTTGCTTTTGAGTTTTCTTGCCCTTTTTTCTGACTTTCAGTAGTGTAGTAGTGGCTTCCTATGTCTCTGTTAAATGTGTTTCTCTTTCTTACCTCCCATTTGCCTAATTATCAAGAACAATTTTCTTTTAACAAGCACTAATATCAATTTTGTAGGAATGGGCACTACCAACCTCAACTTCTACCCACATTTAGTAGGCAACTCATGAACTGCTGTGGCTCAAAATTCACATCCTCATGGGCAACTATCTGATGAAAACCTTCACTGAACTTCACCAGTCTGGACCTTCAATGACAAATATTCATTTGATGGATAGTCATGTATTTGAAGTCTATCAGAGATTGCACTCACTGATTATAAGCCATTAAGAGACCAGAATCAGGACCACTTCTATAAAACACTACAGTAGAGTTTTCATCAAAAGTCAATAATTATATAAATATCAATAAATTTTCTTCATCATGTAAAATATGAATGAAGAAATATAGGGAAGAATGGTCATGTTAAAAATAGACATCCTAGAAAGAAAAATGACTTAAATGGACTAATTTCTTCTCGCTATTATTAAATGTTCATAGTTGATAATTGCAAACTTACAAATAATATTTTGTGAGCCTTTTGTAAGATATACTTCCACTATTGACTTTATATCCAGATAATAGTTTATGTTCTCTCTTCTAAATTATTTTAGTTTATTTTCAAAATCCTGTTTTCATGGAAAATTATTATTTTTTAGAAATACTTGAAAGAGATGAAATATAAAGGAGTTGCATGCTCATCTTTCAAATAAATTAATCCTAAAGAATGTTAAAATTTAGTTAAATGCTAGGAATCCTTCCTCTAAACCATTAATGAAAATCTAAAACCATTCATGAAAAATTAAGGTTGACAATCTTACAGCTTAATTTTTCAATCTAAACTTTATTTTTTCATGGAGGCAGAAGTTACTAGGTAAGGAAATCAAGACTTGACCACCAGAATAATGAGAGACTAAACAATTTTTGGTTCCTTCTGTGATTCATGAATTCTTTTCATTTTGATGAGACTTGAAAGGAGGTCATTGTCAAAAGCAATCCTACGGGCATATTTAGAACAAATACATAACACTATTTAAAATAAAGCTACAGTTCATCTAATTTTGTGATTTACCATGAGATTTCCAACATGACCAAATGATAAATGGGGGTAGAACTTCTTGTGGTCTTTTCAAATTCCTAAATCCATAATCTGTCTGGTTACATTTGATTTGGATTCATAAATAGTCTATATTTATTGCTTTCCAGAAAAAATGTATAATTTTGTTTTTAAATAGAGATGCTAAATAGTTAAAAAATGTTTTGCATCTATACAAAATGATATAGTATTATATATGAAAATTTGTAACCCACCTTTCCCTACACTCATCCCCGAAGTTGTTTTGTAAAGCACTAATTAGAGATCTTTGTGAGAAGACATCTCCAAGTTTTTCTAGGCTAATGCATTATTGATACTCTGACTTTGTAAAAATAAAATATATCTCAAACCATAGTAAAATGTGGTTTAAAACTTTTCTGCATTTGGAAGAATTTACTACACAAAATATTATATATAATGACATGCTTATATGAAAATTCTAGAGAGGATATCCCTCCTTCTAATAAACAACTTTTCTGTGACTTACAGTCCAGAGTTGCTTGCAACACTGAGAAATTAAGTGACTTGCCCATGGTCAAGTAGTCAGTGTTCCTCCAAGGTGCTGCTGGTACCCAGGTCTTCCCTGACTATGAGATTGTCTAATTCAATCCAATAAACATTTATTAGGTGCCCTCCATGTTCCAAGCACTATAATAAGCACTGAATATACATTTTTTTTTTAAAAGAAAGAATATCCCTGGCCTTAAGGAACTTACCATCTTAAGGAGACAACATACAAAAGAATACAAGAAAGAAGAAGAGGGAGGAGAAACATCTGGGGGTATTTTACGGAGTTGAAACCAGAATTCAAAGTGGAATAACCTGAGAGTCCACTTTTTGATCTCCATAAAGAGAAGAGTTTGGGGGGAGTTTGGTATTCTGCCCTCCAATAAGAAAGAAGAGGAAGTTTGATTTAGTGGTGGTGAGATCTGCTTAAAGGATGATGAGATTTGAAGTGATGAGTCTACCCTGGGAAGGAGTGAGCTGATAGTTCAGCTCTCTCATGCATATCTACTGCTTTCCATGCATACATACAAAATAGTAGTGTGTGTGTGTGTGTGTGTGTGCGCGCGTGTGTAGAAATTAGCATTATTTGCAAGGCATTGATGCCTTTTTGAGGATGAGAAAGGACAATGCCTTTGTTTTCAAGTCTGGGAATAAAGAAGAACTGAGTTCTACCATCAATTCTGCTACCAATTAGTTGTTTTATCTTAATAATCCACTTATTCTCTATTAGAAAATTCCATTTGCTAATATAGAAAATAAAAAGGTTAGAGGTTATGTGGTTTCCAAGGATCATCTAACTCCAAAATTCTATTACTGACCTAAAAACATACTACACTATTATGAGAAAAGGTCATGCTCTAGAAAGTGTTCTTTTATGGACTGTTAGCATCATAAACCCCTTTGGCGGTCCCCCAATTAATTCATTTGTGTCCTTATATGCCATTTGTTCAAGTCAATCAGAAAAAGCCTATCTCTGGAAGGATTGGTTATGCCAGTAAATAATATTGAGCAATTTTCATGGTAGTGTTTTCCAGAAGTAAAGTTTGTGGAGGCTTTTGAGGCTAATGTGATTAAGTAAAAAAAAAAAAAATCCTCCAAGTCTATACAAATAGAGTGCCTACCGTCTACTCTGCTCAACCTCTAGTCCCACCCCAATTTCTTGGTATCAATACTGTGTTCTTTTCCACTGGTCAATATCTCTCATAACCTTCTATATGGTTTGCAAACCATTTAATCCAATGAAATAAATCCCTTATTTTAGAGAGAATCAGAAGTTGGCAGTAGAGAAAAGACAAGGATGGGTGCTAGGTCAGTTATTTTATTGGTATAGGGAACTCCTACATAAAGAAATTTCTTCAACCAATGCAGGTCAGCACCTTCTCTTTAAGATATAGTTTTAAAGAGTTGCTTACAACACTGAGAGGTTGTGAGTTGCTAAGGGTCATGCAGCCAATATGTGTCATAGTTGGGGCTTAAACCAAGGTCTTCCTAAGTTCTGAAATCAGTTCTCTATGCATTACCCCATTCTGCCTCTTGGTGAAGAATAATCAATTCAAAATATCTAATTTCAAACATTTTTCCTCCATATAACTTATCAATATATATGCAATCAGACAAAAGTAGACACCCTTAAGGATAGCATTTTCATTAATTTATTAGCCATGCATACTAAAAGCTTGTAATGAAAATAATGATAAGATAATAGCAACGATAACAAACAGTTACCATTATACATATCACTTTAAGGTTTGCAAAGTGCTTTACCAATATTATTTCATTTTATTTTGGCAACAACCACTGGAAGCAGGTGCTATATCCCTATTTTAGAGGTAAGGAAACTGAGGCAGACAAAGGATAAATGATTTGCCCAGTCACAACGCTGCTAAGTATCTGAGGCTGGATTTTGACTCAGGTCTTCCTGACTCCAAGTATAGTATTTTATTTACTGTGACATGTACCTGCCCCCTTATCTTTCGCTAAGACTCTACTTTTGTTGGCATCAGCTCTCTTTTAGGGAAAAAAACCCAAGGTCATTTTCTTACACAAATATGGGGAGGTAAAGGTGAATTCCAGACTTATTATAATAACTTTATTTTTGGAAGTGAGTACTCTCCTTTCCTTTTGTTCTCCACCCTACCTGTGACCAAGCATGACTTACTAAAACTAAAAGCTAAAATTAAAGACCCAGAGTTGTTTTTCTCCAGTGTTGTGTTTAACCAATTGTAATAACAAGAAATCCATCAGCAGCTATTTTGGTTTGTTTGTTTCTGAGTTGACAATCCTTAAGTGTGTTGCTGACTTTTTTATCACAGGCGATTAATCATTGCTACACACTGCTATAAAGTTCCATTTACTGTGATAATGCTGGCATCTTTGTGTTAATAGCTCAAAGTCATTGGTTCACAAACTGCTTTAATATCAAATAGCTCTTTGCATATTCCTTGACCTCCTTAAAACAGAATGGTGAGTTGTCCTTGATGCTTTTATACTTCTAGGAGACTGTTATTTTTCATATGATTTTTACTTGTTTCTGTAGATCTACCCAGGCTCCATAGAATTAATGCAGGTGATTGAAGATTTTATACATATTGTTGGAATGGGGATGATGGACTTTCAGAATTCATATCTAATGACTGGAAATGTAGGTAAGAAATAGGAATATATCTTGTCAAACTCATTTTTACTGAAAATCACAAATTGCAAGTATACACTTTCTACACACTGTCATTTTTAATGTGTACAATTTACATAGGTCTAGAGACTCAGGAATATTTCAGTACATTTGCCACAGCTAGTTTGTATTTGTGATTTATCTTCAATATATATATATATATGTATGCCATGAGTACAAGTCATATTAATGTTGATTATGTGTATTTTTGTAGATTATAGATGTATATCCATTTATCTATCTATAAACACCTAATCTACTACAATCCTGTTTATTTTTTAAGGGGAGATAAAATAAGTAGATTTCTTAAACATTATTTAAAGATTTTATATATAGCATATATAATATACATATATAACCTAGTTTTTAACAAATACTTCCTATTGCCACATTGAAAACACACATACATATATATATTTACATAAATTATATACACATAAATCGTTGAAGAGGTGCATATATATGCATGTTCACATGTGTACATTATCCATAGATATGACGTGTGTATTCTGCTGCTCCTACCCATTAATATCTAATTTAATTTTGGTGTGCCTGCACAGTGTATTGGGCAAGTCTTCATATTCTTATAATATTACAATAAAGTCAATTATTTGCTTTCAGTTATCTTCCCTCCAGTGTTGATTTTGTGTATATCAAAGGATTTTTCAGTTATTTATTTAATGTCTCCAGTATTACTGCAGTCATAGAGGTTTTTATGACCTGTTTTCCAAGACTCTATATGTCCTTCAGATCCCTTTAAACTGGTTATGCATTTATTTAAAGAGTAATACAGTAATAGAACCTATAAAATTCAGACCATATTTTTCTCATAGAGTTGTTCTTAATATTATATATTTTCCAGCTGAGTTCAGTTACACCATACAGCAACACAGATACTTTTATAGCACCCTAATTATATCGAGTCAACTGATAGCTATAATAACCAACATGTACCTTCTATTCCCACTGTTAGCGCCAGCAAGGACAAATAAATTATCTTACTAAATGCTATACATACTGAGTTAGGAGTATAGTAATTTCATTTTTATGTTTCTTGTATCTTCCCTCTGTGACATGCCTGTGACTAATTTACCAATTGTAAAGCCTAAGTTACTAAACTCTCCTAGTTGTGTGTTTATATAGTTAATGAGTATGTGAAAACAAATATGTAGTCATATCTTGAGAATTGTAAGTGTACCAATATCAAGCCAAGTCTCTAACTAAAGCTGGTTTTCTATTCACCCACATGCAAAAATTATACACACACTCATATTATATATATATATATATATTTATATATATATACATATATACATTTACATAAATAGATACATAGATGAACAGATAGATGATAGATAGATAGATAGATAGATAGATAGATAGATAGATAGATAGACAGACAGAGAGATAGATAGTCTGTGAGTGCAGATTATTATATGGACAAAAGAAGCTCTTAACTAGAGGTGGATAGTGGGGTTCGGAAAAGCAGTAGTGCTAATATTATCATTCAGTAGCCCTAGTTAGTTAATCTGGGATTCAAAAGCAGCCATCATACTTCATAGCCAACAATTAGCCAAGGAAATGTAGAATTAAAATAATTAGATAATATTATCAAGATGCATTTCTAAAGTATTTCCTGGATTATTTTTACAAGAGTATCGATCAATCACACTCTCTGCTATCTGAGAATTATTAAGCTCACCCACTCATTCCTATGGCTTATGGTGTTGTCATACTCCCACTTCTAGAACATAGAAGAGTGAGAGTTATTTATCTTTGTACCTTGTACATAGTAGCCACTTATTAACTGTTGAATTCAGTTGAACAGAATGGGAAGTAAAGTCATTTAGCTTCCAGTAGCCTTCTTTTGTTACTTAAATAATTCTATGTTCTCATCAGTGTGAATATTCTGTTCAAGAATGAACATTGGGCCCTATCTACACCTGCCCATGCAGAATTCCTCTCATCTATATCCCACAGAATTTCATCAAGGGTTTATCCAACATTTCAAGGCCTTCTTCACTTTCTCTAAAGAAGGATACTGGTGAAGTACAAAGGTTGGCTATTAGTTATTTCTCATTCTGGTCATCTGAGCAATGTATTTTTTTAAAAATTCTTTTGGTGGCATATTTTATTTTTTCTGGTTCTCCTTAATGGTTCTTTATTTGTTCCATAAACCCTAACCTTAACCCTAAATCTGCCTTCAACTCTATCATTGCATTCTGAATAACTCTCAATTTTAATTCTTCAGAGACTACATTATTTCATGACATAATCACCCTGGTACATTATTTATTGGTACTAAAAAGTCTGGCTTTTGTTTAACCAAGAAATTTACGGTCAATACAGGAGTTTTGAAATTTCTCATAGTCCTAATTAATTTCCTCCATCAACTCACTCTCCATTTGCAATGTCTTTCTAAAGTGTATTTTAATGAATGAGACCTGTGGATTATATATCTAACTCTATGCTATTGTCTATAGTCTAGAACAGACAACAGGCATTCTTCATCCTCTTGATTTTTCTCATGTATGTAGTTAGGACAAATTTTCTGAGTGGTTATGAATCTTATCCAAGAGACTCAACAGTGTTCTAGGGATTGATAGAAATACTATGTTATCCCAAACAGGAATATCTGAATGACCTCTCCTTGCCTTCCAATTTAATCTCTGTGCTAGATCTCCTCCATGACAGTATTGAACACAAAGCATATATCTTGCTATTTTATATCTTATAGGATAAAAGGTCATCAAGGTCGTCAGATTTTTCTCCATTAAACTCTCTGGAATATTGGAAACTTTGCATATATGCATCACTTTATTAAAAGATAATCATAGGGGAATATTGAATTCTATCTTGCAATTTAAAAAAAATTTTGCCTGTTTCCTGCTAATATTTTAATCAAGGATTCCTTCAGGACATGCAGGTTATTCTCATAAAATTTTTATGTAACTCAGAAAAAGGACATGGAGATATTAGACATCTTTTTTGATATTATTAAGACCTAAGATATTTTCTACACCTTTGAAATTTCTCTCAACTTCATATACCTTATGAACTGATCCATCCTTACTTTTATAATTACATTAAAACATGCACAGATCTCCTCTAGGTAAATTTGATCAATAGTGTCCCTATTATGTTGTATGCTTCCTTATTTAATATGTTTTCTTAGCTTTAGTATGTACTGATAACATTTCCCAACATAAAAATAACTTCTATAGATAGAATATAAGTTTAGAACTGAATGGCAGTAAAGAAATTTATGTAATTTAACACAAAGGGGAACCTGGTTACTAAAAAGAATGCTACTTATATTTTTGGTATGAAAATTCATTTTTCATGATAGACACTTCAGAGGTACTTGATCCTTTGGTTTTCATAGGCCTAAAATACTAGTTTTGTCTTAGATATCAATTCCTCTAGTTTTTGTTATATTTAAACTTCGAAATTGCTTTAATATATTATTCTTGTGTCTGTATGCATTTAGTTTTTGGATAGTCTTTAATCTTTATTTGTTATTGTTTATCAGTCATTTTTGGTTGTGTCCAACTCTTTGTGACATCATTTAGGATTTTCTTGGCAAAGATACTGGAGTGGTTTGCTATTTCCTTCTCTAACTCATTTTACACATGAGGAAACTGAAGGAAACAGGGTTATTTCCCTATGGTCACAGAATTAGTTAGTGTCTAAGGTCACATTTGAGCCTCAGTCTTCCTGACTCCAGGCCCAATTTCTATCTGGTAATAAACTATAAAAAAGGATAGATGATTGGGAGGTGGTTCTTGTCCCTGGGACAGGTTAATGCCTCAAATTAATTTCATGAATTCACAGTAAGTTTTCTAAAACTCAATGTCTATTAAACTGCATTGAAGTTCAGTTAAGCCTTACACTTGTGAACTTGTAACATACCTTTAATTGACTTAACTAGAAGTATCCAATAAATCTACAACAGAAAGTGCCTATTCATAGAGAACCACTTTTCTCCCTTTGTGAATCATTATGAAATAGTGATTACATGAAACTCAAATCCAGTGTTTCTTTGAGACAAACAAACAGCAGAGAAATCAATCATGTAGTTAAACAATTTTATTGATAGAGAACTCCGAAATAGACTCTGGCAAGGGTGAAAATGAAAAATAAATAAAAAAGAAAGGTACTAAAAGCCTGGAAACTATTTTTAAATGTCTTATTGAATACTCTTTCTTCTAAAAAATATATATAATAATGACCAAAAAGTCATGATGAGGGAAATAGCCCCAGACTATTGATCGGCAAAGACAAAGCATATAGTGCAAGAGGAAAAGGCATAAAGCATATATTGCAAGAGGAAAAGACATCTTTCAAAATTCAAAAAAACTCACATAAGTGAGTAGAATATTGAAGTATATCAAGTGTGATATATCAAATACAAAGTAGAAATTATTTAGCTAATGCTAATTAGCATTCCAGAAAAAAACAAAAAACTTTGAAGAATATCTTGTGAGGCCCTACATGGGACCTAACCGGTTTTCAAGGCAAGTCAAAGAAAGGAAGTCAGCAGCAGCATCGTTGAGATCACTTAATAATAATTGACTAGAATTTCTATGGAGACACGGATTTGAGGATATAAATAGGTTTTGAGGTATAGGAATTCTGGAAAGAAGCCTTTGGATCAACTTTGAATTAAAGAAAAGAAATCTAGACGAAGACAAGGGCAGTAGAAGCTTGGACTTTCTTGGACTATGAAATTGGTTAAGGGGTGAACAATGTTATTATTTTCCTCTTAGTTTCATTTTTTCCTTTTCACTATTTCTCACCTTTTCTCAATATTTCTTTCTCCCTCTCCCCTATAGATCAGGAGTTTCCAAGGTGTACATGGGTGTTTGTGAACTTGGATAGAAAAAAATTATGTTTTTATTTTTACCAATCTCTACCTGAAATCCATTATTTTCTTCAATTATGCCTTTATTTTTTAGAGAAATTATTCTGAGAAGGGGTCTATAGGTTTCAGCAAACCATCTAAGGAGTTCATGATATGAAAAAAGGTTCAGTCTTTTTCCTAGGCGTTTCTTCTTCCTTAGTTTCAGTAGAAATCAATCATTGTTTCTATAGCACACTGAACATTGCCTCTCAAATGTGAGTATAAAAAAACTATTTGTTTCAAGGATTTCTATGGGTTTACATACACTCAGTTTCATAGCTCACAAGCCCCCATCTATGTGATTACTTTCTCTTGTCAGTAATATGGTTGAAAACAATTAAATTGTATGAAAAACATCAATAGAATTATTCCCTCATAACCTTAGGGCACAAATAGTATGCACTATCTGTGGGAAGAGTTAACATACATAGGACATGGCACATGTATGAAAAGGTGTACATGTATGGAACACATTGGCAACTTATGCCTCTCATAGTGCAGGACCAACTATATCTTCTGATGATGTCACTGTGCAGCTTTGCTTGGTGTATCTCTTTTAGATACAGTATCATGTTTCACTGTTTCCTGCCCACATTATGTCTCTGCTGCTTTCTCTTTAGCCATTCTGTTTTTGTTATTAACTCTTGTACGTAAGAGCAGTTGTTTCTACCATCCATTTTTTACATAGTTGCTTGATTTTTTTTCCCTTGTATCCCAGAGGTGGAGGTTCGTCTCTTTGAGAGAGGAAAAAACGTCCTCATACACCTCATCATTGGACTGGGGCAGGGGGAAGAGAAAGGAAGGGTCTTCATCCATGTATAACTTTTTCTCCAAGAGACTAGGATTTTCATCTCCCAGATTCTTAACTCTAGTGGCTAAATTCTTTTGGAGTACTGACCAGACAGCCAGATAATTAGTATCTTCAGCCATTTGTGTATGTTCATCCTTCATTGCCAAAGAAGACCATGCCATCAGAGAAATAATGACATCACTTGCACTTGACTTTGTTTTTTTTTGGAGTGAGGGAGGGTTGTGCAGGTCACCAACCTCACTTCTCCTCCAGAGCCATCTGAATCCAGTGACCAGATATTCATCATGATGACTGGAGATGACCCAGGATGAGGCAGTTGGGGTTAAGTGACTTGTCCAAGGTCACATAGCTAGTGAGTGTCAAGTGTCTGAGGTGAGATTTGAACTCAGGTCCTCCTGACTCCTGCGCTGGTGCTCTATCCACTGCACCACCTCGCTGCCCCTTCTTCAGCCATTTAGTCTGTCTTTGAACATCAGTCAAACTGCTAATAGGATTTACGCTTAATAAGCCCCCTTAAACAGCATTTAATTTCTGATTACCAATCTATATTGTCCTTCAACCATTTTGAAAGTTATAGTCCAATGAACTGCAAAGGTCTGTATGGATTTGAAGCCGCATGGCTTTCCTCATCCCCAAGAATCTCTGAGATTGACAATGCAAATAATTAGATGGTGAAAAGCCAAGGAACAAAAAAATCTTCCACCTCAAATTCTTTGTTTTAAGGTCAGATCTTTCACATGCAAATGTGACTGGAAATAAACTTCTTAGACTTTGTGCTAATTCTGTATTATTAAGCATATTCATACTGTCTTAGGTTTACAACTCTTTAATGAAAAAAGAAACTAACCCAAACTTTCTTAATTTAATTCTCCAAAACCGAAGAAATAAGCAAAAATACAATAGCTATCCCTCCTCAGATTAATTGGTTTTCTTCTTACATAAGTTGACCTTCAGTTTGTTTTCTCCACCCTATCCCCATGGATCTGTGGTACTTGAATTGAGATAAAAAAAAGTTCTCTGCCTTAACTTTAAAGTCTAGGCCTTATATATAATTGATACTTCTTTTTAAAAAGCACACAAATTTAAAATTATACATAGGGGAATCAATAAGTAAGAAATATTTTCATTTTTCATGGACATTAGTTATCTATAATATCCACATTACACTCATTACTGAGTCTCAAAGTGTATTACTTAATAGTTTCTGCAATGTAAAGTTGGCCTCATTTCTTGTTATGTTACTGAAATATATTTGGGGAGATATCTTTTGATGATATGCATATATTCATCAGAGTAACTGAATCCCACTCTTCCTGGAATGGTCATTTGAAATTCCTGAAGTCATTTGACTAGATGAAATTGCAGTATGTTCAACATAGATTAAATAACTACTCTAGAGCCTATCTGCTCAGGGCAGGGGGCCAAGTTGTCTGGTGAGTAATAGGGGGAAAAATGGAGTTCAGCTGTAATGAATTGTGAAAATCATATTTTACTTTCCAGTTTTCAGAGTTCTCCAACTCCTGTTGAGTTATCTACCTCAAATCCGTACCATTGTCATCATAATCAGTCTTCAAATGCCTGCTAGTATCCTAGATAGCCATAAAAATTATTGCTTCTTAAGACTGAGGTAATTTCAGAAGTGTGTTGGAATATTTATTACCTACCTGTAGATTTTATTATGGAGATGATGATAGAGAGAAGAGTTATGTAAAATATATTTGAGTTTCAGTGTAAATAGGCTACTATTAGTACAGATAAAATGGAGTTTTTCTGATTGAAAAATCCAATACAAATTCAAGGTCCTTGAAGGAAGGGAGGGTCTCACTTTTGTTTTCATATCTTTGGCATCTAGCTGGGGATAATAAACTATTATTACATGATAATACCACCTTCCTGATTATAACATAATATATTCAGCAAATATAATTTTTAATATCTGCTTTCTCTTTGGACAACTGAATAATCTATTAAGGAGTATTAATTTTAAGTAAAAATTCACTTAACTCATCTGAAGGTCACTTATAATCTCAAATATTCAAAATGTCTTGAAGAGTATGGAAATAAGAAAAAGGGAACTTGAGTAGTCACAAAAGATATAAAGAAACAAAGAAACCTATGTTCTTTACCCTGAGGAGAACCTCTAAATGCTTTTACTCAATACCTATTTGCCCTTAATTTAAACACAATTCTAACTAATGGATGTGTATTCCTAACTCAAAAGATCAAAGGAAGCAATATTTTAGGAACATTGATTAACTGGAAATTATTTTGAGGAGGGCAACTAGGATGGTAAAGGGCCTTGATCAATATCGTGTGAGGATCAGTGGAAGGACATGAGCATTTTTAGAGGCATCAAGATAGTTGTCGTGAAAAGTGTCATAAGGAGGACAGCTTAGACATGATCTGTTTGGTTATATAGAGACATTTGGTTATATAGGAAAGCAAGGAATAGAAGTTGCAAAGGGGCCAGGTTGGGCTTTATGATAGTGAGGAGGAGGATGAAACCCCTCTCTCTCCCTCCCCCCACCCTCCTGCATAAAAGAATCCTTCCTAACAAAAAACTATTCAAAAGTGAAATGGGGGAATTTCGAAAGTGGTAAATTTCCTTTCCTCAGAAGTTTTCAAATAGAGACTGGATGACTTATTGGATATGTTGTAGTAGAAATTCTTTTCACATACGAGTTAAACCTCATGGCCAGCAAGATACCTTCTATGTCTCAAATTCTGTGACTATGATATGACATGATATAAACAATCAATTGCAACCTTTGGTCATGTAACTTTTTTGTGACAATTTTCAGTGACAGTCAATCCATCCCACACATGAATAGTTTATTTGTTAGGAACTGTTTCACTTACATTTAGATGAAATGCAGTTATCCCTTCCGTATTGAGGGAATTAGGGGTGCAGTGCCTTTATAATCTGGAAAATCTGTGTAAAAATTTTGACCTTCCCTTTGTACCAGAGAAGTCTGATTTTTTTTTCTTTTTCTTTTATGGAATGCTTACAGTACCTTACTGTAAAATGGGGGTTAGATATTTGGTCACAAATTATATGTAGATCAATGTTAAGTAAAAATATTGCAGCTTCCCTAGAACACCCCCAAAATTGTCATTTACAGTAATTTCTTATGTCAAACTGTGATATATCAAAATTGTGATGAGGAAAGTCACAATGTGGAAGGGATATGTGTATCTCCCCTACAGCTTTTATCATTTTCCATATTCTTCCAAACTGAACCCCTCTTCTCCATGATGCCTCTTCAAACCCTTGGCAATACCATACCTAGTATCCCCCCAAAAGTTAATTTTGATTAAGACAGTGGTATGGTGAAAAGAGCAATAAATATGGAATCAAAACTGAATTTGAGTCATGACTGCCACTTATTAGCTATGCAACCTTGGGCAAGTCATTTAATTTCTCTGAGGTTCAATTTCCTTAGCTATAAGATGGGCATTCCTATACTTCTACTTGCATTATCTGAGTTATGATATCCAAAAGAGATGCCGTCTATAAAATTCTTTGTGAATTTAAACTATTTAATATCAGGTATGTTTTAATTATTATTATCATCACATTTGATAAATTACTAAAAACAATTAGAATATTCTGGATCTTCCTGTAAAAATTGATTTTAAAAGTTTGGCTGTGGGAGACAGATCTCAGTGACTAAATACCTCAGTGTATTAGTGTCCCTGGTGAATGTGAGATTAAAAAATAATCTTTGTCAAGTAAGAAAGAGCCACATGCTACTATTATTTCAAGCTGACTTTAAGCTTATCTACTAGATGTTAAAGAAAACCCTTTGCTGTCTAATTATATTTAGATTTAGATAGTCTAAATATGCATGAAGATAAAGGATGTTTTTTAAAACTTTTCTAATTTCTACAAAAAAGAATAAAATCATCTCAGTAGTCTTAGGCATCTAATTTATTTTGGCTGAATGATGTGCAGATATACTACAGAACAGGGAAAGTATCAAGTTACAGTCATCACCTGGAAATATCATATAGAGTAGGATGGGGGTGTATGAAATAATTTGCTTATAGGACATAGGATATGAAGTTATAAAATAAAGTATGGAAGAAAGATGTTTTGAAAAAATATTGTCATCTAGCTGTTTTAGACTGAAAAGGTAGAATACAACATTCAAAAATGCACATGAGAAAAACGCATTGGACATTAGCGTATATCCAAGATCTCGATAACCTCTAAGTACAAAAAAACCACAGAAATATTATAAGACTGGAGTTGTGAACCTGGAGTAGGTAAGCACATTTTACATATACATATGCATAGCTACATAATGCATAGATTCAAAAGAACAACTTAGTTACAGTAGTCAGAGAAGGGATGAATAAAGACAGATATATAGTATTCAACATTTTATGATGTTCCTTCTGAGAACATTATTGTGAGAGAGCAGGGAGTAGTGGATAGAAAACTGACCTCAGAAACAAGAACTGGGTCCAAGTTCTACTTACAGGAACCTCCCTATACCAATGGAATCAAAGGTCCAGTCCCTATCCTACCCAGAAAATGCTTCAAATGCAATTTTCAAAGCCATATAGCAAATTGGAAATAATAGTTTCAAATATAAACTAAAGAGAAGAATGACTTGTAATATTCGACAGCTATATCAAAGAATGATGATTATAATTTCTGAAATCTGATATCCTCTCTATAACTTCTATTCTGTTCAAAGAAAGCATAATGAATAGAGAAAAGTAATCCCCACACAAAAAGGATGAATGACAACCATATCTATTTTAAAATTCGAACTATATAGTTGGGTAAAGAGATGCCATATTTCATCAGCACGATTGAAAAATGTGAATCAGATAAGATTTTGTTTTGCTTTTTGAACCTTGATGTGATTATATTAGATTTGAATTTATCGGAGTTATAGAATCTTTTTGAGCTGGAGAGACACCATCTAATGGCACCCCTTTATTTTACAGATGAGGACAGATCAATGTGTAATGAAGCAGCATGGTAGGGTAGAAAGAGTGACAAATTTCTTTGGAATAAGGATTCAAGTTCTTATCCAGGTTCTATAATCTACTATCTCTTTGCCTTTGGACAAATCAATTAACACTTTGGAGTTTCAGTTCCCTCATCTATATAATAAGAGAATTAAAGTATCTGATCATCCAATTCTACATAAATGACAGTAGGATACTAAGCATGAACTTTTTGAGGTTCAAAAAATGCTTTACACAGCTTATCTCATTTTAACACTGTGAGGTTTTCATAATACTCAGGTATTTTTCCTGTGTTACAGATGAGGAAACAGAGACTCATAGAAGTTGAGCAATTGGTCCCATTGGACACTGAGATAATAAACAAAAGTAAGGATTTGAACCCAGGTGTCTTGAGTCCCAGTCAAGTATTCTTTCCATCACATCAGGCTGGAACTTTTAAAAAAGTAACTTACATGCATTATTTCTTTTGATCCTTGCAACAACACTAGGAAGTGGGTACCACAGGTACTATTATCTACTTTTTACAAATGAAGAAAATGAAACTCAGAGACATAAAGCAATCAGCCCATGGTCACATAACTAATAGGTATCTGAGCTAGAATTTGCACCTGGGTCTCCTGAGCTTCCAAGACTCGGATAACAGCTAAAGTACAAACTAACACATCTCCAGCATTGACCATTTAAACCTGTTTAAACAGCCAGTGTTTTCTATAGTCGTAGAATTGAAAGTCTACCTTGTTCTAGAGTCCAAGCTTGCACTCCAGAAAAAATGGATATTGCTTTTCCCCTAAAAATCTTTCAAACATCCAGCAATTTCAGGTAAAGAATGAATAATTCATAGTTAGAATATTGGACATTAGAGAGTGGTAAAATGTTAAAGCTAGAAGTAATTTCAAAATTTATCATCCCTTCATCTAAAATAGTATTTCCCAGAGTGTATTTTTTTTGGAAATCTGATGTTCCTTGAAAGGTAAGCAAAATTTTGAATGTGAGCTATATATTTGCCTCCAAAATATTGTGTGAAAATATTTTTCTTTTGTTGGGAACTGTATTTTTATTAGAAACTAAATTGTGAGGAACTCCCAGTATGTAAACTCTTTATACTAATGCCCATAAGCAATTCATATACAACTTAGATTCTCAGGGATTTGCAGAGGGCATTGAGAGGTTGTGAATCACCAACAAAGTCAATGTGGATGAAATAAAACTTGAACCCAGGTCTTTTTGACTGTAAGAGTACTATTCCTCATTACCTCTCTGATGAAATTATTTGGTTGGCAGCTGGGGAGAGGTGGGGAAAATAAACATGATTCTTCTATTATTTTTTGCAAGTTTCCCACAAACTTCCATAATACATGAAACATGGAATTCCATATTCTAAAGCCTTTCTGTATGGGTCCTTTCAATATATATTAAGCACAAACATGCTTGACAGTGCTGAAGTAATTTCAAAATCTCTGGACTAAACTCCTTGACAAAAAAAAAATCAATCTACAAAGATGTAGGCTCTAAATTTATCTTAAATAGTCTATAAGTCAGAGCCCTAATGGTCCTTAAAGTCTATTCTGTCTCTCTCTGTCTCTGTTTCTGTCTCTTTCTCTCTCTCTCTCTCTCTCTCTGTCTCTCTCTCTCTCTCTCTCTCTCTCTCTCTCTCTGTCTCTCTCTGTCTTTCTCTCTCTGTGTGTGTCTTTCTCTCTGTCTTTCTCTCTCTCTCTCTGTCTCTCTCTCTCTCTCTCTCTCCCCTTCCCTCCTTCTTCTCTCCTGAACTAAATGTCACTTGCTTTGGGGTCCAGGAAATATAATCATATAAAATACTAGGGTTTTCAGAATGAACATTCACACTTGATATGAAATTGAATTTATCCTTATTCTAATAATGTAATTTCTATATCTCTATTTTCACTCACTGTAGTGCCATCTCATCAGAATCTGAGCTGTTGCTTCCTTACACTTGGTAGTCAAATTTAATAACTTCCTTAATATCACACCATGTTCCCCTTTTAAGTAACTGGTTTTCAGTGAAGACAATCTGATGATGTAATTTGAAAAATAATGGCAGTGTCTCTTCTCATACTTATTTCCCATTTTCAGAACTGCTTACTTTTTGCTTTACACTGTTACATTCTTGGTATAAAATCTATTCTAAAAAAAAAAGGTTCTTGTAGACAGTTGACACTAGGTCTGAGAAATACAAGATAACATCTTTTTGTTTATTTGCACTATCTGACATCTGCTCAATCAGCTAGACTTTGTCTGAAAGTGTCAGGTCATGCCTCTGCCTTCTGACTTTCTACAACTCTTGCTAGACAGGTGGAGCGATGGGTCTGTCTTGTTGCTTGAAAAGAAAAGCCATAAAAAGTCCCAATCCCTCTGTTGCTAGTGTGTTCCTGGTTCCTTGTTCTATAAAAATTTCCCCAGTCACTTTCAAACATAAAATCACTTTCCTCAGTCACTGTAAAGCATATGATATTTTGTTTCATTCTTCATTTTCATGTTTTCAGGGTTTGTTGGGAGATGATTTTTGGGGTTGGTTTGTTTAAAGAAGGAAGCATTTAATTGCATTTCCTGTAATGTTAATTTTAGCCAGGTCCTGGTATTATAGTCTGGAGTATTTCACAGGATCATAAAATCATTAATTTAAGACTTAAAAAGACCTCATAAGCTATCTAGTTATGCCACTTCACTTTACAAGTGAGGAAACTGAGGCTCAGAATTTAAGTAGCTTTCTCATATAACTAGTGCCAGAGGCAACATTTGAACCCTGGTCATCAAGACTCAAAGTCTAATTTTCTATTCAGCTGCTTCTCAAGATTCTCGTAGACAGATTATTGGAATCAAAAGACAGCTTACTACCCAGTTCTTTCTCTAGTTTAGCTAGATTATAAAAGGAGGTATACATACTCCTGCAGTAGCATAAATTATTTTTCCAGGTCCAACATAAATCCATCCTGTTGAAATTTAAACCTGTTGCCTTTTTTAAAAATACTTTTGGTGGTAGTTAGGACCTCATCGCTGGATGCCATGTGTACCTTCCTGTCATCACTACATTATCCAGAACATTGGATGACAGACGAAATAAGAAGCATCCATAAAACATCTTCATAAAATCAGGGCCTTGGATGGAACATTCTAGCAAACTACTTTGGTAGCAAATGAAGTAGTTCCTACTTTTTCACTTTTAATCCACTTTAACTTTGAGTCATAGGATTTTAGATCTGGAAGGGAACTTAGTGGACAGGTAGTCTATCTCTCTCACTTTATAGATGAGGAAACCAAGAGCAAGAGAGGGGCAGTGACCTTCCAAAGGTCACAAAGCTAGTTATAGGCAGACGAGATAAAAACCAGTGTTGTCTGACCTTAGTTATAAACGTGAATTTTAGTCCTTAGGGAAAATTCAGTTGGAGGAGTGAGAAGAAGGAGGGGAGAATTTAGAAATCATAGAGAGTTCAGAACACAGTGTCTACTGTGGGCAAAATCACTGAGACTCAACCTAGGGGAAGTAGAAGTTCGTTGTCAAATCATTTCAGTCATCTCTGATTTAATCCCATTTGGGGTTCTGTACATATATACTGGAGTGGTTTTCCATTTCCTTCTCCAACTCATTTTACAAATTAAGAAACTGAGGTAAACAGGATTAAGGGACTTGTCCAGAGCCCCACAGTTGGTAAGTGTGTGAAGCCAATTTGAACTCAGGAAGATGAATCTTCTTGACTTCGGACTCAGCACTATATCCAAACAAAAGAGGAAAGGGTATAATTCTGGAGAATCTTAGAGAGTTCAGAACATGCTGTCTATTATGGGCGAATATCCTGGGATACCACCTCAGCAAAATAAAGAAAATGAAAATCTGACTCCTAAGGACAGAAACTTTGGGACATTGCAACTTGGGAGGTCTATAGAAAAAAAAAATCAAAGCATTCCTAGACAGAGAAATGCCAAGTAACTTAGAGGAAACATCTTGGGTTTCCATCTTGGCAAGTATAGTAGTTGATCTTATAAAATATGTACCATAGCTCTCATGGTCAAGGCATGGGAAGGCAGTCTGCCCCACTTGGATATAGTCGTACAGTCAGAGGAGAAGCCCATCACCCAAAATATCCAGTCTACAATGCCATGGTATGGTAAACAACCCCTCTTCCCCTAAAATTACAGAAGATTGGGGGAATGATGGGTTCCAGAGAAGGCCTTGGTTATAATTCTCTAGAGGTTGCTACTACAGGGAAAATCCATCAATAAACATTTATTAGGTGGTTACTATGTTCCAGGCACTGTGTTAAGTGCTGGGGATACAAGGAAAGACAAAACCCTACCTACTCTTAGGGAGTCTAATGGAAGAGACAATATGAAGACAATTATGTACAACAAACAAGATATATAGAGCATAAATTAGAGATAATCAACAGAGGACAAGCATAAGCACTAAGGACAAACAGCAGGGATTTCTTGTAGAAGCTGAAATTTTATCTGGAACTTGAAACAATCTAGGAAATCCAGGAGGAAGAAATGAGGAGGAAGAAAAATTCTAGGCATAGGGAGCAGTCAGCAAAAATTCGTGGAGTCTAGAGATGCAGTGTCTTGTGTGAGTTACAGAAAGCGGGACACTGTCACTGGATTGCAAGGTATGTATGGGGAGTAAGGTACAGGACTACTAGAAAAATAAAAAAGGATATTAGTTATTAAAGATTTTGAATGAATGCCAAACAGAGGTTTTTAAATTTGATCCTCAAGGTAATAGGGAGCCACTGAAGTTTATAGAACGCAGAGAGTGAGGTAGAAATAATTAAACCTATGCTTTAGGAAAATCAATTTGACAACTGAATAGAAGACAGACTGCAGTGGAAAGAAAATGAAAACCAATTAGCATTCTATTTTAATAGTTCTGGTCTGAGGTGAGGAGGGCCTGCATCAGAGTGGTAATTGTAGAATAAAATCAACAGACCTTGGTGACAGACTGGAGTGCAGTGTGAGAAAATGAGGAGGTGTGAACTTGAGTGTGGGAGCATTCAGGAAGGATGAGCAACCCTGGTGTGAGGGCTTGTTAAGTCCTTTTCAGGACTACTTATCCACCTTTTGTGTCTATCTCCCACCCAGCTCTCACCTGGGTCTCCAAGAAGACACACCCCAGTAAAAACTAGCTTGGCAAATGGGCTAAACCAGGTTGAGAATAACAACAGTCCCTAAACCCGTCAGTGAGTTAGGAGGATGTCTATAGACCCCAGCCATGTGAAGACTTGCCCTGGCAGAATAGGCAGATGAGAACAGTTTGTTTCAACAGCCATGAAGGTGACTGAAGCAGGTGCTGTGGAGCACTTAGAGCTTGGTCAGACATCAAAGACACCAAGGTCATCCACTGCATCCTGGGCTGTTGTCAGTCATCTTGACTTTTGTCTTTCCACCAGACTTTGACTTTTCTATGACATTTGTTCATGTTACATTAATGCCATTAGCAGAATTAGACTTTTAAGCAACTATGTTTACATGATTAGTCCATTTTAGTTTTTTTTTATTATTATTTTTTACAGATTAAATAAAAACAGCTTAAGCACACAAGTAGCTCTGGTAGCCAGTATTATATTATGTTTCTGGTCTTTCTGGAAATAATTCTGTAGGTGAATACTGTTGAAAACCTTTCCCTTTCTGTTTGAGATAAACAAAATGCACTTATCTTTCCCAGTAGACCTTTTCTTCCAATCCCAATCATTTCTGCTATTTTTCTGGAAGCTTCTATTTTCCACATCTTGTTTAAATAACCTTGACTTCTTTGTCCTGTGTTTGATGGAAGAGATCTGTAGAAATCACTTGGTACAGCGGAAAAAGTGTATATACTTTCTATTACAACATGTTCTTCTTGTTAAGTTTTTAACTGTTACATTTCTACACATTTTAATGAGAACTCTTTCTATTAATTCATTATCAGAACTACACTTGCTGTCAGTCCAAGGAAATCTCTTTAGAAACACCACTTCAAATACAAGTAGGAAAATACTTCTTTCTTACCTTATTTTTAAAATAATTACCAGAAAAAATATATGTAAATCTTTTCTCCTGGCTGCATATTGTGCAGCACTTTGCAAATCGATTATCCAGAAGTTACTAATTTATTTTTACCCTTAATTTATTTCAAGCCAGAATTGAAGTACAACATTTTGTGGTGTATCAATGCTTCCAAGTTGGGATAGATATTTGCCATTCAACCTTGGGAATTTCCATTTACCTGTTTTATTTTATAATAATGAGTAGTTTGCCACAGATTCTCGACCTCCATGTGAGAGGCAGCATAGCTCAGTGTATAAAGAAGTGGACTCAGATCCAACAAGAACTAGTTTCCAGATTCACCTTTGACACATTCCCACCAAGGAAGTCAATTAACCTCATTGTGCTCTGGGCAACTCTCTAAGAATATGTTACAAAGAATGTGCCAAAGAAGGAATATCCTCACTGGGGAATTCTCTCTATAAATAAAATTAAATGTCCAATTCCTTTTCCTAACTACGTCTATTACCTAGGCCAGTTTTGTGTAATATCAGATATGACTTAAGGGAAATGAACCTTTTGTCAAGGTAATACCATTCTTCAAGACCTCCAGTATCTGCTTTTACTGATAAAAGTGAAACGTTCTGTCAATTTTGAGCTGCTCAGGTGACCTCAAAGTGTTCATGATGAAAATGAACCACTGCTTTCTTTTGAGTGCTTTTCAAAAAATACTGACTGGCTTATTGTCTGGGGGCAGATTTATTTATTTGTTCTTCATTCTTTCTCAAATTGGTCAAAGAAGAGATCCTAGAAATAGAGATGAATATTTTACTTTACTCCCTTTGTTTTTCACTGTATTCACCAGGGTAATAGTACATTTGCTTCAGAGAAGTATAAAGGAAGGCATGCAAAACCCATTTGGAAAGGATGCGTTATCTTTTGAAAATCATAGGATCACAGATTTAGACCTAGAAGAGTACTTAGAGTCTACCTAATCCAACCCCTTCATTTTTCAGATGAGGAAATTGAAGTTCAGAGAGGTTAAATAATTTACACGGAGGTCATGTCGTTGGTATGTGTCAGAGCTGAATTTCAAATTCAGATCACGTGACCCAAAACACAGTCTTTTATCTGTGCAAAGTTATTTCTCATTCAGAGATGATGGCTGCAAAAGCCAGAGAAAAGGATGGTCTGTACTATAACTTTTCACAAGCCTAAGCAAAACGGGTTGGAAGAAGTGCATTAAAAATAGTGGTCAAAATGGAATGGCTTTTGTGTTAACTCAGTATATTGCATAAATTACCCATCATTCTTTCAGCCAGACTGATGGCTACACTGCAATTTTTGAGGGAGACATAGTTCAAGAATCTCTGTGTATGTCTAAGTATTTCCTCCCTTCCCCCACTCCAATATCCTACTGCATAGAAACTGTTACATATAAGAATATTAAATTAAATTACTTTTTTATGTACGCTCCTCAGGGAACCCTTAATTAATATTTTGCTCTATGGTAATTTGGAAAGGGGAGAAGTATCTTTGCTTAGGTTGGGTCTCTGTGTTAGTCTGAGACTCTATTGTCTATTCCCAGTAGTGAGTGGGCTGCAGAGAACAATGGGGCATGAGAGCCAAATGGGGCATGAGAGCCAAGTGGGACATGGTTCTGCTTCCCTGTTCCTTCTTAGTTAGGACTTCTCCCCAAAGCCAGTTTCATTTTTTAGTTGAGTCTATCCTTCTAGAACATAAAAATGTAAAGTCCACAATCACACACAAACACGTATACAAGAAATCTGAAGACAATTAGATATGATTTAGGGATTATTTATTGTTTTACACAGCACACACCTATTTCTTAATTATTGAAGATAATGAGTTGTTTACTTACAATGCTACTTGATAAAGAGTACTTTCTATTATTCAAATGAATTAGCACTTTTCTTTTTTGCCTTGAGATTTGTATGAATGTGAAAACGTTTCAAAATATTCCTATCCAATTTTAAACTTCTCTACAGCAATAACTGTCCATCTTTATAGCAATAGTTGTCTGACAATAATCAGTAAGAGGTGGTTTCACTAACTTCTTCCTTTCTTTTCCCTTACCATTTCTTCATTTTTCTGAATTGATAGCTTTACCTCATTATTTTTCTTCTTTTCTCTGACTATCCCTAAGAAATCAGTGCTGAGTCTCTTCCCCTTTGCACAGTTTTCTTTTTGTAGTCTTTTTTAAAAATTTTATTTATTTTGTTTTCAACATTCATTTCCACAAAATTTTGAGTTCTAAATTTTCTTCCCATCTCTCTCCTCCCCCTACACCAAAACGTCTTGCATTTTAACTACCCCTTCCACCAATCTGCTCTCCCTTCTAACCCTCCTCCCTTCCCTTATCCCCATCTTCTATCTTGTCCTTTAGGCAAGATAAATTTCTGTACTCCATTAGCTGTATTCCTTATTTCCTAGTTGTACACAAAAACAATTCTAAACATTTGTTCCTAAAACTTTGAGTACTAACTTCTCTTCTTTCCTCCCTCCCTAACCATCCCCACTGAGAAGGCAAGCAATTCAATATAGGCTATATATATACATAGTTTTTCAAATGACTTCCATAATAGACTAACTATATTTCCCTCCATATTATCCTGCCTCCCATTTCTTCTATTCTCTTTTGACCTTGTCCCTCCACAAGAGTGTTTACTTCTAATTGCTCCCTCCTCCTATTTGCCCACCCTTCCATCATCTCCCCTACCCTGCTTAACCCTTCTCTGCTACCTTCCTGTAGTGTAAGATAGTTTTTCATACCAAATTGAGTGTGCATGTTATTCCTTCCTTGAGCCACATGTGATGAGAGTAAGCTTCACTTTTTCCCTCTCACCTGTCTCCTATTCCTCCATTGAAAAAGCTTTTTCTTGACTCTTTTATGAGAGATAATTTGCCCCATTCCATTTCTCCCTTTCTCCTCCTAATATATTCCTCTCTCACTGCTTAATTTTATTTTTTTAGATATGATCCCTTCTTATTCAACTCACCCTGTGCTATTTCTCTCTCTCTCTCTCTCTCTCTCTCTCTCTCTCCCCCCATGTGTGTGTGTGTGTGTGTGTGTGTGTGTGCAGGTGTGTGTATAATTCCACCAACTACTCAGATACTGAGAAAAGTTTCAAGAGTTGCAAATATTATGTTTCCATATAGGAATGTAAACAGTTCAGCTTTATTATGTACCTTATGATTTCTCTTTCCTGTTTACCTTTCATGCTTCTCTTGATTCTTGTGTTTGAAAGTCAAATTTTCTTTTCAGTTCTGTTCTTTTCATCAAGAATGCCTGAAAGTCCTCATTTCATTGATTGACCATTTTTCCCCTGAAGTATTACACTCAGTTTTGCTGGGTAGGTGATTCTTGGTTTTAATCCTTGTTCATTTGATTTCTGGAATATCATATTCCAAGCCCTTCAAATCCCTTAATGTAGAAGTTTCTAGATCTTGTGTTATCCTGATTGTATTTCCACAATACTCAAATTGTTTCTTTCTAGGTGCTTGAAATATTTTCTCCTTGACCTGAGAACTCTGGAATTTGGCTACAATATTCCTAGGAGTTTCTCTTTTTGGATCCCGTTCAGAAAGTGTTTGGTGGATTCTTTCAATATTTATTTTACAATCTGGTTCTAAAATATCAGGGCAGTGTTCCTTGATAATTTCATGAAAGATGATGTCGAGGCTCTTTGTTTGATCTTGGCTTTCAGCTAGTGTCATAATTTTTAAATTGTCTTTCCTGGATCTATTTTCCAGATCCATTGTTTTTTCAATGTGATTGTCACATTATCTTCCATTTTTTTTTCATTCTTTTGGTTTTATTTTGTAATTTCTTGGTTTCTCATAGTCATTAGCCTCCATCTGTTCCATTCTAATTTTTAAAGAACTATTTTCTTCAGTGAGCTTTTGAACCTCCTTTTCCATTTGGTTGATTCTGCTTTTTAAAGCATTCTTATCTTCATTGGCTTTTTGGACCTCTTTTTCGCGTTGAGTTAACCTGTTTTTAAAGGTGTTATTTTCTTCAGCATTTTTGGGCTCTCCTTTAGCAAGCTGTTGACTTACTTTTCATGATCTCTTGCATTGGTCTCATTTCTTTTCACAATTTTTCCTTCACCTCTCTTACTTGATTTTCAAAATCATTTTTGAAGTCTTCCATGGCCTGAGACCATTAAACATTTATTTTGGATGTTTGGGATTCAGAAGCCTTGACATTTATGTCTTTCTCTGATGGTAAGCATTGTTCTTCATCATCTTCATCATCCGAAAGAATGGGAGAAAATACCTGTTCACCAAGAAAGTAACCTTCTATAGTCTTATTTTTTTCCCTTTTTTGGGCATTTTCCTCACCAGTTACTTGAATTTTGGGTCCTTTGTCAAGAGTAGGGTATACTCTGGGGCCCTGTGAGTTCTCAGTTCCTCCAAGGTGGTACAATCAAGGGAGAGGGGCCTCCAGCTCTGCCATGCCCCAGGACTGGGCTCAGGGCTGAGATTCAGATCAGCTGCTCAATTCCCCCAGCAGCTTTGGGTGGAGGGTTTGCAGGACCAGGTCACTGCTCAGGATTGAGGTTCAGATCAGCTGCTAAATTCCTCCAAGAGCTTTAAGCTGAGGGCTCCAACAATGGATGCTGTCTGTTGCCTTATGGTAGCCACCGCCACTGTGGCCACTGGTACCTGCTGCTACTGCTGCTGCTGCTGCTGCCACCTGGGGTCAGGCCTAGGGGAGGACCCTACTCCCTTGTCACCAAGGTGAAAATGCTTTCCAATTGACTTTTGAAGCTGCCTTTGGCATTTGTGGGTTGAAGGATCTGAGAACCTCTGGTGCTTCTGGAGATTCCATCCTCAAGGTCTGCTCTGGTCCTGCTTCTCCTAGTGCATGCACAACCAAGGCTAGGCTGTGCTCTGCTCCACATCTGGTGCAACAGACCTTTCCTGTCTGCCTTCTAGATCACTCTGGGCTAAAAATCTCCACTGCATTGTTCTGTGGTTTCTGCTGCTCTAGAATTTGTTGAGAGTCATTCTTTACAGGTATTCCATGGGCTATGGGGGAAGAGCTAGAGTATGTATGTCTTTCTACTCTGCCATCTTGGCTCCACCCCCTTCTTTTGGTAGTCTTGACTACAAAAGTGAACAGAGACCCTAACATGAAATTTTAATAAAAAAATAATTAAAGGAAATGAGAAGTTTTATAGAAAATCAAAATTTGTCTCTTAGCAGAAAGATATACTTAAAATTACTGGGGTGACACAATCAAATGAATCATTATTATTATACTAACTAAGATGTTACCCTCTCAGGACATTTTTTTTTAAATGCATGGATGGAAGTGAAGCAAGTTTAGTGCATACGTTGTCTTGTCTTAGTACTCAAATATCCTGATGAAATGTCTCCTTTAGAGAATTCTGAACTGCCCAATCCTCAGACATGAGGTGGCACTCCTATAGCCAACAGTAGACCCATCACCACTGGCTAGACCTGGCCTGCTGCCAAGCAGAACTCACACATGCAAACATGATGATGGAAATGGTTTCCTCCACAAATGCTCCCTAAAATCAAACCATTAAGAGGAAATTAAAAAAAAAAGCTGAAAAAAAAATAGTGAAATTGCCATCACATTTCACAAAAAGTTACTTGAATGGTATTCTTAAATTTCCCAGGTTGTTATCCTAGCAAATAACATTTTGATATCTGAACAATTTATACAATAAAGTTATATGATTATTGGGCAAATATACAGTTGCCTTCTGTTTCAACAGCCATATTTCAAATAGATATTCAAGGGTACAAGTCTGAATATAATTTTTCCTCAGAAGCTACCCATTCCTGTCACTTCCCTAGTGCTTTTGGGGGCAATTATACTTTCTTTTGTAACATATAAGAAAGAAACACTGCTTCTTTAATTCTGTAACTTATGTTCCCATAGAGAACATAATATTTAAATCTGTTCTGTTAAACTTCATAAACCATTTCCATAATTATATAAAAACTTCAATTGTGATAATTTAGTTTGTTTTGAATGTTTGTTTTCAAAATATTTTATCGTTGGTGTCCAATTATTTTTGTTTCCATTGAAAACTTTAGGTGTTTTCAGTTTAGAGACCAAAAAAGAATACTATATGAGAAGTTTTCATAAAACTGAGACCAGGAAAGGAAGGCCTGAGACCCTAAACTCAATGCAACTACAGTATTTTAGGCAACTCTAACTCAAAAAGTGTTACAATCATACTGGTGGGGGTAAGGGAAAAGGACTATTAAATCTGTAACTGTCATTTTTGTGTATCCAGTTCTGAAGGGATTTTTTTTTCAGCCAAACCACCTGGAACTCAGGTTATATTTACCAAATAGTTATAAATGGAGTGATTGAATTTATTCTTACAATACCATAAACCTTGTACAATTGCCACAGTTCATTCTATATTAAAACATTTTATTGATGAAGTACTTATAATACACCAAAATGGTAGGTACAGACTTGATAACATTTAAGTAAAGACTTTGTTCTGTTTGGCAATGTTTAAAAAATAAATTGCAAATCATTGATCAGCTGGGTGGCACAGTAGATGGAACACCAGACCTAGACTCATAAAGATCTGAATTCAAATCCAGACTCAGACATTTCCTAGTTATGTGACAATAAGCAAGTCACTTAAGCTCTGTCTGTCTCAGTTTTCTCAGCTGTCAAGTGGGTATAAATAATAATCTACCATCCAGAGTTGCTGCAGGGATCAAGTTAAATAATATTTGTAAAGTGCTTAGTCCCTTTTAAGTATCATTTTATTATTGTGTTATCATCATCATTACCATTGTGACCATCCTCACATCACCATCATCATCATCGTTTCTTTTACTGCCTGGGCCTTCTTGAAGTCTCTCCCTTCTTGATACACTGGAAAGCAAAATGGATCCAGCACCGGAGGACCTAGCTTTAAATCCTGTCCTGTGTGATTTTAGGCAAGTCATTTCACTTCATTGAACCTCAGTTTCCTCAGCTCTAAAATGATGGATTGCTGAGGTCCTCATATTATCTCTAAGGTCAGTTTCAGCTCTATAATAGCCTTATAATAAGCTCTATTTTTGCTCTGGTGCTCTGAGTACAATCTATACTCCTATGGATAATACTGTTTACATCTGGGCTTTGATCTGTGTTCTCATTTATGTCACTCTTGCTTTACCACAGAATGATTCCTGAACATTCTTCTTTTACCTTTCACACACTCTGCTTTGCATTGTTTTCTTCACAGTCTTCAAAAACAAACTCCCTTAACAAGAACGAAGTGTGGTACCCATCCTGTGACACACAGATAATATTCTCAGGGAGGAAGGAGATATATTTTATGGACATAGCCACTGTGGGAATTTGTGTACCGGACTATGAATATTTATCACAAAGGTTTTATTTTTAGTTTTCCCCAGTGAGGGGTGGGAAGGGAGGGGGAGAGAAAAATCTATTTCTGTTAGTTGAAAAAAACTTGATCTAATAAAAATATCAACAACATATGAAATGCACAGTGGAGAGAACACTGGACAAAGGATTAAGGAGTCTAGGAATGTGATTCCAGTTTTGCTATTAACCCACTACATGAACATCATTTCAACTCTCTGGGAATCAGTTTCCATTAATGTAAAATGAAGAGTTTGGACTAGGAAAACTCTATTCCCTTTTGCTCTTAATGTATAATTCTAAGAATATGTGTCCTTCAAGATCCTTTTTAGTTATCATGAGTTCTAACTAAGGGTCTATGTTATCTTCAAGTATCTTTGAATTTATTCTAAAAGTCTACATTAGCTCGAAGTTATACATATTCCAGAGATGGGGCTTTGGGGCATTTTGAAAATCTCTAGTATTAGAAGATCCTTTTGTTTCTAGCTAAGCAAAAAACTAAGATACTGGTGCTAACAATATTCTAAGAAGGAATTAAAATTAACATATATTAATATTTATTATTTTTAATGGAGGTGTTGCAAAGTGGATAGAGTTTCAGCCTTTTAGGAAAATATAGTTCAAGTCTGACTATTGACAAATATTAGCTTTGTGACCAAGAGCAAGTCTCAGTGCCTCTAAGAAACTCTAAGATCTTAAGTTACAAGTAACTTATTGATATTGTGGGAGTGAAGGGAATTTCCAGAATCAAGAGTTCCATACCTGACTGGTCAGAGATCTAGATTGCACCTCCTTCCAAAAAATCCAGTATTTTTACATTTTCTCTATAGCCTCCTAGAATTAAAACTATAATTCTTTTGTACAGAATCATTAAAGGGATTAAGTATAAAAGCACTTTGAAAATGATAAAATGCGGTGTAAAATGTTGGTTGCTGCTGCTGCTGCTACTAAAGATAAATAGCTAGTACATATATAGTGCTTTCAGGCTTGCAAAGCATTTTGACCAATACTATCTCATTTGATTCTCACAAAATTCTGGAGAGGAAGATGCTATTATTATGCCTATTTTACAGATGAGGAAACTTGATACTGAGCGAAATTAAGTCATTGTCCAAAGTCACACAGCTAGTAAGTGTCTGAAACAAGATTTGAACTCTAATCTTCCTAACACTGGGGCAGCTAGGTGGAACAGTGAATAAAACCACTAGGCCCAGAGTCAGGAAGATCTGAATTTAGATGTGGCCTCACACTTACTACCTGTGTAACTCTGGGCAAGTCATTCAACCTTGTTTGCCTAGGTTCCTCATTTATAAAATGAGCTGGAGAAGGAAATGACAAACCACTCCAATATCTTTGTCAATAAAATCCCAAACAGGGTCATGAAAAATCAGAAAAGATTGAACAAAGAGTGTTTTAGTATTTTGTTATTAAAGATTTTGCTCCTATCTTTTATTGATGTTTCCCATGAAGTGGGAATTGGATGATGTTCACAAGCTGATGGGACTTATAATGTAAAATGTTATATTTTTGAACAGTCCATAGTTTTCTCTCTTCTCAAAGAGAAGGCTGGATTTGGAGCCCAAGTTTCTAAGTTCAAGTCTTTGCTCCACTATTTACTGCCTATTTGACCTTGGACAAGTCATATAACCTTTTGGGGTCTCAGTTTCTGCATTTATAAATTGAAAGGTAGATAACCTTTTTTGAATTAGAAACTGATAACCCCTGAGATTATTTCTAACTCTAAATCTATAATTCTATAATCCATCTACAAACAATTAATTTTACTGGGATATAATATGTATTTGACTAGCATCTACAACTCTGTTTTACCTTAGAACAGTATATGTCCCTGGATCAGTCAACCCGAATTTATTAAGCACCTACTATATGACAGGTACTGTGCTAAGTTCTGGGTTTATAAAGGAAGGAAAACAAAAGAAAATAAGACCGCTTTCAGGGAATTCACAACTTAATGGAGGAGACAACATAAAAATAACCGTGTTCAGACAAGACATATACATAATAAATTGGGAATAATCCACCAAGGGAAGGCATTAAGAAGAGGTCCATCTTTTCGGCTTCCATGGACACCCAGAAATCATCTCCTGGTTCTTAATGATAGTATCTTTGCTCCAAATATGAAGACTATAATTCTCAAATACCCACTGAATTATGCAATAATTATACGCGATATGATTTTAAATAGGCAACTAAATATTACATTACATTGCTTACTGTGTAAGATTGTTCAATAGTTATTTGCTTCAATATCTGGTGACACCAGAAGTTGCCGTAAACAAGAGGGCACGTTTTACCTACACATAGTCCTCTCCAACCCTCCCACACTTAGGAACTGGTTCATTGTTCTCTTCCTTCCTGTCCCACTCCTCTTGAATGGAAATTCCTTGCTCTAATAATAAGAATGTCTCTGAAAATTCTAACAGGAAAGAGCTTGAATGAAGTGAGGCTGGAATATGTAAGTGGCCTCTTCTAGAAGTCACCTATAAAATAGATTTCAATTCATCTTAACAATCTTCTTCCCTACAAAGGGTGTTTAATAATTAATAGTTGAATTAAAACAACATATTTATTGAGTGGAAGATTGGTTGATTCTTTTCTTATTTTACTATGTATAATATATATGATTTATAGAGCATATATTCTTTATATTCATATATATTTTATATCTATATTATATAGAGAAAGAATATTCTATACATAATGTATATATGGTTTTTTTTTTGAAATTGAATTTGCTAATGGATGACAGCAGGGAAGATATTTTTTCTTAATCTTTGTTAGACTCAGTCTTCTCACATAGGGAAATTTTCATGGAGAGATATAATAATCTAATCTAGCATTATAAAATGCTGTGTAGATGTGGTTTCTTTGGAACATTTTATCATTAATTCATACTAGAGGTAGAATCATGAGCTATTTAGGCAGAAATGTCAGGGCATTTACAAAAGACAAGGCATTTACAAGTATACTTTTTTTTAAAATCACACTCTTTTGTGAAAAATAAAGAGAAATTAATGTGAGCTACTTAAAAGTCTTCATGCTGTCAATGTTCAGTGAGTAAGCAAATCAAAGAAAAGATACAAAGGATATCAGAATAAGTAAAGAAGCTAAAACATTTAAATGAAATTCCCTTTTTTGAAATTTGGCATACTCAAAAATATGAAAAAAAGGCATTTGGGCAAATTGACCTTGACCAGAACATGATGCTTAGCTAGGAAGTGTTTTTGCTAGCAGGGCTCTGGATATTAGTTGGAATAATGAGGAGAGGAAGAAACCTGGACACCTGTTTGTAGAAAATGTAGGCTGGCAAGGTCCTGTTGGCATCAAAATGCCTTCCTACCTCTGAGGAAACGCTAGATGGTGGGGCATCTTGGTGTGGAAACTGATAGATTTCCTGATAAAAGAAAAATTTATGACGAATTGTAAATAATGTATAACTTTTCATTCTTTGACACCAATGGGATATCCCCTAAACTCTCAGATTATTTAAATCCCTAACTATAATGCATCATTAAAAAGTAACGTCCTGAACCAGAATTTTTCAATGACATGCACTTACTCACCAGCTTGCTTACCTAATTTGGCTAAACTCCAGTGAGAGCAAATCAGATTATTTTGTCTCTTCTTTTGTGTTACTTTCATCTGGGAGAGCCTGCATATACCAGGGAAAGGACCATTTTTATCTCCATCTCTCTATAGCCCCTAGCAACGCTCTAGCACTCCTCCAAGGGCTGAAATACTTTCTCAGGAAGCTGATGTGGAAAAACTGCCCATCAGCAAATCCTTCTCTCTGTTATTAGTCCCTCTCTGCCTCATTGCTGTGCTGTGTGGAAAACAGTGATTAAGAATTGCCCCTCCAGTGTAGCTATGCCTTAAAAGTATCTTTAAAAACCTACTATTGAATTGTGAGTAGTTTGTATGCTGGACTTAATAAGAAGGACCCAAGGTGTGGACCTTTGACACTTTCTCCCTATGTGAAATAGATCATAGATAAGTCATTGAATAATGACTGGCGTTTATTTGGCATTTTAAAGTTTTCAGTGTGCTTTACAAATATTATCTCATTTTATCCTTACAACACTGAGAGGTACGCGCTATCATTGTTCCCATTTTACAGACCAAGAAACTGTGACAGGCAGAGACTAAATGGCTTGCCTGAAGTCCCATAGCTAGTAAATGTCTGGTGTTGGAGTTAGAAAATTAAAAGTTTGACCTACCTGACTCCAGGTCCAATAGTCGATTCATTGTGTCACCCAGCTGACTTTCTGGGCATCCATTTCTTCATCTGTAAAATGAGGATAATTAAATTCATAGACTTCAGAGGTTTATTGCTAGGATCAAGTGAGATAATATAAAGTATGTGGGCAAACATAAAATATAACATAAATGTAAGTTGTAGGAGTTGTTATAAGCACAGTAGATAGAATACTGTACATGGAATGAGGAAGACCCCAGTTCAAATCTGGTTTCAGATACTTACTGTCTGAGTCACAATTGGAAAGTTACTTAATTCATGGTTGCCTTAGTTTTCTCATCTGTAAAATGCAGACAGGGATAACATATAGCTCATAAGATGGTGAGGATTAAAAGAGATATTTGTAAACCATGAAACACTATATAAGTTGTAATTAATATTGTCGCCATTGTTGTTGGTGTTGATACTGTTGCCTCACTTTTGACAAGAGGGTAGTGGGAAAAGAATCCTGACACACTTTTTCTTCCACTAGCAATCCCAAATAAAATGAAGTGAGCATTCTCTTTGCCAAAAGCAGGGCAGCTAATAAATTCTTGGCTTGCTTTAATGGTAATTTTGTCCTTCAAAAGGCTACTGAACTAATGAGGAGAAACTATTATTCTGGAACTGATTCAAGCTAGCAAAAAGGCATCAGTTGAGGATGCAGAAATTATGGGAACCTTGTGGGAAAGGGACAGTGTTCTATCAGAAGTTGTAATGGAGGAAAGGAAATCTGGGAATAGATGGAAATATATTCCTAAAATATAGTGGACAGGAGATTTTATTGGTTCATTCAGAGATGATAGACAGGAACCTTACTACATAGGGGACTTTGAATAAACACTTACCCTACCTTGACCTCAGTTTCCTCCACTGTAAGATGGGAGATTCTGATTAACTAGCTCTCAATCTGAGATCCTCTAATCTCATACACTGTTTTTCCTACCATATAGCATACAGATTATATAACTGGGACAATAAACAAAAGTAGGTCTTTAATGTGCACATCTAGGATTAACCACTTTAGACTACAGAATTCCACTAGTTTGGTTTCCTGGCATGCCTTTTGTAGGTGCAAGGCACTGCTCTTACTTTCTTTAACTAAAGTCCTATTTTTTTCTTTTATGTCATATTTCTTGATATTTAATAACAGCAAGCATTTGTGTGGTGGTTTGAGATTTGCAAAAGTGTTTCATATAATAACTAGATAACATTTATATGTTTTTTGAAGTTCACAAGTACGATAACAATAATAACAGCTGGCATTCATATAGTACTTTACATTTTGCAAAGTGCTTTCCGTACGTTATCTCATTTGATCAGCACAACAACTGTATGAATTAGGTGATATTATCATTTTAGAGACAAGGAAACTGAGTCTGGGAGATGTTAAGTGACTTGCTCTGGGCTTCATAGCTACTACGTATTTAAGACCAAACTTGAACTTTCCTGACTCAAGGTCCAGCACTATCCAATAGAAAGCTATTAGCTGAATCTAATGCCTTCAGAACTATTGCTTCCAGTGCATGCTTCCTCTGAGTATGTCTATGTGTTGTAAAAGTATAATCACAATGTTGCTAGGTGCTGTAGTTGATAGAGTCTCTAACTAGGAGTCAGGAAGGCTCATCTTCATGAATTCAACTCTAACCTCAGATAGTTGCTGGCTATGTGACCCTGGACAAGTCACTTAACCCTGTTTGCCTCAATTTTGTCATCTACAAAATGAACTAGAAAATGAAATGGCAAATCACTCCACTTCTACTATCTGCCAAGAAAACACCAAATGGGGTAACAAAAAGTTGGGCATGGACAAAATGACAAAAGAACAACATATAACAACATGAGATATGATGCAAATTTTTGAAACATCAGAAGCATCAATATGAAGAAAGATTTTCTTTTTTTTAAGGCATTAGAATTTCTACTGAGGTCTCACAGTTTTTGACTTTATTCGGTTTTAATTACATTTGTTTAAATTTTCTTTTATTTTAAAACCAGTCTTATGATTTAATATTAGTACAGCAGGGGTCCTTAACTTTTTTTTGATGTGTCATGAATCTTATTGGCAATAGAGTGAAGCAAGTAGGAGTTTTTTCCAAAATAATATTTTTAAATGCATGATAAAAATCCCTGGAATTATCACAGAGACAAGTTTTATTGAATGAAATACAGTGATCACAAGTTTTAAAAAGTTTTATTGACCATAAGTTAAAAACCTGTGAGAATGAGGCTGCCTGATGAGAAAGTCAGGTAACTCCTTTTTCCAAAGTAGATCATCACATACTTTGAAACTTATAGTCCTAGAGTTGTAGGAGGACACAAGCAGGTTGATTGACTTGTGTAGTCACATGTGTCACAATCAAAGAGCAATAGCTACTATGTAACATTTACATAGGTTTTATTTTTGGATAGTCCATATTACAAATTTCATCCCTTGTTATCCTCACCATATCCCTGGAAAGTAGGTACTATTATCCCTACATTACAGATGAAGAAACTGAAGCAGAGGTTAAACAAATTGCCCAGAGGGACACAGCAAGTAAGTGTCTGAAGATGAATTTGAATTCGGACCTTGCTGAGTTCAGGTCTATCTAATGCACCTCCTAAATGCTTTAAAAGAGGTCTTCCTAACTCTAAGGTCAGCTCTCCTTCCATTATACCACACTGCCTACTTTTGTTTCAAGAAAGTCTTTGCACGTATGTCATTTATTTAATGCCATACAATGGAAGGTGAAATTTAAGGTACTCGTGAATAACTTGTAGGAAGTGAATAGTTCTCTGTAATCTTGATAGATATGGAAATGCAGTATGTGTCACAGTGGTGCATTGATTCCTCTAATCTATTGTGGCAACAGATTTTTATCTTGGATAACCTTGTATAACTAAATAACCAAAAAATGCAATCCCTTTCCTCTGGCAATTTCCATCAAAAGGAAAAAAAAAGCAAGATTGAGTGGAATGAAGAGGCTTCATCTCTGAATTCCCTTGGTGGAGAATATAAGTACAGAAGGATGAACTCTCTTTATTTTAAATGTAATTCTTTCCTCTTGGACATTTGGATGTATTCAAAAAGATTAAATATTTAAACTAAAGCCTAAGGAAAGAGAAGCACTATTGACTAGAATGACAAATGAAAGTCAGGTACTTTATTATCAAGTGGAAAAATATGTCGCCAGTTCCCTCTGCACTCTTATATTAGGGTCATGTTAGTCCTATTTTCAGTCCTATTTCAGACACTTAATTGACTGTTAACCTCTGTTACAATAACACCACGCACTTACTAAACTTTAAACTTCTGTGTGCAGTTCACTGTCCTAGGTGGGATACAAAGCAGCATGATCCCTGTACTTAAGGAATTTTATAGGGACTATCTTCAAACCCTATAGCATCTACCCAAAAAAGAATAAGAAGGAATTGCTTTGCCTTTGCTAGTTAGGGTAATATGTCAGTGAATACCAGCTGGGAGGCTCACCTACAGATTAGACTAATAAAATTGTATGTTTCTCCCTATCTCTTTTTTGTTGCTGTTCAGTCATGGGGCTTTTTCTTGGTTATGTCTGTGTATCTCTCTCTACCTGTGTCTATCGTTGTTTGTTCTTGTCTCTATCTCCCTGTCTATGTCTATCTCTCTGTGTGTCTCTCTGCCGCAACATCTCTAACTGTTCATCTTTGCTTCTCTGCCTTTATTCTGTTTCTGTCTGTCTCATCTCTATGTGTCTCCGTCTCTGTGTTTCTCTCACAAACACATACATACATGCATGCACAAGATGGGGGAGGGAGTCTCAATCTGAGATGCTATGAGAGTTTGAAGAAAATTGATAACTTGTTATGTTGCCAATCCAGAGTCAATGGGAAAGTACTGAAATTGCAAAATAAAAGTGTGGCTAGTTTTCCCCAAGGTCCATCCACGATGAGTTTCCTGCTTTTATTGCAGAAAATTTAGATGTAGTGTTGTAATGAAAACAAGAAACAGTGTATCCACAATAATTCTCATAGCTGTGAAAATGTGCTTATTTGTTCAGGGACACAGTACCCTTTGAGGCTTCTTCCAAACACTGTAATTTTCTATGAGAAGTTTCAGATTATTTTCTGGAGAAAAGATACCCCATCACCAAAACTGCAGCGATTGGTTCTATTGTACCAATTACTGCCATGGTCCAGTAATTTAATGTAGAGTGTACAAAGCTCTTTACCCTTATGTTCTGCCATCTGTAAAAGCCACATATTTACTTCTGGATGCAGTATAAGGCATTGATTTTAATTCATCAGATGCTCTATCTTTGGAATTCAGTTAATGTAGATATTTCCTGTTTCCCTAAAGACCATTTAAGTCTAATGCAGAGGGTTTTTTTGCTATAGACAAGGTGGAGTGTAGTTATCATCAGTTAGTAATTTTTTTCTCTTTAAGCACTTAAATTGAATTCAGAATCATTGTTTAGCCTTTTACCCAAATATTTTTGATTCATCATGTGCTGTTTTTAAGCAATATTTTAAAATTCACAATTAGTAGCAGCCTACACTGAAGTTTTACTGTGATGCCACTCTGTGGTGGATATTGCCTCCACAAGTACAAGACCATCGCTCTTCCATGACCTCCCATCCTCTGTGATTTTTGTACCTATCTTTTTCTATAAATCTTCCCAGTATACTGAAGGTCTTCCCCTCTGGTTTGTGACTGATGTCACGAGTAACACACAGAACTCAAACTGTCTATATTTTAGCCCTCATTCTTGCTGCCTGATCCATTAATTTCCTTTTCCAAGCACACATCATCCTTGATGATGACTTTTATGACACTTCTTTTATGCAAGTCATCACAAGTGATATTGTCCTTGGAAGCATAAAGGCATCTTGATCATTTACAGAGTAGTATTTCAATAATCATCAATCCTTAGGACCACATTGCCTTTTTTTAAAGAATGAAATATTGAAAACATTATGTAAAAAATATAGAAAATCCATAAACTTATTGAATATCTACTATGTTCAAGGCACTATGAAGTTAAACATACTGAGTTCAAATCCAAGATCTGCTACTTACTATTTCTGAGAACTCATTTCATACCTCTTGACCTCAGTTTCCTCATATGTAAAATTAGGAGTTGGGTCTATGTGACTTCTAAGACCACTTCCAACTCTAAATCTAGGACCCTATGATCATAGTGTAAAGCGTATGTCTCTTTGAGACTTTGGCAATTTGCTAAGGCCCTTGCAATAGGATCATAGGTAGATAAATGATACATACATAGGTAGGGAGAGAGAGAGACAGAGAGAGAGAGAGAGAGACAGAGTGTATACTCATTAAGTGTCAGTCACTGGAAATACAATTAGAAAATTATCACTAGACTGAGGGAACTTAAAGTCTAATGGGCTGATAAAATGCATAAAGGACAGCTGGAAAGACAAGAGTTGGTATATGCAGAATTGCATGGAGGTGACCATGAAGTGAGGTGGAGACATGGATCTGGGCTCCCAGTGTTTCCAGGGGTAAAGTTCAAAGTGTAGATGATAGCTGTTGATCAGAAATTCGAAAGAACATCAGAATCTAATTAGCCTAGTTTACATCTGAGGAAATTGAGGCTCAGGCAGATTAAGTGACTTTATCTCCCATAATGGTTCTCGGAAGTAATTATTATTGTATTTGAAAAAAATTCCTTATTTATTTTTGTATGTTTCATGATTTAGAATTTGTAACAAAGTAAAGTCTTTGCATACAGATCATAATTGAAGCATTTGTTGACTCCTATGCCTAGTCTTCAGCAGTGTGAATGTTCTATCATATGAGATAAATTTGTGTGATACAAACATTCCAGGTCATAGTTTTGCAACAGTGTGAAAGTGGAATTGATTTCAGATAGTTCAAAATGTACACCCTCCTTTTGTAAGTCCTTTTTACCTTCCTTTGGCCAATGCATGCAGAAAGATGGAAAATACTTCTTACCTCAGGGAACTGCAACTTTTGCCTTGCTTTTTTAATAATGTGGTAAAAACCAGTTGACTTTCATCTACCCTTCACTCCCTGTAGACAATATGCATAATAAAGAGAAGAAATAAGTTTCTTTTAAAACCACTAGGAAAATTGAAGCTAAGGCCATGGGAAGAATGGATTATTTCCAAACGCTAAGTAAAGACTGATGAATTCTGCAGGTAGCATAGGACTGAGATAGCAGAGACTTGAAACATTATTTTTTTTTATCTCCTGTGGAAATGAAGAATTTTTACTATTCTCTGACTTGTTGAAGTAAAATATTTGTTATTTTGATAATGCAATATCCACTACCAAACATTTAATGAGAGATTACTATGTGATAAATGCTAGGAATGCAATATGAAAGCAAAAATAATGCACTGACCTCAAATAGCTTCCATTCTAATAATAAAGACATATCTAAACACTTTTTTACATCCAAGAACAGAAATTTGTGCCTATTATCTATTAGTATGAGCCAGAGTTTTCATTAAAGATCATTTGGGCTTTTATATGTCCCAATATCTAAAGACAGAAGTGACCTTAAATGTCCTGCAAGCTTATTCTCTCATTTTGCCAATGAGGAAACAGGCAAAACCTTGCCCAAAGTCACATAGGTAGTAAGGAGCAAACCTTGTATCCAAACTCAGTTCTTCTGATTGCAAATGCTTGCTTACCTAACACTATCTCTTCATGCCAAATTACAGGCCAGGGAGAAAAAGTATCCTATGCTATAAACTCCAAATAATAGAGGTACATGATGGAAAGCCTGAAAAATCTTTAAGTACATTTTCACTAATGTTATGCTATAATACATAACCAATTTAATTTGGAACTAAGAGCCAGTTGTCAAGTAATACATTTATAGAGCTAATATTGTTAACATCTTAATTTTCCTCTCCTCTTGATTTAAATTACAATTTCCTTTAAAATAAAATCCACTTCTAAAATGCCTAATGGATTTTACTTTAATTTTTCTGTTGTGTTAGCTTTTACAGCTTTCCCCTACTGTCTTTCCATTTAACCCCTCTCTGGGACACTTGCAAGAAAATTTTAATGGGGATCACAGTATGGGCCCACGTGAAAATTAAGTGAACTGCATTAACTTAACTGGAAATTGATTAGAAAATACAATGTTCAAGTGATCATCAGCATAATTGGCTTGAATTATTTTCCTGATACATCAAATAGTCTATAAAGAGCTTTTGATTTAGGAGGATGACCTGGGTTCAAGTTTGGGCTTTACCATTTCCTACCTGTATGATTTAGAGAAAAAGCCTTCATTTTGCTTTAGTTTCTTCATCTATAAAATGAAGAAGTCGAGCCAAATGACCTCTAAGGTCCCTTCCATCTTTAAATCTGTTATCCTTCGATATATTAATTTTGGCAGGCCTGCCATTTTCTTCAAAGTAACCTGAATTTTCCTTGAAACTACCGGTTGCCATGGTATTTCAGTGTCAGATTTTACAGAAAATGATAAGTCTGGTTTATATAAATCCTTTAGCTATAAAAAGAAATTGTTAAAATGGGTAAACAAAAGTATCACTGTGACCATCTTACAGAATTTACAAAGTAGCTAAGTCTTCAACTTCATCAGTTCCTTTCTGTGCCTCATTTTTCTCATCAAATGACAATGATCATCTTGACTATTGCCTATTTGAAAAGGTTATTATGAGAAGCTGAACTGAGACAAGGTCTTTGGAAAGGGCTATCAGATGTTAATTCACACACTGTGATGGATTCACCTAGATAATCAGATGGCTTGATTTTTTTCTTTATTAATATGTTCTATGATGCCTTTTGTATTTATGTTGTAACCATGGCAAAAAAATAATAATAATCCCCTCCAGACTGAAGCTTTCCTCGTGGCAGTGCAAAACAATTAAGTAAAAAACATTCAATGTGGTGACCATATCTGACAATCTAAATTATATTCTGCCCTAGTAGTTCCCCACTGATAGTCTGATTTTTCAAAACAGAGCCGATAGTGTGAGTTTTAAAAACAGAATGATAATATAGGGGGAAATAGAATTGTCTTTCTTCTATGGATAGGCTTCACATAAACACAAATATACACACACATTTCCACAAACCACCATCAAATTGTTTTTTCAAGAAGTTGTTTGCAAGGATATTCATTTTTATTATCAAACTGTCTTTCTCAAATGCCATTGCGTCTGCCTTGGTTATGTTAACATTGTTAGGCTGCACTAGCCTGATTCCAACAGTTCTGTCTCCCAGGGTAATTTTTGCAGTGTATTCTGCGGTAGAAGGACTAGAAGGTCACTAGAAGGACCTGGTATATCAATAGACATAATTTGAATATATATATGTGTACCTATATATGCATATCTGCATATATTTACTAAAATTTTTCTTGTCTACGCAAATACATTTTTACAAATAATTATAAGCATATATTATATAATTTTACTTTGAAATATTTTTTAATTTATCCTGTCTCTATTTTCTTTCCCTTAACTATTTTTTTAAAAAGTACACTGAATCAATGCAAACTTGGTTCTTGGAGGCATTCTTAAATTTCAGTTTATCTTAATTTTCTTGTGGTTTGGGCTTATGTTGCTTATGTTGGTTTCATGTGATTATGTTGAAATGTGGCAAAGGATTCTATTGATTGTGGGATTTTTCTTCATAGTGGCTAGTATTCAGAAGCTTCCTGCAGCTTCTGTTTTAACAGACATCAATTTCCCAATGAAAGGAAGGAAAGGAATGGTCGACTGGGCAAGAAACTCAGAAGACAGGGTAGTTATTCCTAAAAATATCTTCACACCAATGTCCTCAAGAGGTAAGGATACATTAGATTACCATATGACCAATACCAGATTTTTTTTCAACATGTAACTGTATTATTGGAACTAAAGTATCTTTTCTGATAGCAAAATTAAATTCCAGACAAATGAGAAATCAGTCAGTTGAGTAGCATTTATTAAGTACCTGCTTTGTTCAAAGTATTGTGCTCTAAATACTTGGGATAATTACAAATATAAAGTCCCTAATCTCAAGGAATTCACAGTGTATTGAGGGAGATAATGTACACACAAATATGTACAAATAAAAAAGAACTAAAATTAAGGAGGACTAGGAAAAACTTCTTGCAGAAGTTAAGACTTTAGCTGAGACTTAAGAAAAGCCATGGAACCTAGGGGGTGGAGATAAGGAAGGAGAGAGTTCCAGGCATAGGGGACAGTCAGTGAAATGCTCAGTTGGGAGATGGAATATGATGAGCAAAGAGCAGCAAAGGAGCCAGTATCACTGGATAGTAAAGTAGTATACATAAATGGAAAAGCTTTGTTATACTTAAAAAAAAAAATTCCTCAAATGTGCTACTAAGGGGACAACATGTTTGTTTATTCTATATGACTCTAAGTGCCTAGAGGAAAAATCCTTGATTTCATAAAAATGAAAAGAAATAATAAAAATAAATACATATATTTTATATGGTACAATTAAAAACATACTCAATTTGGAATCGGAGGAGCAGGGTTTAAACTCTGGTTCCTCCACTTGTTTCCTTTGTGTCAATAGGCAAGTCATTTAACTTATATGGACCTCAGATTCCATAGCTGTGGAAAAGGAAAGTGCTCAACTAGATGAACACTAAGGTCCCTCCCAACTGTCAATCTATTATCCTATCATTTTTCAGAATTAATACATATTTTCAAAAATTTCATTCTACTAAATGAGGATTAGGCTTGATAATCTCTTAAATTGCTTTCCACTTCAAATCTTTATTCTGTGATTTTTGATTTTTGGCTTAATTCCCCCTTCTTGCTTTTGAGTATACTTTCTATGACTCCTCCAAAGCCTTTAGAGACATTGAAGTTACTTTACCCCTTCCTCGCCAGTTACATGTCTCTGGCTGCCATTAATGGCTTTAAAGCATGTGCCTTATGTCAGGGCTGAGACAGTAAAAGAAACTGTCCCTACTCTGACCCATGTCAGAGAAACTAAATAATGGTCCCTAAAGTCAGTCAAGCAGTCAGTCAAGAAACATTTATTTTGTGCCCAGCAGGTGCTAGGCATTATGCTAACCACTAAGAATACAAAGAAAGGCAAAAAAAAAAAATCCCTGCCTTCGGTTAGCTTATATTTTAATGGAGAAAAGAAGCTCTTCCTGTACAGCTTTCATATTGCCTATGAGTGTTGGCAGAGTAGGAAAGCTGGGAAAGGTCTAATAGTTTGTAGTATTTTAAAATGTACCTTTTTCTTGCTTTTGTATTAATATGCTCATTTTTTTCCCTTTAGAATTAGATGAATCTTCTGTGTTTGTCCTTGGAGCAGTTCTGTATAAAAATTTAGATCTTATTTTGCCTACTTTGAGGTAAGAAAAAAATGTAAAGATGCTGTTTATTATAGGGTATACTATGTAAAAAGGCAGCTCAGTTGACATAGGTTTGGGTAAACATAGAGAGTTTTGTCTTGTTATTTTCCAAATGATATGTTAAACACTTTTATTTCAAAGTTAATTTAAAATATATAACATGCTATTTAGACAACATGCAATAGTGAGTAGATAGCAGACTTCAGGGTCGGGAAGACCTGGGTTTAGTTTTCCTTTTTAACTCATATTGATTCTATGACCTGGGCTCTCATATTCCCAGGCAACCCTCTAACATAAGAAATGCAAATCTACTTTGGTAGGAATATCCTTATCCAGAGTTCTCTACACTCAATGAAATCAAAACCCTGGCCCCATCCCAATATGATAGTACTCCATTCATTAAAATGGATTATTTGATTATAGCCCTGTGATTCTTATTTAACTAATTCTATCTTGACTCAAAGAAAAAAGATTCCTTAAGGCTATTTAATGTAATGAGTGATAGAAAAAAATTAAACTAACTCCTCTATTTGTAATTAATGCTACCACTCATCAATATAATATGATCACTTAAAGTACTCCATGCCTCCCTTCATTTGCACAAGATCTCAATTTGCCTCTAAATACAATTTCAATTACATCTACATTAAGAAATAATGCATGTGATCTGTTAAGAGACTATTTTTGAACAAACCCCATCAATTTGTAGTTTTGTTGTTTTTTTTTCTCACACACTCCAGAAATAAGGTAATTACAAAGAGAAATCACTGATCTTACCTTGTGTCATTAAAATATCTTTTTTTGCCTCACAAGAGTTTCCCATAATTCGTTGCAAATATCCTTTAGAATACCTATTCACAGCACTTCTATCTGCTACACCCTTCAGTACTCCTCTTGGGAGAATTGATGTTAATAAGGATTCCTAATTCCCAACTGCACTGTATTAAAATTACAAACCAGCCTGCTTACTCACTCCTTTATGAGTAAAGCTTTAACTTTTCTTTTCTAGAGAATATGTGGATGATGAACATATTCTTAGAGGGAGATAACAAACAGTACAATAAATAAAAACAATTAGAGCTCAACCCACCATAAAGCAGACTGCTGCCAAAGCTTCCAGGCCTTTCTAAACTCAGCAGCTGCAGCAAACAGTTATGATTCTTTGGGGGACATCATTCTTCAGGAGACACATTATTAGGGTACTCAGTGAATCACCCAGATTTCCTAATGTGGAACAGGCTCTGCCACCACCAGAGGCATTAGTAAGGCAGAGAAGATGTACAGAGGGGACCTTCTTTTCATGAATGCCCTTCTTGCATGGGATTAGGGATTTCATAGTCAGCTAGGTGTAGGTTTACTTTTGCTTTGTTTAGAGGGGGAGAGAGAATGGTGTTTGTGTGTTAATGAAAATGCTTACCTCTGATTTCCACAATGACTTTAAGTATAGAACATGTTTAGCCACCAATACTTTCTCTTAGGCTGCAGGCCTGCAAGGAAACCCTGTGGAAATAGACTCCGTAAAGAAACATAATCATTCCCTGGAACTGTGGTTAAAACAGCTCTGTTCTATTTTCTCAGACCTCAGGCCCACAGGAATTTAGGCCTTCTAGTTCAGTTTTGTTTTGTTTAAATCTATTATTTCACTAAGGAAGAAAGGAAGAGGAGGAGGGGAAGGAGGAAGGAAGGAAGGAAGGAGTGAAGAAAGAAAAAAAGTGCTCAAAGCCTATTTTGAGCCTGAGGAAACTGAGGTAGAAAGAGGTTAAATGACTTGCTCAAGGCTCTATACCTACCTGACTCCTCCCTAGGTACTCTTATCTACTGCACCATAGGGAGCTTCCAGTGAAGAAAAGTACTCTACCAATTCAGGTCAGCACTTCTCTCTTAGTTTATAGTCTTGGCTGTGTGGCACACTGAGAAGTTAAATGACTTCCCCAGAGTCATACAACTTCAGTATGTGTCGGAAAAAAACTTAAATCCAGATTGTTCATATCCCTCTTACTCATAGGCTATACTGCCTCTAGCTAATAGTATCTAATACAACAAACAAACTTGGAGGTCTTTCTCTGGAGCTAAAATGGCAGTTATATCACTGGCCATTTTTCCCTGAATTAGGTCTACTAATTTCATCTGCCTTGTGAATTCAGGGTGCATAGCTTATAGGCTAATCCCCATGAGAGTGCTTTTCTAGAATCCAGTTAGATTCACTCATTATCTTTGTCCTTCTGTAAAACAGGCATAAACATATATAGCCCTATTTACCTTTAAGGGATACTATTAAAATAAATGGAATATTCAGCATAATAATGCTCTGGTTTTCTTATTAATTCATTATTTTAGCTTAAACATGGTAAAATTATATATTATTATATTATATAAATCAATCAGAAGCAACGAATTAAATGCCCACTGTGATAGGCACTGAGCTAGGATCTGTTATTACAAAAACAAAAATAAAAGTCTCTGCCTTTATAGAATTACATTGCATCAGGGGAAAGAAAATGTAGGTACAAAGGAAATGTAATCTTTTGGGGGGAACTCTATCAACTAGGGGATTTCAAAAGACCTGATGCTGGAAGGGACATTTGAACTGTGATATGGCAATAAATAATCATTTTATAGAGGATAGGGACAGGACCTGTGGTTTCACTGTTGGAGAGAACTCAATCATGTTACAGTAAACCCCTCTACCAATGCAAGTCAGTACCTTTGCTCCAACTAATTGTCTTATCAAGTTTCCTGAAGCACTGAAGGGTGAAGAGACTGACCCTTAGTAACACATGTTCCGAAGCTGAAGAATTCAGATCTTCCTGACTCCAAGGCCAGTTTCTCTCCACTATGCCACATTGTATCTCTTCAATAATATATAATAATTATTATTTTTATAATATACGCATATTATCTTGTGATGGTGGTGATGTTATTTTGAAAAGTGCCTCTCTAAACAGATAGCTCACATCTATATAGAACTTTGAGGTTCACAGTTTTTTTGCAAGAACTCTGTGAGACAGGGAGTTTGATGGGTTTCAGCATCTCTAATTTACATATGGGAAAACAGGATCAAAGAACCACATGAATCCAAGTCATCAGAGTCCCAGGCAAACCTGTTTGAAAAATAGCACAGGAATTTGAATATTTATATACCAGAATCCTCTTATCCTATAAAGAAGAATATATGCTAACCCTATAAGCATATCAATATTCTTTAGTTCATTCAATATGTAATGACATTTTAATCAATTATAACCACCAATGCTTATGAAGAAGCTATAGAGGTTATTGTTACTAGGCGTGAGGAGACAAGAATTTTAGTCTCAGGCTCACACTACCTACACATATGATCTTAGAAGAGACATTCAATTTTTTCTGAGCTTCAGTTTCTTTGTCTGCAAAATGAATGATTCGAATTCAGTGCTCTCTAAATTTTCTTCCTGAAACTCATATTCTTTGAGTCTGTGAAAATTTTGATCATGGTTCAATACTAAAATTCAGTTTCTTTGAAGAGAAACAAGGGGTATAAAGACTTCTTTTTTTAGATGTTAAGTCCAGAATATCTGAATTCAACATTTATACTGAAATGACTGCTGACATGCCTAAATTTCAGATCTAACCAGCAAAAGCAGTCATATGTGCCATAGTGAAAAGAGTACTGGACTTGGAGTCAGTAGATACCTGAGTTTGAATCCTAGCTATGATTACTATCTCTATGATTTTTGTTGTCACAACTTTTCTGACCATCAATCTCTTCATCTATAAAATAGGAGTGATAATAACTGGACTAGATACTTCATTGGGCTGTTATAAGAATCAAATTAAATCTACAATTATTCATATTGTGATCACTTGACCAACCAATAAAAATGTATGTTCAGAATATTAAAGAAGTTCATAAAGCTCATAACATTTAGTTGTCCTTTGATCTATCACTGAGAATATTCTTTATTCTTATATTGAATATCCTCCAGGTTTCATCTTTCACACTTTTTTTTTATTTCATATTTTCCCTGGGGCAAGGATTCTACTTTCTTCTTTTACTGTCCTAATTCCCACTCCCATCATTAAAGCACCTCATGGGAGACTTTCTGTAGGTGCTTAATAAGTAATGTTTGAATTCATAATTTCTCCAGTGCTGCTAATATTCGAATATTGAACTATAGCCCAGAAAAATATATGGCACTTCAAATAGATAATAGGAACTAAGCCTGTGATTTCATATGTAGAAGGAGTTCCCAAATATGGAAAATCTTCCCACCCACACAGGTCAATATTTTCCCCGCAGCTTCTCATCTTAGAGAGGAACCTACATCACCCAGGGGTTCGTTTACTCACGCAGGGTCAGATATTCAGTCTGTGTCAGAGGTAGGTCTTAAAACATAGTCTCCAAGGTCAACTCTCTCTCTCCTATGTCAATTCTCCCTTTTCAAAAATGTTAATATTCATTTCATTTTTTAAAAAAATAACTTTTAGGGGATCAATGTTGTAGAGCACCTATTTTAATGAAATATTAGCTATTTCATTTTTCTTTTATGAGAAAATTAGTTTGAATTTTCAAAGAAAAGCATGTTGCATTAGGTTAGCTAGCTTCAAATAAGAAAAAAATAATCTCTGCATGAAAGGTAAAAGTATACTAAATTTCTCCCATAAACTCATTAGAAATTCACCCTTACTACATGCATTGTTCTTCTAACATATGTCTATGTTTCCCTAATTATTTATTGAAATTTTAGGGTGTAGTTTAATACAGACTGAATGATGTTTTCATAGTTGTGTGGTCCCAAGGGTTGATACACATGCATATTACTGTTAGGTTTACAGAAAATTGATTTTCTGTACACAAGTTTTTGTAACAATATTATGTATAATTTTCCTCTAGGGTGTTCCAAAGGAAAACATGAAATGTTATATGTAGAGACAATTTTAAAAGTTTCCTTCACACAAGAAGAGAAACAACTTTTTGTGCTTACATTTCAAGTTTTTTGTTTTCTATATTAGTCCTTACATATATACCTATATCATGTGAGGTATAATCTTTTTCACCATTTAGTTTTCTTGCTTTTTAAATTTAAATGGATTCAGCTGTTCCTGACACACATTCGAGGGCAAAAGGAAGATTGTATCCTAGACTTGCAGTTGGACTGGACAATAAAACTAATCTAATTCAAACCCTATGATTCCTATTTTTAAAAGGTCAATTAAAAGTCTGAGAGTTTAAGTGACTTACCCAAGGTCACATAAGTAATGAGTAGAGTAGCTAGAATTCAAGCCCAGACCTTCTAACAACTAATTCAGCACTCTTTTCATTCTGTAAGTTTAAATTTCATGTAGACTTTTCCAGAATTATCTTATAACCATACTTTTAGTCTGTGACTTTATAAACAGTGAAAGGAAGTTTTCAAATTAGACCATAAATCAAGTCAGCAAGCATTTATTAGACCTTGCTCTCAAGGAGGTTACAGTCTACTAGGATAGAGAAGTTGTTGCATTATCCCTGAAGGAGAATACAGATAATTATCTCACTGGTCAATAATCAATAAACATTTAATAAGTATCTGTAATGTGTCAGGCACTATACAGTAAAACAAACAAAAAAACCTGCCCATGCTCTGGAGCAGTTCATAATCTACAGGGGGAGACTTGCACATAACTATGTACAAAAAGTGACATAGAGTTTGGATTGGATATAATCACTGGAGAGAAGGCACTAAAGTTAGGAGGGATCAGGAAAGGAAACCAGGGAAACCAGGAAGCAGAGATGAGGGATAGCATTCTATTAAAAAGGACACAGTCATGCTTGCCACTCGGGGAGGATTAGCAAAGAGTCCGATGTAACTAGATTTCAGAGAATATGATGAGATGTGATATGTAAGGAGACTGGAAGAGTGTAGGGGAAAGGTACAGGTTATGAAGGGACTTAAACTCCAGAGGATTCTATATTTGATCATGGAGGTAATAGGGAACCACTGGAGTTTATTAAGGGCAAAAGATGACATGCTCAGACCTGTGCTTTGGGAAGATCTCTTTGTAAACTGAGTGGAGGATGTGCTAGAGTGAGGAGAGACTTGTGGCAGGCAGATCAAGCAGCAGGCTCTCTATTGCAATAGTCCTAGTTCTGAGGTGATAAGGGCCTGTATCAGCGTAGGAGTGTCAGAGGTGAGAAGGGTATGTATTCAAGAGATAGGAACAAGGTAAAATTAATACGCCTTGTCAACAGATTGTATGTGGGAGGTGAGAGATAGTGAGGAGTGAAGATTACCACCCTGTGGACAGAGAGGATACTGGTACACTCTACAGTAATAAAGAACTTTGGAATTAGGGGTGATTTGGGAGGGGGATAATGAATTCAGTTTTGGACATTGAGTTGAAAACATCTACAGTACATTCAGTCTAATAGGTAGGAGAACAAGGAGAGAAAACTCTCATGAAAACCTAGGAAAAAACCAGTAACAAGGAGAAAAGAGTGATCAGCGACATCAAAAGCTGTAGAGAGATCAAAAAGGTTGAGAAGTGAAGAAAATAGATTTGGGTAGCAAGATTCCTCCATCAAGTAGCTTCCTCTAACACATCCCTTGCACGCTAGGCCCAAGGAAAGCATCCATGCGTCTATGAAACTCACCATTTCTGAGGTTCAGTAGTCAGATTCCTAAATTCTTCCTATTGATGGATGAAGGGAATATGAATGAAACAATATTGAGGGAGCTTTTATTTTTTTCTATAAAATGCATATATAGAATAGCCATATATGCTATTTTCAATACAGAAATTAAAGCCTAAATATCTATGGATTTTTTTAAAAGAAGCAAATAAAAATATGAATTCCACCAGACTATGATAATGACAGGAATAATACAGTAAAATGAAAAACTGCAACCTTCTAATAAATCCGTAGCAGTCCAAAAATTAACCTCTAAAAATGGAACAAATTTAAATATTGCAAAACCACAGGAATTTGCTGTCAAGTGCTCTGACCTAATAAAGATAAATGATGCTGAAATTTCTCTATATTTAGGAAATGGAACTCATTTCAGTTCCTCATATTACAGAAATTAGGAGTAAATGGAAAATGCAGTTGAACAGACTAATATTGGAAATAATAAGGGTGAAAAAAACCAATGATCACATTCCATTTAATACAATGTACCTTGTAGATAGTCAACCGAAAATGATCAAATTCTTCAAAATGAACTCGGGAGAACAATTGTAATATTTAGGACCCCAACCCTATGATTCACTTCTTGATTTTGGAGATTTAGTGAAATGCAATTATGTCATAGATGTCATCATTTTCCCTCTTTGTCAAATGCTAATTAGAAATTAATACTTTACATCAAATGAATAGAATAAATTATGCATAATTAGAAATACTGGAATATACCAATTATTGCAGGAGGGAGGTAGAAGAGGAAGTGTGATGAGAAAATTCCCTTTTCCAAGGCAAATCAGCAGTTTTTCTGCAATTTATCTTCTTATTAGGTTACCTTAGGATACCTGAGAAGCTAAGAGACTTGCCCTGGGTAGTGAGTAAGTATGTGAAGGAAGGACTTTAACTTAGATTGTCTGACTCTGAGGAAAGCTCTCTATCTACTACCAAGTTGCCTCTCCTCTATATGTCATTAAGCATATCTCATTCAGAAATATAAGGATCAGGGTTGGCATATTAGGAAGTTAATTTATATAAATGTAATTTAATTATATAATATATATGAATATATGATGTGTGCTTATATATCATATATTCATATATGCTATATAAATAATATATTTCTATAATCAGAGACTCATAGATTGAGCTAGAAGAGACCTCAGAGGTTAGCTAGTTTACATTCCTTCATTATAAAATTGCCTCATTATAAAATCTATCTTCTATAAAGAAGATCAGTTACTTGTCCAATGTCATACAAATAGCAAGCAAAGAGTTAAGATTTGAACCCAGGTTCTCTTAGTTCAAATATGGATCATTCACCACCGAACATGGACAGTCTCCTTGTTATCTGCTAAACAAATCAAACTTTTTTGATTTAAACTTACAGTTTACAATTGACTTCTGTTTTATGGGAAGTCCGTTGAGTTTAGTAACCTTTTAATGTTACCTCTTAACTAGACTAGATTTTTTTAAACTTAATTTCTTGGAAAATTGTGGAAAATTGTTCAAGGTCAAGTCAAGAAAAAACCTCAATATTTGAAAGACTCAGTTGAATTCTAAAAGTAACTATAAACCTCTGATTTTGAATAATCCTTTACCAAACAAAGGATCTTTACTATGCATTTCATGGGCTTATCCTCTTTGGCCAAGGTGTGGGATGTTAATCAGCTGATCATGCTTGTCCCCTTGCCTTTTAGCGGTCTAAATTGAATCTTTTCATTAAGACCTCAACTCACTCAGCTCTGGGACCTAGGTGATTTAGTCAACAGGGTGCCAAGTCTGGAGTCAGGAAGTTTTCCTGAGTTCAAATGTGGCCTTAAACACTTACAAGCTGTGTAACTCTGGACAAGTCACTATACCTGTGTGCCTCCGCACATCTGTAAAAGTGGCTGGAGAAGGAAATGGCAAATCACTCCTTTATCTTTGACAAGAAAACTTAAGTGGGGTCACAGAGAGAGTCAGGCACAACTAAACCAAACAAAATTCATCTTTACTAATAAGGGCAAGTTTGTTTGCTTTTTAGAATACGATTCGTATCAGTAGCCCCTCCTAGACAAATCACAAATAATATCATGCTTTTTTTTTAAGAGTGCTCAGAACATGGCTATATAACTCGAGTGTTTAAAGACCTAAATAGGCTAACCATAACAAATATCTGGAACAGGAAAGATGAGTTTAATTGCTTCAGTCATGAACTCCATTTGGCTGGGAGATAAAGTTTGAGGTCCTGGCCATGCAGCCAGGAAATATTAGTGGATCACAAAAATCTGACACAGACCATCAAGAGCCAGGCATTCACTTATGCAAATTAGGACACAGTAATGGAATAAATTAAAGAAAATAACATCCAGGAGGTACTTTTTAATTAGGATCCAGTGTGTGATGTTTTGTTCTTTTCCTTCCTTAGCATGAACACATCATATTCCTAAGTATTTTAAGACAATGATTATATATTTAACTTGGACATTCTCTTTAATTATCCTCACTCAAAGTTTCTTTATTGTATTTATTACTTATACATTATTAATAAATATTAATCAATAACAAAAGTGGATACAAGTATTGAATAGGAATCATAGGTAATATCAAATAAAAGTGGTAGCATGTAGTTAGGGAGCCCACCTATCGGTCATGAAAAAGCTTTGTTTGAGTCTAGCCCAGTGACGTCAAATGCAAAGAGAAACAAGGACCACTAATTTGTACATAGATAGGCAGGCCATAGATTGACTTAGTTTCAAAATGTAATATTATCTATGTTTTATTATATGTCTATGTATTTTAAAAATATTTCCCATTTACATTTTAATTTTATTTTATTTCTGCTCAGTAACATTGTGGGCTGCATGTGGCCCTTGGGCTGTATATTTGACATCTGTGATCTAGGCTATGATATATACAATCTATGTGACTCTCAGTAACCTATTTAGCCTCTGCACAACTCTTTAAGATTACAAGTTATAAAGCATATGTACATTGACATTGGTAGGAAGATTTTCCTTACCATAAGTTCTATTCCAATGACATCACAGCTCAGCTTCCAAGAAATAGTGAAGATAATTATAAACAGTGACACAATAAATAAATGAATGCTATAGAATAATTCCCTTTTTTGTAGGTTTACATATTATTTTATTTGATTAGCAAGTAACCTAAATATACCACAGTTATCTGAAAATTTCCATACATTTGCATACCCAAAGTTATCTATACTTCTAGATGATACCTCCTCCTCAAATGAGCTCCTAAATGAAATTATTTCTCTAGGTGACAAGAATGTTTCCTACCTTTATCTTTGCTAGATGACCTTGCTACTCTGCTAGCATAATTCTTTGTTCAAGGGGACCTGTCTTTCTTCCTAGCTACATGAATTGCATAGATTTTCCAAGTATGAATTCCTTATTTCCAACTCTACTCAAAGGGACAAGCTTGAAGAAATGAGTATCAGTCCTGATTAATTCAGTATTTGAAGAATCTTTTTTAACATAATATTTTATGTTATATAATATATTGATTACTATTATATATTGATACTTTGATGGACCTATTATCTCAATCTTGTGGGTACTACGTCCCTCAGAGTACATGGCAACCCATCCATCTCTTCTCATCCTGTGTAAATATTATTCATGTTCTCACACAAACCATCCATAGAAGATGTCTCCAACTCAGTGGTAGCCTTTGGTGGGTAATTTAATGTTTTATGATTATCAGTACAGCATTTAAATTACCATCTTCTATCCAGCACTCTTGCCACATGGCATTTTCTCCTCCTTTTTCTAACCCTGTATTTTCTGGAGACTAACTATATCCACCAAACCTTTTTCCATTGAGTTTTAGGTCATCTGCAGTTTTGGTTCTTTGGAGATTATGGTATTCATGATATAAAACTGTATAGCATCATTAGTGGAATATTGAACTTTTTTATAAATGAATTTTTACATCACAGAGAAGTGTGAGATTATTGAAAGCAGCACTCAGTTTTCCAAATGATTGCAGTCTGCTGTCCTTTTCATTTCCATTTTGGGCCCAACTCAATTTCTGTATGGTTCTTATCCAAGGTATGTCTTAATGGGTAACTCAATGAGTTGTTCATTCAGCCTTATGACATAATCTGGATTATAAACATTCTTTTTTAAAAAATATTTCATTTGTAATTTATGGAATAAAGCATCTCCTAACTCCTTTCATAGTATAATGGAAAAAGATGATTGCACATGAAACCGCAACATATTATGTACAACTTGTGATTCCTTTAAAATATATAATAAAGTTACCATGTAAACTTCATTTTTTCTTTTTTTTCTTCCCTCCTCCCACCCTGGAGATGGCTCCAATTAGACAAAAATATGTCTGTATACACACACACACACATATACATACATATATACATACCCATATATATAATTATTCTATACATATGTAATTATATATAATTATTCCATACATATGTAATTATATATAATTATTCTATACATATGTAATTATATATAATTATTCTATACATGCTTTTATTTATCAGTTCCTTCTCTGGATGTAGGATATGTCCTTTGTAGTTAATTTGGGTATTTTAATAGTCAAAATGACTTAGTCACTCAATGTTCTTAAAATAACATTGCTGTTGTTGTAGACAACATTCTCTTATCTCTGATCATTTTCCTCTTCTTTATTTTGTGCAAGTCTATCCATGTTTTTCATTTTTTCCATTATTAAATTTTATTTTAATTTATAAACTAGAATTTCCATAAGATAATAAAAAAGATAATTGCACATCATTTCTTGTATAGTATAGTAGTATTCCTTCACAGTCATATATCACAACCTGTTCAGTTATTCTTTAATTAATAGGCATTCCACAATTTCCAATTCTTTGCCACCACAGAGATGCCATAAATACTTTAGAACATATAGGTTCTTTTCCTTTTTCCCTAATCATCTTTGGGAGTGGGCCTCGTAGTAGTATTGCTGGGATAAAGAGTATAGGCAGTTCAATACCTCTTTGGGCATAATTCCAGATTGCTCTCCAAAACATTTGAATAAGTTCACAAGTCCACCAAGAGTGCATTATATGTCCCAATTTTTCCACCTCCCCTCCAACATTTGTCACTTTCCCCTTCAACCATTTTAGCCAATCTGATAGGTATCTCAAACCACTTAATTTATCCCATGTGGACAGCTCAGCTGATCTATTTTAAATTGTCATTTATCTTATAAAGAAGCTACTGTAATGTAGTTTGATATAATCTGTAGTGATATCAACAAACAGGAGAATCTTAAGCATCTCATTATCCATCCACAGGGAATTCCTCTTCTATTTTTTAATTGATTCAGGACATCGTATATGAAACTGGCAAATATATTCATCACACATGTCTCTCAGTTTTATGCATTGGCTGATTTTGATAGAAGATCAAAACAGGTGGTATAATAGGAAGATGAGCACTCCCTACAACTATTCAAAGAAAAATATAGGGCCAGTATCAGATCTAGTAGTGATAAGAAAATTTAAGGATAATTGCTAAGCACTGGATCATTTAACATTGTTATCCTGTAGAAAACTGTTTTCTCCTCCCATCTTTTATAGTTGAAAACCTTTTTAATTAGATTTTCAAGTCAATAGGTAAATATGACCTTTTCAATTTTTGTTATGGCCACTCCATTCATAGCCAGTAATCGATCATGCATTGCGATACTTTAAGCTGTGTGTGATCCAGAAATCCAAATTCCTCTATCAGACACTACCTTCTTAGCCTGCTATTTATTTCCCAAATCATTTTTTTCTCTTCTGTATCTTTTTCCTTCAATATGTATCAATGAGCAAAACATCACCTCTGCTCCTATAGTCTTCAATTTCTTTCTCAAGATTCTAGTCTTGGTAGTACTTTCTTGGCTTCTTATAACAGTATCATTTATGTATCTGGCAGCATCCATCCGTTTTGATAAATATTAAAACATTATCTTTTATGGATCTTAAATACATGGCCTAGGAAGACAAATGGGGAAACTGGCAGACAGAGGTTAAGTAATCTGTCCAGGGACAGTAACTAGTAAGTGTCCAAAGTAAGATTTTAATTCATGTCTTCTCCATTCCATGTCCATTGCTCTGTCCCATTTATGTGTTTTCACCCATTAGAATTTCAGCTTTTCAAGGATGAGCACTGCTTGTTATTGTTTGTATTTTTTTCCAGGCACATTGCGCAGTGCCTGTCACATAGTAAATGCTTAACCCAATTTCTCTATCTAGTTATCCATTAGTACCTCTTCCATAGAAGGAGGATCCATGCCACTGAAATACATTTTGCATTTTTCCTTTGTTCCATGGATTGAAATAGATGAAAAATCCATCACTTACCTTTTTGGTAATAAATCTATTCATATTTTCCTAGGCTGATTCTTGGGCCCAGGCTAAGATTATGACAGTATTCAGAACATTCCCAGTTTGGTAGGAACTACAGTCAAGTAACATAGTCTCTGAAAACCTAAATCATTTTACCCCACAATCAGAAATTGGGAGTCAGACTTCTATATAGGTACTAGAAGGTATTTAATACTTATTACTTAATATTTAGTACTCAATACTAGTACTAGAAAGTCTTAATAGTGGATGTGGGAATAATAGATCCCAAGAAATTATAATTTTTTCCCTCTCTTTTATATCCAAAGAAAGAAATTTTTTTTTTTAATTTGAGGGAACAGAAGTAAATATTTTGAAACCTGGTAAATATGTAAGTTTATTTCTTGAAAAGGTCAGATAACACACTTGACAGAAGGGCTGGAAACCTGGCAACCTTTTGAAAAGACTTGTTCAGAGTTATTGGGCCAATAAATAAGCTGCATTCCTAACACAGAGACAATAATTTTCCATAGTTCACTAACACTTCATGAATTTTTCCCCCAAAGTCTGTACCCTTAAGGAAAATGAAATCACCCAAGAGCTGATGTGCCACATTGTTTTAACAGTATTGAAACTGAGGAGTTGTTTTTGTGATAGATGCTAAAGCCTGGCCTGAATAATGCATGACTCATGGAAAACTATGCTGCCTCTTCCAAATGGAAAGTGTAGAGCAGATAGAAGACAAATAAGTGATTTATCCACTGTCATGGGCACCTCATTTAAATCCTTTGGACCCAAAAGAATATGGTTAGCAAAATTTTGTTTGTTAGTAGATCTCAAGCTATTGAGATATATAGCCTGGATAGCCCTGGTTTTCTTATAGGCATTTGATATGATCGGTTCAATACATTAACATCTTAAATGTAGTTAAAATATTCAAATAGAGAAAATATTATTAAATATAATAAAATATTAAATATAATACATTAAAAAGCCTTTAATATCATTAGTCTGAATTTTCTACCATCATTGATCCCAAGTATGCCACTTTTTAGCAGTTTCCTGAGAAATCATAGTGAAAAAAATTATTCATCACCCAGTGGCAGGACTTCTGGATGTGGGTCACCTGAAAGTTGAATGACTCACTTATTAACCATTCTTGAAGCTAAAATTTTCTAGCTTAGGATGACCTGTAAGAGAGTTTGTAGACTATTGTCAAAGCCTTAGATACCTCAGGGTCGCCTCCATGGGATACGGAGGCATCAGATTAGGATATTAGTGGGGAAAAGGTTTATATTGTTGAAAAATAAGCTATTAGCCTGTAAAATTATCTATAAAATATATTTATATACAGTTAAACATATGATGTTCAAAATGATTTGCTTTTCTCAGAATATTTTTGTAAATAATATGATCTTTTTGGGGGGAGGAGAATAGTGTATTTTAATAAGATATTTTAAAAGCATAAATGTACATCTCAAAGAACATAGAGATAAACCAAAGGCTTGCAGATCTCTATTATGGAAATAAGACTTTCCATCTTTAGACTTATTATTTAAGTTTAAATCTTATTTGCATATATGACATACCTCACTTTATTTATCCATCTAAGCATCTTTTAAAGGAGCCTAAAATCCAAAGAAAAGCAGGAAGGGGTTTCTGCCTCCTGGAGAACAAAAATTTTAAATTTACCTTGCTATAAATAAATGATACCCATTTAAAAATAGCCAGGAGGTCTGAGTTCCCACTCCATCTCTCTTATCTCTGAATCAAATTTGAGCAATTGCAGTTCTGTCCCTTGTTGTCGGTAATCTTCCTAGTCTAAAACTGATTGTAACATGCAGAAAAGCTTCTTCTGTGTAATTTCTAGAGCTAAGTAGAATTCGTTTATAATTCAAGGTATAATGTGATTATAGTAGCAATTAGTATTATTGATTGAGCACTTCTCCTTGTAACAATTATTATTCTCTTCTAGAAATTTTACTGTCGTTAATTCCAAAATTATCGTGGTGACAATAAGGCCTGAACCCAAAACAACAGATACTTTTCTGGAGATTGAATTAGCACATTTGGCTAATGTAAGTATTATCTACTGGATATTATTTATTTGTGTCACAGTATTTATCTTTGAAAGCATGTTATTAATGGCTTTTTTTTCTCAATAATTATATGTAATTTTTAATTTTCAAAACAACTAATTCTTTAAGAAAAACATCATAAAATAAGTAAAAATGGTTTGTTTTCCTTTTTTTCCCCCTTTCTTACTCAAGGATATTCATTGCATCATCAGTAATCTTAAAAATACCAGAAATCCTGATAACTCCACTTACCCTAATATGCAGCTCCATAATTAGGCTAGAATAACTGGATGTATATCCAGGGCTGCTAGGTGGCACAGTGAACGGGGCACCAGGCCTGGAATCAGGAAGACCTGAGTGGAAATCCAGCCTCAGACACATACTAGCTGTGTGGCCTTGGGCAACTCACTTAACCCCCTTTGCCTCAGTTTCCTAAAGAGAAGGAAATGGCAAACCACTGTAGTATCTTTGCCAAGAAAACCCCAAATGAGGTCATCAAGAGTCATACAACTGAACAACAAGCAAGTTTTTGCCCTGAGGTGCTGAATTTTAGAGCTGTGGATAAAACATGTACTCTTCCAGCAGGTAGAAACATGTTGGCACAGTTAGCAAAGCTGTTGTTATTGTTACTATGAAAAATAAGAAACCATCCACATTCAGAAAAAGAATCATGGAGTCTGCTAATTGAAGAATATTATTTGCTCTCTTTTTTGTTGGCATTTGTTTCTTCTTTCTTGTGGTTCCTCCCATTGGTTATAATTCTTCTTTACAACATGACTAATGTGAAAATAAAAAATAAATACTTAAGAAACTACCAGTTACCTAGCTTCCTCTCCCTAAGTACTTGTCCCCAGCTCAATCCGGATTTTTTCCCCAATGTAGATAAAGTTTCCCTGTTAACACCAAAGTTTATCTGTTTCCTTCTGCAAGACATTACCCTGAGGTCTCTCTCTGAATCCTGCTCTCTATGGGGCACTTCCCCTCCATTGAATTTATCTTAAAAACTTAATTGCCTTGCTGCTTTTGTGGACTTTTGTGGTCCTTTCCTCCACATTTGCTTCAGAATTTCTAATAACATCTCTGCTACTGAAAAGTCCACTAGCTCTTAATGACTAGATTTCTTTCCAGCCTTAACCAAATTCTATCAAATGGCAACTTAAATACAGTGAATATGCATTTCCTTGCCCTCTATGAAAATAGAAAATAGCTACTAATCATATTTATGATGTGTCTACCATGGATCAGGCACAGTGCTGGACACTAGGGAGAGTACAGTTACTAAAATCAGACAGATCCTGTGCTCAAGGAATTTTCACTAAGGGGGTAATAAGGCGGGATTACAACTTATTTACAGAAGAATAAGCAAAAAAAAAATTTCAAAATAAATACTAAGTATGAAGAAGAACCATTAACTAAAAGAATTAAGAAAAATCTCAACATGTTTGAACTGAGATTTTCATTTGAGATAGCAAGTTAAAATTTAGTTAACCATATTGGCAGTGTGGTTAGCATTAAGGCTGTTATGAACACAAATAAATATATAGAATGGAATCACAACATGCCAGGGGTAAAAATTCAGAGAGTGGGCTAGTCTGGAAAGACAGAGAGAGAGAAAGAAAGAGAGAGAGAGAAAGAGGGAGAGGGAGAGAGAGAGAGAGAGAGAGAGAGAGAGAGAGAGAGAGAGAGAGAGAGAGAGAGAGAACAAAAGGCTTCTGAGGGCATTTCTGTTTTAGGTTTTATCCTTATCTTTTCTCCCTATCCCCCTTTTTTCACTGTCTAATATTTGAATATGGTCCTGAAAAATATTTTAACAATGTGGAAAAGAATTTAGCTTAAGATAAAGACAAAGCTCTTCATAAATTATTGATGTTGTTATATCATTTAAAATGAGAATTGTTACCCTTTTTTATGTCATGGACCTCTCTGGTAGTCTAGTAAAGGCTATGGACCCCATCTCAGAATAATTTTTTAAAATGTATATGATAAAATACATAAAATTACAAATATAATCAATTACAATGGAATAAAGATGTAAATTGTTTCCCATGAAAGTTTATAGACTGCCTAAAATTTATCCATGAACCACAGATTAAGAACTCTTTTTTAGTCAAAAAACGTTAGATTTCTCCCCGTTTCTCAGATACTGCCCTGAAGGCCTACAGTTTTCTTGAATTCTTAATAAAGATGTTCTTAATGGAATTTTCATTTTTTTTTATAGAAATAAAGGGCGAGGCAATAGACAGAGAAGCACATAGTGGCCACAAGAAGGCTGCACCATATCCCCAAGAAAGAATTATTCAGGGAAAACTGGCAAAAAAAAAAATGCTATAAAACTCATAATCCAAAAAGGTAGCTTGGTCACATAATGAAAGCAAGAAATAAGTGCTAGGTTCCTTACATGCTGCATCACTATTTCCAGTGATAGGAAAAAGCTGAGAAAGATGCCCCACATACTGGGTAGACACCCCTGGGAATAAATTTATGAGAGTATATGGGCAAAAGTCTCACAGCATAAGCAGGAATGGATGGGTTGTAATCTTCATCAGTGAGGGGAGTACCTACATTTATAAAGCCACAGATTTTGAGGGTATATGCTGTTCATTTTGAACCACTACAGTTTTAACCTTGAAACTAACACCGAGGTCCTTTTAACTTCCGCAGTGTTACATGGCAGATTAAGTCTAGTCCCAAGAGTATATGTCTTTACTAAAAGAAGACCCTCCCTATGTACCCAGGCATAGCCCTGATAAGGAGCCCAATGGAGAACCTTTAGGAAGAGGCAGCTCAAATTCATTTTAAATTAGGAAATCAAGAATTTCAAAAGTTTTCAATAAGTTTTCAGCGGAATATAGAAATTAATATGTAACTACAATTAAGAATAAATAAGATCGTTAGGCTTCATGTCAGTATAATAGAACTTCAAGTTAAAAGAAGAAAAAGAAACAAAGCTACATAATAATATACATTGAGATCAATTTGCAGAAAGCAGGATATCTTATCAGTTAATCAGCATATAGATCCTTCCCAAATACAGAGAAAAGTCTTAAGTTAATATTAATATTTTTAATGAGGAAAATATACAGGTTTTTTATAGGTTTACCTTTTGGTATATTAGAAGTATTTTGTCAGTTACCTATTTAAGCTTTGTTCGCACAGGATTTTGGGGAGGATCAAATGAGAAAATATTTGTAAAGCACTTAGCATATTGTATCGCATATTGTTCCCCTGTCCCTACTCCAACATGTCTTATTAACGAGGCCAAACAATTTTTAGATTGATTTGTTTTTCCCTATGGGTGTTTGTGTGTGTGTACACACATGCATATATACATACATATATGTATATGTAAACTATATACATGTATGTATACACACATATATAAAATTGCTGTTCAGTCATTTTTCAGTCATGTCCAACTCTTCGTGACCCCATTTGGGGTTTTCTTAGCAAAGGTACTGGAATGATTTGCCATTTCCTTCTCTAGCTCATTTTACAGATGAGGCAAACAGGGTTAAGTGACATGCACAGGGTCACAAAGCTAATAAATATCTGAGGCTGGATTTGAACTCAGGATGATGAGTCTTCTTGACCTCAAGTCTAGCACTGTATTTGCTCTGCCATCTAGCTTCATATGCTAAAAAATAAATGCACACTTGTACGTATATATGAATGAAGGAGAATTAACCTCATTTATGTATTTTACATATGATTACGCATAAACATATTTGTCTAATTCTATGTATTTTGTATATTTGTATGTTTATACATATGTATATATGAAAGAATATGTGTGCACACACACACACACAGTGAGGCAGTTTTCTCTTCATCCTTGTATTGTTCAAGCCCCGTCAGAACACTCTTATCTGGGGCCTCATATTTAACAAAAATATGGAAAACTTGAAGAATATCCAGCAGAGTAATGAAAAGTTATTACATAGACAATAACATATAAAGCAAATTTGAAGGATTCAGAATTATTTACGCTAGAGGTCAGAAGCTAAAATGGTACTTTCATTCAAGACGACCTCTTCTAAAATATTCTCCTTGTGATAATTGCCAAGCCCTGTTCTCTTAAGAATCAATTCAAACTCCATTTACTCCACAAAGCTGTAGCTACCTGCGTTAGCCCACAGTGATCAAGCTCCTTCTTTTCTGATATTCTCCATCACCTAAAATCTATAGAATACAATTCAGCTCTAATTACATACATACTATCTTGTGTGTGATGGCTTATCACCTCCCAAAATATTTAAAATATTTTACTGAACCGATAAACACTTAAAATCATACAAGTATGCAGTTATAGATTTAGAACTAGGAAAGACCTTAGAGGACTTCTAATCTAGTTCCCTCATTTTATAAATGTGAAAACTGAGGATCAGAGAGGTTAAGTGACTTGCCCAAGGTCATACAGACTGTAAGAGGTAGAGCCAGATTGATTGACTGGCTTGGTATTAAAATACCACTTTTATAAATCACAGCTTTATGAAATAGAGAAACCAATTTTCCATTTCCACTAGGGAAAAAATTAGTTTATACCAAAGTATAAGGACTGTTAGATGAAACAAAAGGAAATATTTCTAAATGTGAAGATTGCAAAGTTATTGGAAGAATAATCACTGTCACATAATTGGGTTAAACATTTGATTATTTTAGAGATGACACAATATGATCAAAATAAACTTCCTTGCTGCTCTCACCTGTTTCCTGACATCCAAGAATATTTGCTGTACCGGTGTTCCTGAAGCCTTGGAAAGCATATTAATGTTGCAAGTGATGTCTGTCTCCTACATAGTCGTGGAGAAAAAAAAAACAGCAGTTAGGAATTAGTAGTTATAGTGAGTCTGGGGAAAAGCAAGTTAACATTTTCTAAGCTTAATGTGCTCTTTAAAAAGGCTTTTTAACAAATAGCATTTATAGTATGTTAACTATAATAGACCCTATGGGAATTGACTGGGATAGGTAATGCAGTATGGATCCTTAAAACTCCCAGCTGTGTGTAGGCTAGTCAGGAGCAATATTAATTCTCTCATGGCTCTTTAATGGGAAAAAAGTGTTGTTTTTATTTGTTTTGATGCTACGAGAATCCACAATATTGCTCTGATCTGGTCACTTGTCCTATGCATCGACAATCTTTTGCGTTTTGAGAATATCACATTTTCTTTTCTTCCAAAATTGAATTCTGTCAAACACAATCTGTTAAAGAGACTATAGGGTTCCCTAAATTAACACCATCATGTGTTTCCCAGATTCAAAGTACATAAGGAACATTAGCCATCTTATGGAAAGTCATTTTTCTGTAGGAACTGACTTGGAATGGTTGCAAACAAAAAGGTCTGTGTTATCATGATGCTTCTCTGGAATCCTATGGAACTTGATCCTTTGTTTTCATTGTAGAGAATATCCCTGATGTGGAATGGAGCTGAGGTTTGAAAAATAGAGGATTCATCCTATTCATCAACTGTTCCTATACTCTTTGATCCCAGTAACCTTTTAAACTCAACAACTGAGGATACTCCCAAAGAGAAAAATGTTTATGTGGTTGTTATTCAGTCATGTGTGACTCTTTGAAACCCCATGGACCATCCTGTTCATGGTTTTTTGTTTTGTTTTGTTTTTGGCAAAGATACTGAAGTGATTTGCTCTTTCCTTCTGCAGTGGCTTAAGACAAACAGAAGTTAAGAGATTTGCCCAGGGTCACACATCTAGTGTGTGTTTGGGTCTTCCTAATTCTATTGACTAAGCCATCTAGCCTTCATAATGCCCTTGGATTATATCTGATGATATTTACTATATTAGATATTAAAATTCCTTAGAATTATAAAAATAGTTTTGACTTTATGGACAACCCTGAAAGGACTTCCAGGCTCCCAGGGGTTCCCCAACCACACTTTGTGAACTCCTCCTTTACATATTTCTCCTGGTTTTATCATAGCTTACTTTTCCTAAAAATTCCCTAGACTATCTTTTAGAGAAGGATCCTAGAAAGAGCTGGAAGAGATCTTGGAGGTTATCTAGTTCAGCCTTTTTACTTTATAGATGAAGATATAGAGAGCAGGGAGGAGGCATGAGGTCACATAAGCAGGGCATACCAAGACAAGTTGTAAACTCATGTCCTTTGGCTCCAAAGAGATCATACTTTCATTTTTTTACATTGCCTAAGAAGGTAGGTATGGATCAGAAAGCCCTACCAACTTCACTGCTCTTTTTTTCACATACTCTCCTTTCTAAATCATTGTCCAGTGATTTCTCCAAAGTTATCACAATCCTAGAAGGAATCTTTTCTCTTCCTCTTTTGTACTTCAAAGCCCAACAAAATGTCTGCAATCAGCAAATGTCTGTTGACTACTGTGGTTATGAAATAAAACCATTAGTTCCGTTAACAGCAAAGGCAGAATAGCCTGGTTTATGGAAAGCCTCCTTTATGACCAAGAAGACCTGGGCCCAAGTTCTGAATCTGACACATGCTGTCTGTCTGACCTTGGTCAATTAACTTCTCAATATTTTAGGCTAATCTCTAAGACTATGAATTTCAAAGGTATCAACCTAGACTGGAAGAGGGAAGGGAATCCTCATCTGTATTTCCAGGGAAAACACAGCTGCAGTCCCTATCCATTAAATTAGAGAAGCTGGTTATGATCACAAAAGCACACTGTAGGCATTGAGTTTATAAGTTTTGTTTATGTTATCTGTTATATATTACTGAGATTTAATTAATCAAATTAAGAGTCATAAGCTAAAATGAATCATGAGCTACATTCTCATCAAATCTTAATAGAAAACACAATGTAAGATTGTAATGACTTCAGTCATTACCATTATCTCATCTTTGAGAAACAATCAAAATAATATCAGTCAGTGCTTTATCTTCATGGAAATCAACCATTAATGCCAACCCAAGCAATTAAAAATCACACCACAAAGTTAAAGAAAGGTCAAATCCATTTTCTTCCAAACTCAGTTCCTACAAAAGGGGACTTTTATACTTTTACATTTTTTAATTACTTACTGTCCTCTGCTTTTGTAGGGTTGCATTCTTTTATTTCTTTTCCTTTTTTAAGGTAATGATGTCTTTTAATGGAGAAACTTTTAATGAAAACCAGGCAAACAGGATGAACATTTTCCAGAAATGCTAAAATTAATGTTCAGTGCAATTAAAAGAAATTATAGTATCTCATATTCAAGACAGTATAACTAGGTGCTGAGAATACAAATAATAAAATAAAATTTATTGCTGCAGACCTTACTTTACAATAGTTCACAATCAAATGCTGTGCATATGTATGTGTGTATATATGCATACATACATACATACATAATCATCATTTGAGTGTGTGTGTGTGTATGTGTGTTTGTGATACCAAATAATGAGTAAAAGGAGGGAAGAAAGGGAGATACTTCCGACAGAGACAAGGTAGGGATAGAGAAAGCAAAGGAACTAGACATGGGATTCCATTTGTCTAGGGATCTTCCAAATGAGAAAATTCCTTCTAATAAATCCACTATTCCCTTCACTGCATCAGATATTGCATTTTTTTCCTCTTTATCTGCTCCCCCTTCCCTGTTTCACATCTTCTTAGCTGAGAACCTCATCTCAAACTGCACTGAAAACAAACAAGCAAAAAAAAAAATAGACCACTCACCAATGAAGCCACCTTCTCCCCTTCTCATCTCATGTCATTTAGATATTATTCCCCAGCTCACTATCTCCTCTTTATACTCTCTCTGATAAATATGTGGCTGTTTTCTTTACCAAAACAAATCGATCTATACTGCTCTTTATCTCATCCACTCCCAATTTCTTCAGCAAATAACTCTTTACTACTCTCCCCACTTAATCTTCAGTCTCTCCCTATTTATGGACTCCTTTTCTGATGCCTACATACCTATGTTTCTTCAATCTAGATTTTAACAAAATCCTATACTGATCCCGTCATACCCTTTAGCTATTATTCTATATTTTTCCTCCCTTTCATAGCTAACTAGACTCCTTTAGAAAGCTACTGTCTACAATTGATGATTGCATTCCTCTTACTCTACAATCTGACTTCCATTCAATTGAAATTGCCCTTTTCAAAGCTATCAGTAATCTCAGTTGCCAAAGCTAATGACTTTTTTCTTTACTTTTATGATCTCTTTGCAGACTTTGACACTGTAGATCACCATCTCTTTCTGAAGAGCCTATCCCTCAGAGGCAAATAGAGTGTTACACCTAGAGTAGGAAGAACAGTGTTCAAATACAGCCTCAGACTCAGATATTCTAGGTGTGTGACCCTGAGAAAGTCACTTAACCTCTGTTTTTCTGTTTCTTCAACTGTAAAAATGAGGAAAATAACAACAGTATCTACATTTCAGGGTTGTTGTGAGGGTCAGATGAGATAATATTTATAAAGTACCTAGCACTGTCTCTGGCACAAAGTAGCCTTTGTATAACTGCTTATCCCCTCTCATTCCTCTCTCTAAGTCTTTCTGACCATAATTTCTTCTGGTTATCCTCCTATCTATCTGGCCTCTCCTCCATGGATCTTCCTTCATATTGCACCCTCTAACTGTGGATGTCCCCCAAGATTCTGTCCTGGGCCCATTTCTCTTCTCACACTGTTTTGCTTGGAGATCTCATTAGCTCCAATGGGTTCAATTATCATCTCTGTGAAGATCCTTTCTAGATCTATATATATCCAGAGCTAGCCTCTCTCTCTTCTGAGCTCCAGAATCATATCATAAAATGTCTTTTAGACATTTAGAATTGAATAGATCTCATTGTTAACTCCAATTCAACATATTCAAAATGGAACTTGTGAACTTAACCTCAACTCCTCTGCCTTTCTGATCTTTCCTATTTTTGTGATTGGGACTGCCATCCTTCCAGTGACTCAGGCTTGCAGCACTGCTGCTGTTCTCGACTCCTCACTCGTATTTCCCCAACATTTCTGTTGTCACATCTTGTCATTTCTCCCTTCATAGCATCTCTTTTACAATCCCCATTCTCTCGACTCACTTAGCCATCACACAAGTTCATGTCCTCATTACCTCTCTATTTGCAATAGCCTCCTTGTTAGTTTCCCTGTTTTGTATCTCTCTCTACTCCAATACCTCCTACATTTGACTGTTGAATTTATTTCCCCTAAGTTCAGGTCTGACCCTGTCACTCTTCTGTTCAGTAACCACCAGTGGCTCCATTTTTCCTCCAGAATCTGTGGTGCTTAATGCTGGTCATTTCTAGTCTTCCTACACTTTCTTTCCCTCCATAAGCTCTGACTCAGCCACACTGCTCTACTTTCTGTACTTACTATACCTGGAGCATGACACTGTTTCTTGATTCTGCCTTTGCATTGACTTCTTATGTCTAGAAAGTACTTCCTCTTACTTCAAAATCCTAGCTTCCTTGCCTTCCTTCTAGACTCAGCTAAATTCTATTAGGCCTTTCCCAAGTCCCTCTGGGAAACTATCAGTTCTCTTCTAATATTTGACATGTCATTTTCCAATTATGTCTAACCTCTCATGACCTCATTTGGGGTTTTCTTGGCAATGATACTGGAATGGTTTATAATTTCTCTCTCCGCCTCATTTTACAGATAAGGAAACTGAGGTAAACAGGGCTAAGGGATTGCCCAGGGTTACAAAACTAGTAAATACTCAAGACCAGATTTGATCTGAGGAAGATGACTGACTCCAGACCCAGCATTCTATCCACAGTGCCCTTACCTTCCATCTATTCTATATATATATATATATATATATATATATATATCTTGTATGTACATAATTATTTACATTTTATATCTTCCCTTAGAATGTGAGCTCCTCAAGGACAATGATAGTGTTTTTTGCCTTTGTATCCCTAGCACTTAGCACAATTCCTAGCACACAGAAAAAAGTTAATAGATGCTTGTTGACTGTACCTGCTATTCTCTGTGACTTATAGGCTTAGGAAGTTACCTAGAGTACTGAAAGGATAAGTAATTTGTCCAAGATCACATGGCCAGTAGGTGTTAGAGGTCAGAGTAGAACTTAAAATTCCCTGCCTTTCAGCCATGTTAAAATGTCCTAATGCCCCAAAGACAGGTTTGGAAGGAGTCAGTTCTAAACATAGTGCTGGTGTGAGCAAATGTAAGAAGACTGAAGAGGGAAGGATGAGAACTGGAAGCAAAGTAGGCTGATTTGGGTAAGAGGCAGGTTATGGAGGCCTAGAATTCCAAGATCATGCATTTATATTGTATTCATTTATCAGTGAGAAGCCTCAGAAAGTTTTTGATAGAAATAACAACATCATCAGGGTAGGAGAGAAGTGGCTAATGGTCTAATCCCAAGCACACAGTAAGCCCTTAACAAATGTGTTTCCATTTCATCTTAGAAGATACAAGACGGAATAAACTTTGAAAGAACTGATAGAAGAACTTTGATAGAATTGAGAGGCAGCATGATAGAGTAGATACTGAAGTCAGGAAGGCCTGCATTCAAATTGCACTTCAGATAGCTATGTGGTCCTGGGTATAACACTTAACCGTGCTTCCTCTATTTCATCATATATAAAGTGAAGAAGACTGACTCAATAACTTTTAAGGTGCCTTAAAATCTTTATGATCCTATGAGATTGAAGGTACAGGTAGAAGATAGCTTTGGCAAGGAGAAAAGTATATTTCTGATGCTGGGAGAAAACTGAAAACATAGATGAAGACATAGAGAATTTTAGCAGCTTGCTGGTGGATAGTTGAAGGAGTCCATGGATGGCTTCAATTTTCTATTTATTCTTTGAATAGATCTTTTTTTTTCTTTAACCAAAAATGTCTGAATTTGGGCAGATGTGTTCATGATGTGCTGTCATATTTGCATTTCAAATTTATGGCCTGTATATTTCCTAAATGTAATTATTATGCTACCAATTTTTTTTAAAATACCTCATAACTCAAAAGAATTGGACATTGCAGAACTTAGCATTTCAAAAACCCATTTGTAAGTGTGTAGCTTTTTAAAGTTTTTGATAGCAAAAATAATATAAGTATGAATTATTAATGTGGTTTGAATTGGATCCACAGTGATATTTATAACCATATTTAATGAGTCAGGCAGCAGTTGAAAAGTTATTTTTGTGATCAATCCATAAGCAATCATTTATTAAATATCTACTCTCTGCTATGCATTGTGCTAGGGCTACAAAGATAAAAATGAATGTCTTAGTACTCAAGGAACTTACATGCTGGCATGCATAAAGGTAGGTATATAAAAACAAATGAAAAGCAATCTATGGAGAGAAAACACTAACTAATGAATGGGACTTGTAGTGGTGGAGTGGGTTAAACAGGAAAGGTCTTATAGAAAAAATTTCTTCTTAAATGAAATCAGGGATCCTAAGAAGTAGACATGAAGAGGAAGGGCATTTCTGCTATAGGAAACACTCATTGTAAAGACACAGATTGGAATTGGAGCATCCTATGTAATGAATAGAAAGAAAGTCAATTGACCGAATTGTAAAGGGCATAGAGGTAGGGCTTTCTCTTATCACTGCTTTCTGAATTTCAGTTATGTATCCACTATATGCACTAATGTCATGTTGGGGATGGTAGGAGGAGAAATTCTATGGGATAGCTCTAGTCATGAAACAACAAAATAGGCTTATAAGAAATAAAAAATTAAGGCTGTATGCTAACAAGCAATTCTAGTGTTCCTATGATGGTCACCAACATAGTCCTTGACATAGCCTGACTTATTGGGAGAAATGCCTATAATCTCAGCTTTGGAGTTACTGAGGCTGGAGAATCTTGAGCTCAAGAGTTCTAAGACTCAGTAGGCTATGCTGATCAGGTGTCAGCAGTAACACTGGTATCACTACAGTGACTGAGTTTTTGTTAGTGGATCTCACCAGTTGCCTAAGGAAGTACAAATAAGTCCAGGTTGCAATAGAGCAGGTCAAAGATCCTAGGCTGATCATGGTTAAGATCAGGCCTGAAAATAGGCCCTGTACTTCCAGCCCAGGGAAAAATAAGGAGACATTTAAAATGCATAAAAATGCAGGTAAAAATAAATAGTATCTCACACGAGTGAGAGAAAAAAAAGAAATTTCTCAGTTAATTCTATGGGACAATAACATGGAGGTAGGGGAAAGATAGGCAGGGGAAGCTTCCTTTTTGTGTCCAAGAATACATCGGAATATTTTTGCTCCTTGATATGATCCAGAAATTCAAGTCATGCTTTAGACTACTGAGCTCAGAATACTTGGGGTAAACTTTGATGGTGCCTATTTACTCAGGGAGGATGATTCAGGAGGGCTGTAGAAATAGACAAAAGTTAATTTCAGCTTCCAAGTCAAAAATTAACCATCACACATTCACTGAATGCTCATAATGTGGAAAAGAATGTAATGAAAAGCAATAGTGTTTTCACTTAATGTGTACTGAACTATAAGATACAATCTCAGCTCTACGAATCACATATGAGACAGGTAGTATCTACAGACACCAGGGGATTGTAGAGGGAAAAAGAATGAGGGTCAGTTAGCTTGACTGATATTTCTTTTTTTTTTTCATTTCTGACACGTCTCCAACTCCCATGCTTTGGAAGGTGAGATACTGTATCAGTTGAAAGATTTCACAGAATAAAAGATTAGGAAGTAGAGATTTGGAAGAAGAAAGGAAGCAGAAAAGAGGCCTTTCTAGCTATGGGGAGCAGGTAGAAATATCCATAGAAATTCACTGGTGGATAAGTGGATAAGCCCTTTCTGAGATAATACCCTGTTAAATCTCTGCTGATTGATGGCTATGAGAAACAGAAAAGAGAAGGCAGAGAAACTGCATGTATCAAAGTTACCTAAAAGTGACATGAAGAAAGTATAAGTTAACATGGAAACTGGATGGATGTTAGAACTTTTTTTTTAAAAAAGGTCGGAAAATAAAGTGGGGGAATTACTTAAACTTAGATAAAGAAATGAGTTCAGCTCTGCTGTTGGGAGCACAGTGTTTGGTCTCACTGAAAAGATTTTTGGGGCCATATTTCTCAAGTATAATGCATCCTTTCAGACAATTTCATAAGCATGGTCTTAAATGTTAATCAGCTTATCAGCCTGGTAAATTAATCACTTGTTCCTATTATTTAATCATTTGATACATTCCAAATTATTTTAAATTTTGACATTTTTTAAATAACATACAATTTCATATTGTTTTTATTTTTCTCATTTCTTCTTATGTTCTGTTGTGATTTTCTGTTGAGTTCAGCATTTCCTGATATTGATTTCCTGGAAATTTCTCATAACAGATCTTATAGCTTGGTCTTTTTAAAGTTATCTGGAAATTATAACGTAAATATTTTATAAGTGGTTTCTCAATGGAGCCATTCATCTGTTTCTTTTAGAGTTTATAAATTTCATTCAACTTTTTATTTTTGACTTTCAATTTCCCATCTTAGAATCTGACTTCATAAATAATTGACATTCATTTATGAAGTTTATAATATCCTTGTTTGAATTTTCTCTAATCTCTTACAAACTACAAGTAAATTATCTTAATTTAAAGGTGCTCAAATATAGGCACAGAGAAGCAATATCTTTGTATATTTGTGCTTCCTAGGATACAGTGGGACACCTGGGCAAAACTAGGCAGCATACAGTTCTGTTGTGTGCTGATCGACACTGTTGTAGACTATCTGGAAGCCATCTCTACATTTATTAAGAGCACATCATGAATACTTGATCGTTTGAAAAACATTTGATTCTTCCACCCAGAAATGCACACAGAGAGAAGGTTTGGATGAGCTTAGGATAGGAGCAAAAGTAGTTTTTCTCATCGCTGCCAGTAGAATTTAAGTTCCTTATTGAAGGAAGGGAATCTTTCACTTTTGCATTTGTATTCTTCTTTGCTTTGCAAATTGTAGACAATCTTTTTTTTAAAATTGAATTGAAATGACTTGACTAATCTCGACTATATTGCCTTGTGTAAAGACGTAAAGTAAGTTCATTGACATTAAGTGTTTATCAAAAGCTGTAGAAATGGATTTTAATTGTTATTCTAGAATTGACTTATATTTTGTGGGGATATTACTCAAAATGACTAGTAATTATCCAATGCAGCACCTTTGTTACCTCTACAATAAGTTTAGAAAGATCATTTAAAGAAAGCATCAACATATACAACAAAATTTCTTAGTAACCCTGGTTTCTTTATTCAAAGGAAGAGAGAGTTTCCAGGTATCAGGGACCCAATTTCCACTGAATCTAGAGGCACAAAATCATCATAAACTACTCCCAGTGGTGCTTACTGTGCCCAGAATTTCAGTTTTATGAAAAATCCCCTCCTGAGCACACCTCTACAGGGAATGACCATACCAGAAAGAAATACAGAGAAAGGGAAACATCTATGAACCCCAACCCAAAAACTTGGACTTACCAAAAAACTTACCTAATTCTTGCCTTCTGTCTTCTTGCATTCAGTTGTTCTGTATTTGCAATATTGAGAGGATCAGTTTCAAAAATGTATTGCATCTTATCTAATTACAATGGCTGCTCATTGCTCTAGGAAGTCTCCAGTGCAAATGGCCACACCCACTCCTTTCCTGCCCCCACCATTCCACCTTGCTCCTTTCCCCACTGTGGAAACACTTCCCTCATTGGTCAAGGGGGAATTGTTTTATCTCTACAAAATGTTCTGAGTTCTTTAGAACAAAAGCTCTCAGCAAATACACCACACAACTCTGAAGCAACAAGTTAGACTGTGTTGAGTCATAAAATATTTGTTCAGAAAGTTAACAGGTGCAAATATATGTATAACACTGTTAAAATCAGATAAAATATCAGTGGGAAGAACAGGGGATCAGCATGGAACATCCCCCTAGCTATAGCTATTCTATGTTAGTTCAGATTTTCATTGAGAGTACAGCTGAAATTTCACTTCCTCTGAAGCTATCTTTGACCACCTCCAGCCACAGCCTCTCTCTCTCTCTCTCTCTCTCTCTCTCTCTCTCTCTCTCTCTCTCTCTCTCTCTCTCTCTCTCTCTCTCGCACACACATGTGTGTGCACATAACATTTATTTATTGTCAAGAACCATATTACTGGAATTTAATGAGAAATAATCCTATTTCTTGAAAGTTCAGCATGTGTTAGTTATGAACTTTGTATCCATTTGTATTTCAATGTCTCAAGTCTCCTTGATCTTCAGCTGTGAAGTGGGTTTTCTTTCCCCTACCACTTCATTTGAATCTTTTTTCTGTATTTCTAAAATCTCTTTTCCTCCTCTTCTTATCCTTCTTGTCTTATCACATTTGCCCCTGGGGATCTCTCCTTCATTCTTGATAACCTTTATTTCTTTGGTTTCCATGATGTCACCTTTTATCTATTCCTACCTCTGTTATCACTCCTCTATTTTGTTAACTCCTCAGCCCCATCCTCCCTGCTCCTTGATCATGAATGTATACCAATACTCTGCCCCAGCCCTCTCTCTTTCTTTTTCCACATTATCTCCCTTGGTTTTGTCATCTACTCCTATGACTACAATTATTCTTTCAATACAGAAAATTTCCAAAATCTATAACCCCAGTCATGTTATCTTTTGAAAGTTCCAGTCCTATATTCCCAACTGATTGGTAGATCCTCTAGTTATATGTCCCTTTAGTATCTCAGAATTAGTATTTCTAAACTATCAATCAGTTGGCCAATTAATAAACCTTTATTAACTCCCTACGAGGAGCCAGGTATTTTGTGAAATGTTGGGGATATAAAAAGAGGCAAAAGAGAGTCTACCCTCCAAGAGCTTATAATCCAACAAGGAAGACAACATGCAATCAAATATATACAAAGTATACATATAGGATAAATAGGAAATAATTAACAGAGGGAAAACACTAGAACAGGAGCTTGGGAAGGCTTTCAGTAAAAGATGGTATGCTACTTGGGATTTAAATGAAGCCAGAGAAGTCAGTTGGTGTAGTGGAGGAGGGAGAGAATTCCAGATGTGGGAGACAACCAGAGGAAATTCCTAGAGCCAAGGGATAGGTTATCCATGTTGTTCATAAAACATCCTCACTGGATTGAAGAGTACATGTGCCAGAATCATTCCCCACACCCTACCTCCCATCAAAGCCTCTATCTCCTTCTAACGTCTTTATTTCTTTTCATGACCACCGTTTCTCCAGTCACGCAGGCTTGTTTTCTCAGAGCAAGCTTTGATTCTTCCCTCTCCTCACATTTTCAGTCATGTTCCAGGTTATGTTATGATCCAAGTTACCTCTGCAAAATCTCTTCTTTCCTCTTTTCTACTCTGACAACAGCTTCCCTAATTCAGACCCTCATCTTTTGTTAACTAAACTATTTCAATGATCATATTATCCCCCTGTCCAGTCTATTCTATCTCCAATTCATCCTTCACATAATTGCTTGAGTAATTCTTATTGTATACTCTGTTTTTGTCATTTCTTGGTGGCTCAACAACCTTCAGTGAGACTCCGTGTACTCTGAAATAAAACATAACTCCTGACCTGGCATTAAAGACCTGCCATGATCTCACTTCAGCCTGTTTATTCAGCCTTATCTCACCTTATTCATTTTTACCTGCTTAAAGTTACATCAAAACTGCATTAATCCTCTTCCTCCATTCTCATACTGCCCTTCTCACACATTCATGCCTTTGGCCACACTGCCTTCATGCCTAGAATGGATTCCTTCTTGGATCCTACCCATACCTTTATATATCATAATTCCTCCCTTCAAGGTTCAACTCAGGTTCCACCTGCTCTATTCCTTTGTCTTACAGGGAAAATGACCTCTTGTTCATCAGAATTCTTGTAGCACTTTGTCTAAACCTCTCTTCCACACTTAAATTTTTAATCAACTACATTTCTTAAGTATTAACTCTTTAGTAGGCCCTGTCCTTGGCATTAGGATTACAAAAACTAAAGTGAGATTGTTTTTGTCCTTAAGTGAATTATATCCCACTTCTTTATCTATACTTTTTCTAGGTGTGTCTCTTTATGAGAATGCCTTTATTAGATTGTTGAGAAGGTAAGCTTGGTAGCACAGTAGACAAAGTGCTGGGCTTGGAGTCAGGAAGACCTGAGTTCAAGTCCAGCCTCCAAAAATTCCTAGCTGTGTGACCTTGAGCAAATCATTTAACCTCTGTTTACTCATGGATCTGCTGGAGAAGGAAATGGGAAATCTCTCCAGTATCTTTGCCAAGAAAATTTCATAGATAGGGGTCACAAAGAGTCAGACATGACTGAAGAACTGAACAACCAAACCTTGACAACGGAGTTTATGTCATAACTATCTTATCCCTAGTGCCTAGCATGATATCTTCCATAGAGTAAGAACTTAATAATTTTGGGGGCAAAATGAAATAAATCATCTATTTACTTACTTCCCTTGTCAAAAGCTATCTTTGTATCCTCAGAAGAACACAGGACAAGGCCTTTTGTGAAGTAGACACTCAGCAAATGTATATAGCATTGAATTTGTACATACCCTCCCCTCTCTAATAAACATCTAAGCTCTGTAGAAAGGGGCCATGGTTTATATTTTGGTAGCATGAGGGTAATGAATAAAATACTTGTCGAGTGTTGGTGCCACCTGGGTTCTAATCTTGATCTTACTGCTAGATGCTTATATGACTTCTGGCAAATCATTTAACTGCTTAGGGCCATAGTTTCTTGATCAATTAAAAATAAGAAGAGTAGAACACATGACCTCAAAGGTTTCTTCCAACTCCATAATTCTATGGTGACCTTTCTGCTTTGGGATCTTTCATAGGATCTAGCACAACAGATTGTTAGGAAGTATTTCATAGTATCAAAGATTTAGGACAACTAGCTGTCTCAGTGGGTAGAGTCAGGAGGACTCTTCTTCCTGAGTTAAAATCTGGCCTCAGACATTTACTAGCTGTGTGACCATGAGCAAGGCACTTAATTCTGTTGAGACCAATTCAATTTACATATGAGGAAAGTGAGGCAGAGAAAGGTTAAATCAATTGTTTAGGATCCTACAGTTAATAAATATCTGAGATGGGATATGAAAATAGTTTATTTTTCTGAACTCATCTACAATCCATTTTGCTTTAATTGAATGAAAATTCAGTACTTATTTACTTTTGGGTTATAAAGTTATTAGAAAGATATCCTTTCGTGTGTTATATGAGAAGGAGGGTTAATCTTATTTAGCATACTATGAAATTCTTAAAGTGCTATATGTTTTTGAGCCAAACTCTGCTCTACTCACCTAAAATAATTTAAGCACGTCTATGTACACACACACACACACACACACACACACACACACACACACACACATATACCACAAAACAGGTTGAATTTATTTTAAGGCTTACTATTATTGTTCCCTCATCTAAATTATAATATGTCAGATTTTAGAATACTTAATTATAATTTAATTATAGGGAAAGTTGTTTGCCTTCTTGGATACAATTATGCAACAATATTTTTGGACTAAAGAAAGATTAATTGTGTATCTTTCAAAATATAAAACATTATATGTGACAGTTTACCAGAATTTTCCACTTTGCAGAACTTATTTTCTAATGATCTTAATTTTTAAAAATTATTTTTGTTCTGTAATCAAGATTTTTAAAATATTTATTTTAGTGTAGGCAGTTCCTTCTAAGGAAACCCATTCTGTGGATACAGATCAGCAACCTATAGTCTTAGAGGGTGGCGCTGTACATTAAGCAGTTAATTTACTCTCTCATGGTCAGAAAGAGAGTATATATTATTGCAGGCAAGATTCAAACCGAGGCCTTCCTAACTCTGAGGCCAATCCTTTATCGCACTGCTTCTCCTAATAATTATAGATAAAAAAAACCCTGTTTGTAAGCAATTAATCTATTATTTTGATTGAAATAATAACATAGGAGTAGTCAAACTTAAAAATGAAAAATTATTTCCGAAAATAAAATAAAGAATAAATTATTAAAATAAGGAGGAGGATTTTTCAAGCACGAGTATATCTAATTTTGATTCTTTTCCTATAATACTTTATTCTTAAAATTTATTTACTCAAGTCCTATTTTTTTCCTTCTCTTTTTTTAGGGTACTTTGAATCCTTATTGTGTGCTGTGGGATGACTCAAAAATGTAAGTGACAGATGTTTTCTTACCTTATTTTGGACTAAATATATTCAAAAGCACACTAAATTATTTGAGCAGCCTGCTAGTCAACAGGACTGTTTTCAAGTCAGTGGGATGTGTGTTACACCAGAAGAGAAAATATTCCCTTTGTTAAATCTGTAGGCAGCATGATAAATATGTTTGTATTGGATGCTACCAGGATAGACCTGCTTTACCAATGTGGAAGTCATGTTCCTGTGCAGATTTCAAGAGAACATTTTTATAATCTTTGATAGTTTAGAAATGGAGGGGTTGGCCTATTGTCTCAATGTGCTACATTAGTAACGCAGGCATTTGTTTTTTAGATTAAAATGCCAATGTGACTCCTTAGCCACTATGTGGACTACATTATTCAAAGCTATGCTGGATTTGAGTTCAGTGGTTTTTATTTAATTTAAACAATTGGGTAATATTTTTCATAGTTTTGTGGGGTAGATAAAATATTTATTGGACTGAATAACAGCCATCTTTCAATTATTTTTTTATATAAAACTATACTTAGAATACATGAGGTCAATTATCCGTTGCTTTACTGGTAATATGAGATCTGAGTAAATAGCCCTTGAACTGTTTGTTATTTATTTGGTTATTTATTTAAGCAAACTCTTACCCTAAAAATAATATTATGTCAATTTACTTTCCTGATGTCTGCTAAGTTCAGTAGTTGTTTTTGTAATGGTTGTCACTGTATAGGGCAGAAATAGCCTACCCCTACTTTCTCCTATTTCCTTTCCTTTTTTTTATGGGAGATAACTGGATCTTTCTCTGGTTTTTCCTATCTCTTCCCTTGGAAGTAGGTGAGGATGTGGTCTTTTCTCTGGTCACTGACTTCTTTCTATACCCTTTCTCTCTGGAATTTAATCAATCACGCTGTTAAAAAACAATTAGCTTACTTTTTTAGCTGAGGGGCAATATGATGACTTTCGAGTACACTTTATTCTATTTTCTGGAGTTTACTTCAAAAGAAAGTTATTAATGCAATCACAGTAGTTTAGAGCTTTCAGTTGAGAAAATTTCTAACATTCAGACTGAGGTCTAGCTCTCTGCTCTAATTTAAATTTCCATTTACCTCTAGGCTCTATGTTAGAGACAAAATCATGATACAGGAATTGTTTAGATTTTAAAAAAGGTACAGTATGTTTTAGTATTTATTACAGGACAGATCTGGGAATAGGAAGATGGAAAAAGAAACTCCCCTCACCCCCTTTATTAAACTTCCTTCAATCCCTAAAGAAATAGATATAAGTGGCGTCATCATGAGTCTTATGCTTTGAAATGCCTGTAGGAGTCTGATGACCTTCCATGAAGTTTATTTTTTCTACCACTACTTAGCCCTCCTTTTAGTTTCTTCTTTTAATCTCTCTTTTAGGTTTAGCTTCTTAAATCTTAGATGGGGTTTGGGATTGCTCTCTGCTCTCTGCAGTTGCCGTTCAGCTTTTGCAATCCGCTGTCTTTCCTCAAGTTCCTATCTCCAGAAGACTGAATATCTGTCCCTTTAAGAACTCTTAGGCGTGACTCAAGTCCACCTCATAGCTTAAAGATAACTAGAGTACCAAATCAATCTTAAGGCTGAAGGGAATGCCTGTCTCTTTGAACTACCAATCCCAGGCTTCCACTTTGTCCTCAAATTCCCATATATATTTTTTTTGTTTTAAATATAGTGCTTATGTGACATGCTCTGTCGTTGCAGATCTGAAATTATCTGTGATATGGTTACAGATTCTCTCTCTCTCTTTCTCCACTACTTTCCCCCAGGATCTGTTTTCTCTACTGGTAGCTTGGAATAGCTCCTTAGAATGTTATATATCAGATAAACATCTAGGATCTGATTTTCATACCAAGACCACCAATCTCCAGTAGTCAACTGAATCATAATCCGGCCAGTTTCCCTGAGATTTTTGCCTTTAACATCATGGCTAGACTACCTCTTTCTTAATTTCTGTCTTCATGCCTCTCTTCCATCTGGACCTGTGATTTCATCAGTATAGGGAGATCCCTGGTGAGGGAACTCCCCCTACCATTGCAGATCAGCAACAAATGTGTAATATTTATCCTTAGAGAGTTGTCTAGAGCACTGAAAGGTTAAGTGAATTACCCACAGTCACTCAGCCAATATGTGGCAGAGGTGAAATTTGAATCCATATCTTCCTGACTCCAAGGACAGCTCTCTATCCATTATGCCCTGCTGCCTCTCCCCTTTTACTGTGTTTTAAACTTCTTGGTTCATTCTAACCCCACTCTTTTACTTTTCTGACCCCTGAGGCAGTTCAGCTCCCCAGATTCAGATATCACTAAATTTGAACTACTTCTACCATATCAGAGTGCCTCATTTCAGCACTTACTTCCCTCTTTCCCTTCTCTTCTGTCTATGCTTTCAACATGTGCAAGATATTAAGAGTAGATTTTTGAAGGAGGTTATTTACAAGGTTAAATAAAGTATAAAATTCAGAAATAGTATTCTATGGCAAGGTAATTGGAGTGCATTTAAAAATACTCAGTTCTAGACTGTGGTCCCTATTCTCTAAGTGTTTCTCTCTCACTGTGTAATTCCTGGGAGTAGTTTGGTCATGATTTCCCTTAGGTTATGCCTGTCCAGCTCCTTTAATTTGTCCTAGAAGAGAATGATTCCAGAAAGAGATCTCATTCTTCAGGAATCCCCAACTATGACAACTGTCTCAATAAAAGGAAACATAGAACTCCAAACAGTGGGCTAAATCATCCTAGGGCAAAGTACCTCTAAAGAACAGTACCACAAGCTCAGTTAATAAATCTAGAACTCAAAGGTACTCAAATATGCCCATGTGTCTACTCCTAAAGAAATTAAAAAAAAGAAAAGGACTTGTTTCTGCAAAAAATGTTTTAATAGTAGCTCTTTTGTAGTGGCAAAGAATTGGAAACTGAAGGTGTGCTTATAATTTGGGCAATAGCTGAACAAGTTATGGCATATGTATGTGATGGAATGTTATTGTACTATAAGAAATGATGAAGGAGATATTGTCAGAGAAATATGGAGAACCTTGTATGAACTGATACAGAGTAAAGTGTACAGAACAAAAAAAATAATTTATATAGTAACAACAGTATTGGAAAGACAAAAATCTTTGAAAGATGAGATCTCTGATCAATAAATTGTTGTCGTTGAATCGTTTTTAGTTGTGTCTGACCCTTCATGACTCCATGTGGGGTATTCTTGGCAAAGATACTGGAGTGGTGTGTTATTTCCTTCTCTAGCTCATTTTACAGTTGAGGAAACTGAGGCAAACAGGGATAAGTAACTTGCCCAGACTTACACAGCTATCAAGTGTCTGAGACCAGATCTGAACTCAGGAAGATGAGTCTTCCTGACTCCATGCCCAGCAAGTCATCCACAGTGCTGCCTAGTTGCTCAGATCAACACATTGACTACACACCATTCTAGAATACTCATGATAAGCCCTGCCACCTACCTTCTGACACAATGTACAGAATGATAGATTTTGAGAGAGGACATGGCCAATATGAGAATTTGTTTTAAATGACTCCAAATGATTATAACACAGGTTTTATTTTCCTTGCTTAATTAAGGGTGGAAGGGAAAGAAGATGGATCTTTGAAAATAAAATGAAATTTCATTTTAGAAACTGTACTCACTTTTTTTGAGGAGAGCTAGTATGGATAAAAACACTAATAAAGTTCCCTCTCTGGTTCTTATAGATAGCTAGCTTCTACCTGCACAACATCCCAGATAAAAAATACTAAGTGGAAACAGGTGTGTTTTGGAGATGGTTGGTTTTCTTGCAGTACTCAAGGGTTGGTTGTATTAGAACCATGACCAATAGTATGATTTTATTCACTTACTAATTTATTCATTCATTAAACAAACTTTTTTAAATACTATTTGTACATTACTAGACTAGATGCTGAGGGAGATGATTTAGATTTTTTCCAGTTTAGCTGCTAACATATGCAAAATATTTATTTTGGAGGATTTATCTTTGTCTCTCTGTCATCCAGTAAAGGATCTGACACATATTGTGTGCTTCATATTCGTTTATTTGAATTGAATTGAATAGGAAGATATGAAAAAATGTAATATATGAATATATGATATATATCTGAGATACAGGAAAAATCACTGTCTCTTCCTACTACAGGAAGTTCTTAGAATGAAGAATGTTTTGGACATACTAATTAAAATATGCAACTTCTATTGGTTCTTTGTAGTGCCAGTGAGATATTCATAGAGCCTTCAGCGGCTATGAATATGCAAACACAGTTCTGAATTGCAAAATATAACACACTCTCCAGATGAAAGACAGAACTAAAACATTTATTCAGACATCAGAAAGCCGAATCCCAACACCAGAAAAATGATCCATCATAGCAACAAAGAAATCCATCAGAGTAACCAAGAAGTCTATACCCATTATCAGGCCTTCCCACAGAAAGAATCCCCTAAGCAAAATGCCCTTCTCTCATTCACAGCTAGATGCCTGCTTTCTCTGTCCTTCCCAGCTCTAACTGGTCTGACCAACTTCCTCTCAGCTCACCTCCAGCTCTAGCCCTCCCTGTTCTACCTATTCAGTAAGGTCTTCCCACAACAGGCTTCATGTGACTAAAACTCATATAACTTAAGCTTCCATGTGACTTAAGCAGATCACTTAGGCCCACTAATGGTTGGGAAAGAGATTCCCATTTCATTAAAATACATTAATTTCATTAAAAATACCCTGACAGTACCTTCTTAAAATTCTTATTACCTGCAAAATTGAGGTTTCATGCTTTTCCCAGTTGTGATAGAGGTGAAGGACAATACATAAGGCCAATAGAGGTATTTCTTTTTTTTATAGCTGCTGCCTTTGAGGTAAAATTCTTCTTTAACAGTGGTCCATTCTGCCTAAGCAGGCAGAAGTGGGCCACTCTGGCAACACCTCCTAAACAGATAAAAAATAGTGCCTTGTGGGCACTCTGTGAGTTATCAGAACCCCATTGGATTTCTAAGGAGAACTCATACCAGTCAAGTTTTAGAGGACTTTTCACTATCATCATCCATACAGTCTTTTCCAATAGTCTCATATGACTCTGGTAATGAACACCAATTACTTCTACTGGGTTTTCCAATTCTTGAGAATTGGATTATTGAATTATAGGTTTTAGAGCCATGGCGACTTCAGTGATCACACACAGGTCTAGATCTAGATCTGGATTCTACCTTAGGGGCTGTATGGTGCAACCTATTCATCTTATATATGAAGTAACCAAGGTCTAGGGAAGCTAAGTGACTGCCTAAGGTACATAGATAATTTTGTGTTACGAAATCATCATCTTCATTATTAATATTATTGTTGTTGATATTATTATTAACTATAACCTTAGCATTTATATGGTGCTTTAAGGTTTATAAAGCACTTTACATATGCTATTTTAATTAATCCTGACTACAACCCTGTGAGGTATGCTATTAATATGACCACTTTTTTAAAAAATGAGGAGAATTCGCCTGAGAGAGGTTGTTACTTACCATGGGGTAAACAGAGTTAGTTGAGTTTGAATCAGGATTTGAACTCAGGTCTTTCTGACTCTATAGCATTCAATTTATAAATCAGTAAAAAACTTTATAAATCAGTAAAAGACTTTATAAATCAGCAAAATCATGCACTGTTGTAAACCAAGATCATAAACAGAGGCATTATGTTGGAACAAGGATAAGTCTACCCCTGTGGCTTCTGAATATGAGCTTTACAAATAAGATTTCCTTTTTACATTTGAAAATGAAACATTGAAGTAACTTGCCTTATATCAAGAAAGAGAAAATGCAATTATCCCCACTCCTGCCACCACAGTAGTTTGCACCAGAACTGGTACTTGAACCTTGGGCTTGTTCATTCAGAACCTGCATTCTTTCTTCTGTGCCACACAGAAGAGAAAATTAAGGTTCAAAGCTATGGTATCATCTGCCTCATTCTATATAGATACTCTGTAGAAAAACTAAGATTTGTGATGAGTCCTGTGATTCTCAAATGTATGCTGGTACATAGAAGACCTGGCACTTACAATGTCAATTTCTTCCCCAAGTCTTTCTCCCACCAGGGACTTCTCCCTGAAGAGAATCTTGAACCAAATGTCTTTTCTTTAAGCTCTCACCCACTCTACCTCTCATGCTCTCAAAGAATTAAGTAATCAATGTCCACCAATAAGGAAAGTCTTATGACTGGTTACGATTATTTTGGTGTTGTCTCCTTTAAGGAGTTAACATATAATGGAAGTGCCAGTCTTCTAAATATTTACCTAATATAATTGAAGAGCGAGGAAATATATGGATCATATAAACTTCTCACACTTTCATAGGAATGTTAATAGTTTACATTTTACAAATGAAGATACTAAATGCCAGGACAGTGAAATGACTTGCCTGTGGACACCCATCTGATTAATGTCAGACACTAGAGACAAGAGCTGGACTCTCTGCCTTCCCACCCCACTAACGTTTCTGTTTTACCACATAGCATCTCAAAATTTGTTCCAGGGAAGGAACACAATTGTTTGATTTTAACTACAGAGTCTACATTGAGAGTACCTGGTACTTCGTATGGTCCCCTAAATCCTGTCAATCAATCAACCGTCAGTCAATGAGTATTTATTAAGCACTTATTATGTGCCATCTACTATGCTAAGTGTTGGGAATGAAAATACAAGCAGAAAAAAAATTAAAACAGCCCCTCTCAAAAGAGCTTACTGGACAAAGAAAACACACAAAAAGGGAATAAAAAAGAGAGGAAAAAAAAAGAAGGTGTGAGTGATGTGGGCATGATGGAAGAGTCCAGATTTCAGCCTGGTGGGAAATGAAGAATTTGATGTTCCTCTCCATCTCCTGTTTCTGTCTTTCTCATTTGCAGCCTTTCCTACCTCTGTTTCTTAGGATTCTGGATTTCCTTCAAGACTCAGCTAAAGCACTACATTATGCATAAAGACCTTTCCTGATTGTGCTCCCATACCCCAGTTGCTCATGGACTTCCACCCAAAACTACTTTATATTCTTATTGTATATTTCATATTTGTACTTATGCATGTACATGTTGTCTCACTCATTTGCAAGTAAGTTTCTTGAGGGTAGGAGATGTTGCATGTTTTCCTTTCTATTTCTAGCACTTAGCCCAGCATCTGGCTGGTTGATTAACTGACTGGCATAAACAGACTGCAGCCTGTTAACACTGGTGACTTCAGGAACAGTAGTGGAAAAGATATCAAGGATGTGTATGACTGGGAAAGGATGTGGGCAGGTCACACAATGAAAGTTAGAAGCCAGAGGTCCAAGTCTCAAGGGTAGTAATGGAAAACTTGGACCATGTATCTGTTGCTTCTAACTCTCAGTATGTGACCTATCCAGAAGAGGAAAGGCTACTTCTCTGTCACTTGTTCTTAAAAGATCAAAATAATCAGATCCTAGAGATTTATTTTTAAAATGTCTTTATTTGTCTTTTACAGATTAAGGTAGTCATAAAACAAAATATACAAGTATTACTGGCCGACTACATTGTAATAGCTTGTTTGGATAGCTTGTTTTTCAGATCTGTAGAAAAAATCAGAAAATACAAACTTCTTAATTGATTTTATTATGTGATTAAATTTTCAAGGTAAAAATCTAAAGATTTTTATAAAAAAGCAAAGATTAAATTGCTTTGAAGCAGATTAAATCTTAAGATATTAGAATAATTGTCCAGTAGTTTCTATAATCTGATATTACTAGATTTTCTCTCATTTCTAGATTTTCCTTAATGTTATAGAAAAATCAAAAGATTACAAAGATTTTTTAATATTTTCATTTTTCTTTTCTCTTCAAATGCAGTATTGGATGTGACCTTTGTTCTCCTTTTTTAAAAACATTTTTATTAAAGTTTTGAATTTCAAATTCTGTCCCTCCAACCTTATGCTTCCTCCCTCTCTAAGATGATAAGCAATCAGATATAGGTTAGATATGTGCAATTATGTAAAACGTTTCCATACTAGTTATTTTGTATAAGAAGACTCAAATTAAAGAAAAAAATGAAAGTGAAAAATAGCATACTTCAATCTGTATTCAAACAATACCATTTCTTTCTCTGGAAGCAGATAGTATATTTCATCATTAGTCTCTTGGGATCACCCTAGATCATTGTATTGCTGGGAATAGCCAAGTCATTGACAGCTCTTCATCTAGTATTGCTGTTACTGTATACAACCTTCTTCCTGGTTCTTTTCACTTCATATACATAAAGTCATGTGCATTAAGTCTTTCTAGGTTTTTCTGAAATTATCCTGCCTGTCACTTCTTATAGCATAATAATATTTCATTGCAGTCACATACCACAACTTAATTAGCCATTCCCCAATTGATGGGTATCTCTTCCATTTCCAGTTCTTAGCCACCACAGAAAGAACTGCCGTACATATTTTTGTACATATAGGTTCTTTCCCCTCTCCTTTTTCTTTGAATGTCTTTGGAATATAGAACTACCGGTGGTATTACTGGACCCTTTGGACATAGTTCCAAATCACTCTCTAGAGTGATTGGATCAGTTCACAGTTCCACAAACAGTGCATTACTGTCTCCATTTTCCCATATTTCCTCCGATGTCCAACATTTTTCTTTGTTGTCTGTCATATTAACCAAATCTGATATGAGAGGTGGTACCTAAGAATTGTTTTAATTTGCTTTCTCTAATCAATGGTAATTTAGAGCATTTTTTTCATATGACTATAGATAGCTTTGATTTCTTTGGCTGAAAACTGCCTGTTCATATGCTTTGACCATTTGTCAACTGGAGAATGACTTGCATCTTTAGAAATTTGACTCAGTTCTCTATATATTTGAGAAATGAGGCCTTTATCAGAGATACTTACTGATTGCAAAAATTTTACCCAGTTTTCTGCTTTCCTTATAATTTTGCTTGCATTGGTTTTGTTTGTGCAAAACCAGTTCATTTTATACAATCAAAATTATGGTTTATATTTTGTAATGTTCTTGGGTTCTACATTCTTTCCTTATCCACAAATCTGACAGATAAACTATTCCATGCTATCTTACTTTGTTTAATGTATCACCCTTTATGTGAAAATCATGTACCCAAGATCTTCTTTTGGTGTATGGTGTGAGTTGTTGGTCTACACCTTATTTCTGACATAGTTTTCAGTTTTCCCAGTAGTTTTTGTCAAAAATGAATTTTTGTTCTAAAAGCTTGGCTCTTTGAGTTTATAATATACTAGATTGCTATGGTCATTTACTATAAGGTAATATGTACCTAATCTGTTCCACTGATCCCCCACTCTGTTTCTTAGACAGTACCAGATTGTTTTGATAATTACCACTGTATAATATAGTTTCAGATTTGTTATGGCTAGCCCTTCTTTTGTATTTTTTTCATTGATTCCCTTGATATTCTTGAGTTTTTTTTTCTTTCAGATGAATTTGTTTTTATTTTTTCTAGCTCTATAAGAAAAATTTGATAGTTTGATTTATATGGCACTGAATTAATGGGTTAATTTAGGTAGAATTGTCATTTTTATTATATTGGGTTGGTCCGTCCAAGAGCAATTAATATTTCTCCATTTGTTATATCTGACTTTATTTGTGTGAAAATTTGTTTTATAATTGTTCTCATATAGTTCCTTGGTTTGTCTTGGCAGGTAGACTTCCATTTATTTTCTATTTATTTTAAATCAAATTTCTCTATCTCTTGCTACTGGACTTTGTTGGTAACATAGAAAGGCTGATGAACTATATGCATTTATTTTGTATCCTGCAACTTTGCTAAAGTTGTTAATAATTTCAAATGGTTTTTTGGATGATTCTCTAGGATTTTCTAAGTATAACATCCTGTCATCTGCTAAGAGTAACAGTTTTGTTTTCTCATGGACTATTCTAATTCCTTTCTTTTTTTCTCTTATTGCTATAGCTAATATTTCTAGTACAATATTTAAATAATACAGATGATAATGGCATCCTTACTTCACCCCTGATTGTACTGGGGAGCCATCCAGCTTATCCCCATTACAGATAATGCTTGATGGTGGCTTTAGGGAAATATTACTTATCATTTATAGGTAAGCTCTCCAGTGTTTTTGATAGAAATGGATGCTGTATTTTGTCAAAGACTTTTTTTGCATTTATTGAGATAATCATATCACTTCTATTTTGTTATTGATATGGTTAATTGTGCTGATAGTTTTCCTACTATTGAACCAGCTCTGCATTCTTGGTATAAATCCTACCTGGTCATAGTGTACGATCCTTGTGATATATTGTTATAATCTCTTTGCTAATGTTTTCCTACTATTGAACCAGCTCTGCATTCTTGGTATAAATCCTACCTGGTCATAGTGTACGATCCTTGTGATATATTGTTATAATCTCTTTGCTAATGTTTTCCTTAAAATTTTGCATCAATGCTGATTAGGAAAATAGGTCTATAACTTTCTTTCTCTGTTTTGGTTCTTCATGGTTTAGGTATCAGCACCATATTTGTGTAGTAAAAGGAATTTGGTAGGAGTTTGGTATTGGAATTAATTTTTCTTTAAATGTTTGGTAGAATTCACTTGTGATTCCATCTGGTCCTGGAGATTTTTTTTTTTCTTAGTTCATTGATGTTCCATTTATTTGTATAAAATGGATTATTTATTTCTTCTTCTGTTAATCTGCAATAGATACATACATACATACACATACATATATCCATATATATATATATATATGATATCCATCCATTTCATTTAGATTATCAAATTTATTGGCATGTGATTGGGCAAAATAGCAATCTAAGACAATTCCATCTTCATTGGTGGTGAATTCATCCCTTTCCTTTTTGATACTGGTAATTTGGTTTTCTTTTTTCCATTTTTTAATCAAACTGATCAATAGTTTATCTGTTTTATTGGTTTTTCCATAAAAACCAGTCTAGCTTTATTTCTCAGTTCAATGGTTTTCTTATTTTTAATTTTATTAATTTCTCCTGTGATTTTCAGCATTCCCAATTTGGTGTTTAATTGGGGATTCTTAATTTGTTCTTTTTCTTGTTTTTTTTTTAGTTGCACATCCAATTGATTTATTTGCTTTTTCTCTCTGTATTGATGCAAGCAATTAGAGATATACAATTTTCCCTGAGTATTATTTTGGCCGCATCCCATAAATTTTGGTATGTTTTCTCACTGTTGTCATTTTCCTTAATGAAATTATTGATTATTTCTATGATTTGTTCTCTCACCCATTTATTTTTAGGATTAAATTATTTAATCTCCAATTAATTTTTAAACTGTCTTTCCATTGTTCATTCTTAGATGTAATTTTTACTGCATTATGATCTGAAAAGGATTCATCTATTATTTTTGTTTCTCTGTATATGGTTGTGAGGTTTTTATGTCCTAATACATGGTCACTTTTTCTGTAGGTGCCACATACTGCTGAGAAAAAAGGTATATTATTTTCTATTCCCATTCAGTTTTCTCCAGAGGTCTACCATATCTAACTTTTACAGAATTTTATTCACCTCTTTGACTTCTTTCTCATTTGTTTTTTGGTTAGATTTATCTAATTCTGAGAGAGGAAACTGAGGTCCCTTACTGGTATAATTTTCTTATCTATTTCCTACGTAACTCATTCAACTTCTCTTTTAAAAATTTAGATGCTATACCACTTGGTACATATATGTTTAGTATAAATATGACTTCATTGTCAATGGCATCTTTCAGCAAGATATAGTTTCCTTTCTTATCTCTTTTAATTAGATCTCTTTTTGCTTTTGATTTGTCTGAGATCATGATTGCTACCCATGATTTCTTTACTTCAGCTGGAGCATAATAAATTCTGCTCCATCCCTTTACTTTTATCCTGTGCATATCTTCCTGTTTGAAATGTGTTCCTTGTAAATAACATATTGTAGAATTGTGGCTTTTAATCCATTCTGCTATCTGCTTTTGTTTTATGGGTAAGTTCATCCCATTTACATTTATAGTTACAATTACTATGTATGTCCCTCCATGCTATTTTCCCCTTGTTTATCCTCTCTTGTTCTTATCCCACCTCCAAATGTTTTACTTCTAATCACTACCTTCCCCAGGATACCCTCCCTTTTTTCATTCCTCCTCCCCCATTCTATTATTCCCCATCCTTTTTTTTTAATTGCTTAGAGGGTAAGATGATCTCTGTATCAAACTGGGTATATTTGTTATTCCCTTTTTGAGCCAATTTTGATGATCTATTATGTTCCTGGGAGTTTTTATTTTTCTATCTCTTTCAGATAGCAATCAGTGAATTCTTTTAATTTTCATTTTGCCCTCTGGTTCTAGTATATCAGGACAGTGTTCTTTGATAACTTCTTGAAAGATATTGTCCAAGCTTTTATTTTTATCATAGCTTTCAGGTACTCCAATAATTCTTTTATTATCTCTCCTAGATCTATTGTCTAGGTTAGTTGTTTTTCCAATGAGAAATTTCACATTTTCTTTTTTTTTAACTTTTTAAATTTTGTTTTACCATATTTTGATGTCTTATGGAGTCATTAGCTTCCATTTGCTCAGTTGTAATTTTTAAGGAATTATTCTGTAAAGTAAACACTTGTACTTCCTTTTCCATTTGGCCAATTCTGTTTTTAGGGAGTTATTTTCCTTGGTAAACTTTTGTATATCTTTTCCCATGCTATTCGCTTTTTTTGTGATTCTCTTGAATTACTCTCATTTCTGTTCCCAAGTTTTCTTCTATTTCTCTAATTTGATTTTTAAAATCCCTTTTAAACTCTTGCAGGAATTCTTTTTGGGCTGAGACCAAATTATATTTTTCTTTGAAGCTTCACATGTAACTATTTTGACACTATTGTCCTCTCTTAAGTTTATGCCAGACCTGCACTATTTGGCAGTAGGCAGGGGCCAAAATTAAAATATGCTAAATTTTTTCGAGCCAAAGATAGATTACACTAGCGACAGATTGATAATAATTGATTGCCATGGGTCACATGACAAACAGGAGAGTGCACAGTGGCAACCTTCCATTTTTCTTGGGCTGCCTGAAATCCTTTGGGAGACCACAAGTAGCCCATTTGCTGTATGTTGTGCAGGCCTGCTTTATGTGTTGATCCTCCTTCTCACCAAGTTCCTTTTTGGTTCTTGCTCACTTTCTGTTCTTCTTTGTGACTTGGTGTTTTTATGTGAGAGTTAGCCTTTGGTCCTGCACTTTACTAAGTTTTTTGTTTTGGACTTAAAATCTTACTACTGACTTTCAGTGCATTTCAGGGCTTAACTATTCACTTTCGTTAGAGGATAGGCTTCCTTGCTGGTTTGTACTGGGGAATAGGGTTTTCCAGTTGGTCTCCCCTGAGTGTGGGGTTTAGCTGCTCCTGACTGGGGCTTTGCTGCTGTGTTGCTATGGCAATAGAGTCTTTCTGGTGGCTGGCCTTGGAGGAGAGATCTTGTTGCTGGTTGGTCTCAGGAGTTGCTATGGAAACAGGGCCTCTCTGCTAGAAGGTCCCAGAGGAAAGATTTTCTTGCTGGTCTGCCATGATGTTGGATTGTTATGAAAACAGAGTCTCACTGCTGGCAGGTCCTAGGATCAGGAGGATCTAGCTATTGGCTAGCCCTGGGAATGTATGGCTTTACTACTGGTCAGCAGTGGGATCAAGGCCTCACTAGTGGCTTATGCTGGGGATAGGGTGACTGGGGTGGGGTCTTGCTGCACTGAATAGACTGCTCACTTGCCTAGGGGGTTGCTGGTGTGTAAGGGGTCAGGGGCTTGCTGTTAGAATTCCCTAGGCTTGGAGCCTTGCTGCAGGCCTCCTGCTATGAAGTTGAGGTTGATTAGTACCAGTCTAGGCCCTCATACCCTTTCCACTCCAGTGAGACACATCTTTCTTGCTGTGCTAGTAAGCTGCTTCTTTGTTCCTAGATCAATTCTGAGATGATTTTCTAGTTGTTTGGAAGGGAATTTGGGAGGATTTCAGAAGATTCCTTCTTCACTCTCCATCTTGGCACTGGAAGTCAAAAATATTTTTTTAATACTATTCCCTCACACAAAATCATAGAGCATTATAACGTACAAAAAAATCAAAATCCCAAAGGGCGATGGGAAAACAAAAGTTGAGTGCATATACATATATGTGTGTATATGTGTATACATATTATATATATATACACACACACATGTATGTATGTATACATTATATGCTTAAAGAGAGAGAAGATACATGTACTGATTCAATGTTACCATATAACTGATTATGGTATGAGTAAGAGGTGGCATAAGGGCATTATCAAATATATATATATATGGCCAAACTCAGAGGTGACCTCGTTGTGTAGCAAGAAAAATAAGAGATGGACAGATCACATTCTACACTAATATTAAGAAGAGATCATAGTGCATTGGGTGGAGCCTCTATAAAGGAATCTTAGAAAGTCACAGACAAGGATTGTGAATAATAAGAAGACATTACATTCTCTACTAGTAGATGGAAACTTAGATTGTAGATCTATTGAAGTACTGAGAAGTTAACCTATAAAATCCTACTTTCTCTCTGCAATTAGAAGAAGGCTGAGGTTTGTAATATTCTGTAACAACAGTAAGTGTAAACCATGTTACATTCTATCTCTAGGTTTGCTTCCAGTATGGCAGGATGTCATCCATTTACACCCACAGCAGTTATTTCCTTCTATGATTTTTCAGATATCGTGAAACACTGAATCATGCTTTCTGAATCTTGCATTTCAATTCTAACAAGCAAAAACGCCAAGATCAACCCTTCAACTTTTCGGAGCTTTCTCTCTTTGCAAATGTATCCCAAAGTTTGGCAGTTTTACAGACTTCTAAAATAAAGCTCATAGAAAAGTCTGTCTTCTTTTGTGCAGAAATAAAATGTTCATATAATAGTCAGAGAATAATACTAGCCTACAACAGACTATTTTATGTTAGCTTAAATTGATTGCTGGTGTAATATTTGCTATGTTTGTAGAGAAATATGTCAATTTAATAGGAGTGCAAATAGAAATATAGCAAATAGCAATATATTTCTACAAAATATAGAGAAAGTATATTCAAACCTTGGATGGTAGAGCATTTCTTTTGTTTATAATTGTCTGCCCTGTAGAGAAAATTATGTTTAAATTGTGTGTAATGCCACTATATCCCTGGTTATCTGGAAAAAAAAATTATCCTTCATAATTCATTTTATTTAGTTTCCCACTTTCTTTTGTCATTTTTTCCTTTAATTTTTTTTAATTTTTAATTATTTTATTTATTTTTTTTAATGTTCTACAATCACAACCACAAAACTTAGATTTTTACTTATACCTACCCCTATTACCCCACCTCCTTCCCCAGGACAGCTTACAGTTCTATACGGGATCTACATATACTTTTCTATTGAATATATTTTCACTATAGTCATGCTATGTAGACGAAATGAAATGAATGGAAGAAATCATATAACAAATCAAAATATAATACACACACAAACACATGCAAACATGATCTGCTACATCGTACAAATGAATTCCATAGTTCTTTCTCTGAGGGTGGAAGGCATTTTGCCTTAGAAAACCATTGGGAATTTTTTTTTTAAGTTCTTGCATTATTATGAAGTTCCAAGTCTACCAGAAAAAAATTTCACAAACTGTGGTCATTGTTGTGCACAAAGTTCTCCTGGTTCTGCTCCTTTCACTCAGCATCAGATCATATCAGTCCTTCCAGGACTTTCTGAAGTCGTCTTGTTCATCATTTCTTATGGCACAATAGTACTCCATTACATTCATATGCCATAATGTATTCAGCCATTCCCCAATTGATGGACATCCCTCTTGATTTCCAGTTTTTGGCCACTACAAAGAGTGCTGCTATAAATATTTTTGTACATGTGGGACCCTTTCTCATTTTTATGATCTCTTGGGGATACAGTCCTAGTAGTGATATTGCTGGGTCAAAGGGTATGCACATTTTTGTAGCCCTTTGAGCATACTTCCAAACCACTCTCCAGAATGCTTGGATGAGCTCACAGCTCCACCAACAATGAATTAGTGTTCCAACTCTCCCACATCCTCTCCAAAATTTATCATCTTCCTGTTCTGTCATGTTTGCCAATCTAATTGGTGTGATGTGGTACCTCAGAGTTGCTTTGATTTGCATCTCTCTAATCAACAGTGATTTAGGGCATTTTTCCATATGATTATAGGTATCTTTAATTTCTTCCTCTGAAAATCGTCTGTTCATGTCCTTTGACCATTTATGAACTGGGGAATGACTTGTACAGTTGTACATCTGAGTCAGTTCTCTATATATTCTAGAAATGAGGCCTTTATCCCTGAGATTAGCTATAAAAATTCTTTCCCAATTTACTACATCCCTCTGAATTTTGGTTGCATTGGGTTTGGTTGTGCAAAAACTTTACAGTTTAATGTAATCAAAATTACCCATCTTGCATTTCATAATGCTTTCTATCTCTTCTTTAGAAAAAAATTTTCCCTTCTCCATAAATCTGATAAATACACTATTCCTTGCTCCTCCACTTTGTCCATAGTATCAATCTTTATACATAGTTTGTGTACCATTTTGGACTTTATTCTTGTGTATGTTGTCAGGCATGAGTCTATGCCTAGTTTCCACTACACTGTTATCCAGTTTTCCCAGCAATTTTTGTCAGACAGTGAGTTCTTATCCCAGAAGCTGGGGTCCTTGGGTTTATCAAACAGGAGGTTGCTATATTCGTTGCCTACTACTTCTTGAGGGTCAAGTCTATTCCACTTGTGTACCTTTCTGTTTCTTAGCCAATACCAAGTCTTTTGATAATTGCTGCTTTATAGTACAATTTGAGATCTAGTAGTGCTAAGCCACCTTGCCTAGTATTTTTTTCATTAGTCCCTTTGATATTCTGAGTCTTTTGTTCCTCCAGATGAATTTTGACATTATTTTATCTAGCTCTAGAAAATAATTATCTGATAGTTTAATTAGTATGGCACTAAATAACTAAATTAATTTAGGTAGAATCGTCATTTTTATTATATTAGCTTGGCCTACCCATGAGCAACTGATGCTTTTCCACTTACTTAGATCTGACTTTATTTGTGCAAAAAGTGTCTTATAATTGTGTTCATATAGTCCCTGGGATTGTTTTGGCAGGTCATCTCCCAAGTATTTTATAGTGTCTACCCTTTAAATGGGATTTATCTTTCTATCTCTTGCTGTTGGACTTTGTTGCTAATATATAGGAATGCAGAAGATTTGTGTGGGTTTATTTTGTAACCTGAAACTCTGCCAATTGTTTATTATTTGAACTAGCTTTTTACTTGAGTCTCTGGGATTCTCTAAGTATATCATCATATCATCTGCAAAGAGTAATAACAGTTTCTTCTTTGTATATTCTTATTCCTTCAATTTCTTTATCTTGTCTAATTGTTACAGCTAACAATTCTAGTACCATATTGAATAACAGTGGTGATAATGGACATCCTTGTTTTACCCCTGATCTTATTGCAAATGCATCTAGCTTATCCCCATTGCATATAATGCTTGCTGAAGGTTTTAGGTAGATACTGCTTATTATTTTATGGAAAGTTCCCTTTATTCTTATGTTCTCCAGTGTTTCTCCTAGAAATGGGTGTTGTATTTTGTCGAAAGCTTTTTCTGCATCTATTGAGATAATCATGTGGTTTTTGTTAGTTTTGTTGTTATGATCGATAATGCTAATAGTTTTCCTAATATTGAACTAGCCCTGCATTCTTGGTATGAATCCTACCTGATCATGATAAGATGCTGTATTTGCTTTGCTAAAATCTTTTTTAAAATGTTTGCATCTATATTCATTAGAGAAATTGGTCTATAATTTTCTTTCTCTGTTTTGTCTCTTCCTGGTTTAGGTATCAAAACCATATTTGTATCATAGAAAGAATTTGGGAGGACTCCTTCTTCCCCAATTTTCAAAACTAGTCTATATAGTATTGGAATTAACTGTTCTTTAAAGGTTTGATAGAATTCACTTGTAAATCCATCTGGCCCTGGAGATTTTTTCCAAGGGAGTTCACTGATGTCTTGTTCAATTTCTTTTTCTGAGATGGGATTGTTTAAGTATTCAACTTCCTCTTCTGTTAATCTGGGCAATTTGTATTTTCTAAAATACTCATCCATCTCATTTAGATTATCGAATTTGTGGGCATAAATTTGGGAAAAGTAATTTCTAATTATTGTTTTAACTTCCTCCTCATTGGAGGTGAGTGTACCCCTTTCATTTTTAATATTAGTAATTTGATTTTCTTCTTTTTTTAATCAAATTGACCAAAGGTTTATCAATTTTATTAGTTTTTTATTTATTTATGATTTATTATTTATTAATTCAATAGTGTTCTTAATTTCAATTTTATTACTCTCTTCTTTGGTTTTCAGTATTTCTAATTTGGTATTAACTTGGGGATTTTCAATTTGTTCTTTTTCTAGCTTTTTCAGCTGCATGTCCAAGTCATTGAGCTCCTCTTTCTCTATTTTATTTATGTAGGCATTCAAAGATATAAAATTTCCCCTAAGAACTGCTTTTGCAGTATCCCATAAGATTTGGTAGGTTGTCTCATAATTGTCATTCTCTTGAATGAAGTTGTCAATTGTTTCTATGATTTCTTCTTTAAACCACTCCTTCTGGAGGATTAGATTATTTAGTTTCCAATTGAGTTTTGGTTCATCTTTCCATGGTCTTTTATTACATATGATTTTTATTGCATTATGATCTGAGAAGGATGCATTGATTATCTATGCATTTCTGCACTGGATTGTGAGGTTTTTATGTCCTAGCACATGGTCAATTTTTGTAAATTGGCTATGTACCACTAAGAAAAAGGTATATTCCTTTCTATTCCCATTCAGTTTTCTCCAGAGATCTATCATATCTACCTTACCCAGAGTTTTATTTACCTCCTTAACCTCTTTCTTATTTATTTTGAGGTTAGATTTATCAAGTTCAGAGAGGGGGAGTTTGAGGTCCCCCACTAGTATAGTATTGCTGTCAATATTTCTTCCTTCAACTCCCCCAACCTCTCCTCTAAGAATTTGGATGCTATATCTTTTGGAGTATACATATTTAGTAGTGATATTGTTTCATTGTCTATGGTGTCTTTTAGCAGGATATAGTTTCCTTCCTTATCTCTATGTATATCCCTTTTATATTTCATAATAGATGTGCAATTCTCAAGATTAACAGGTATCATCTTCCCTCATAAGGAGATAAACAGTTTGCCCAAATTGAGTAACAAGTTCCCCCCACCCCATTTACCTTTTTATGATTGTCCTGAGACTTTCATTTGAGGATCGAATTGTCTATTAAGTTCTGGTGTTTTTGTCAAGAAGGTCTGGAAATCCCTTACTTCATTGAATGACCTTCTCCTTGCCTGAAATGTTATACTGAACTTTGCTGAGTAGTTGATCCCTGGTTGTAGTTCCATCCAATTTGCCTTATGGAATATTGGATTCCAATTCCTTCCATCTTTTAATGTAGAAGCTGCGAGATCCTGTGTGATCCTGACCGTAGCTCCTCGATATTTGAATTGTTTCTTTCTGGCTGCCTGTAGTATTTTCTCCATCATTTGACAGTTCTGGAATTTGGCAGTGATATTTCTTGGGGTTTTGAGTTTGGGATCCCTTTCAGGAGGTGAATAGTGGATTCTTTCAATGACTATTTTGCCCTCTGGATCTAGCACTTCTGGGCAGTTTTTCTTGATGATTTCCTGGAAGATATTGTCCAGACTCTTTTTTCCATCATGGCTTTCTGGCAGGCCAATAATTTTTAAATTTTCTCTCCTGGATCTATTTTCCAGTCAGTGGTTTTTTCAATTAGATATTTTACATTTTCTTCTATCTTTTCATTCTTTAGATTTGGTTTGATTGATTCTTGCTGTCTCAGAGTCATTAGCTTCTACTTGCCCAATTCTAATCTTTGTCAAATTCTTTTCTTCAGTTAAATTTTGCATCTCCTTTTCCATCTGTCCAATTTTTCCTTTTAAGGAGTTATTTTTTCCAGTTAATTTTTGTACTTCCTTTTCCATTTGTCCAATTTTCCCAGTTAGATTTTGTTTTTCTTTTTCCATTTGACCAACAGTTCCTTTTAGCGAGTTATTTTTCTCCAATTAATTTTTGTACTTCCTTTTCCATTTGTTCAATTTTCCTTTTCAAAGAGATGTTCTCATCAGTGAATTCTTTTTTTATAATTTTAAAATCATTGGCCAGTTTTTTTTTCTATTTTCTTCTTCAGCTGTTTCAAGAGAGCTGTTTGTGCATGCAAGCAGTTCATAGACCCTTCTGAAGTTTCAGATGGAAGTACAGTCTCAGTACTGACCTCTTTGTTATTTGTATTTTGGCCCTAATCCCCATAGAAAGATTCCATGGTTTTTTCATGCTTATTTTGCTTTTTTTATTCATGATGCTGACTGTGCGTTGTGGCTTCTGGTTCTTTCAGTTAGAAGGTGCAGAACTTGGTGTTGAGCTGACTTGTGTGAAAAAGCTAAGAGCAGGTTTTTGTTTTGTTTCCCCGATTAACCCTGGGGTTAGCTTGTTAAGTGTGGGGGAGGAGTGGTCTGATGGGAGATCTGCTCAGCTGAACTGAGGCAAAGGCAAGCCCAGAGGATGGTGATCCCAGCTGCTGTTGTCTTCCTGATCCCCCCTGGAGTGCTGAAGCACGCCTAGATGCTAGTGTGGGTTCCCACCCCTCCTGGGGCTCCTCTCCTGGCCCTGAGGCTTGCCTGGGTCCTAGTGCAAGTTTTCTCTGCCCTGTGTCCTCTGTCCTTCTGGTTTGCCTCTGTCACAGTAGGAGGAATCCCCCTTACCTATCTTCCTAGCCCCAGGTGTTATGAGACTATTTGCCCCCTCTGCTGTTTCCGCTGATCCAGGATTTTTCTGGGAAAATTTTTATGTTTCTTTCACGGTCACCAGCAGGGAGGAGTGAGCATTTACTGATCACTGTGCCATCCTGGCTCCCAGAAGTTCAAGTAGGTAACTTACCAATGTTTAATATGCAGGCTGAAAATCTCAGTACCTGCTGTGCTGATATCTGGCACTCAGTGGCTGCCACTCCTTCAGCTCTGCTGGTCTCCCACCCTTGGGTGCCGCTCTGCTGGTTCTGCCTGCTGCTCTCAGGTTTCCTGGGTCCTTTCCACTCTGCTGCAGAGGACACACTGTGCTGTGTGCTGTGGGCTGACCTCCATGGAACATATCCTTCCCATGGATCTTCCAGTCTGTCCTGGGCTCTCAATCTGCCACAGTCTGTCTCCCACTGGATTCCACACCTTCAAAATTTGGTCAGATTCTCCTTTCAGAGGTATCTGAAGGAGTTTGTCCAAGAGCTTAGGTGAGTCATTGCTCTCACTCTGCCATCTTGGCCTCTTTCCTTTAATTTTGATAAAGTTTTGTTTATGGTGTATGTGTAGGTGTACATATATGTGTGTATACACACATATTTATTTCTGTTTGTCTTGATGAGCATGTGAAAGTATGGTCTAAAACCTCAGGGACAAGATATCCTCCAAAGAGGGTCTGAATTGACAGTGTATAAGGCTCCGCACTTTTAAGCTGACAAATTTTATACAATATCTTTAGCAAGTTAAGGGGACAGTTCTTTATGAACTAAAAGGGAGAAAATACATAAAAACTGCAAGGATAAGAAGGTACAGATGGATTACATTCAGTATCAGTATAGGTACCAAAATCCATAGAATATTATATAAGAAGTTCCTTTAATATTTTTAAGGACTAATCTTACCTGTTGATCAAGGAGCAACCTTATACATGTCTTAGGTATTCTGAGGGGCAAGGATGGTAATGTATTAAAATGATACAAACCAATTGAGGGTACTAGAGACTGTCACTATTTATAATGAAGCAGTGAGATATGTTCACTTTAATCACCAGATGGTGCTACTAGACACTAGGGAGTCCCATGCTTATCTTGGTGGTTTACTAAAGTCATTCATGGATTGTGAACCTGAATTTGCCCTGAAGAGAAGGGAATGCTTTTCCAGCAGACTCCATGTAGGACTGAGACTTTCTGCCTCTCAGCCTTGTTCCTCAATGGAATTTGGGGGAGAAACACTGGTCCTCTAGTGGTGTTTGAATTTGTGGATGTATCAATTAAAACTTACTTGGAACTCCTTTCAATGATTAACACCATCTTTTTTTCTTTCTTTTTTTAAAAGAGTATTCCCTTTCAGTGAGCACTAGTCAAAGGATCTCGGAATATGGAAAGGAGCTGAGTCTTGGTGGAAGCCTGCTGCATGCAGTGCTTTTACTCTTAGCACGATATCAATAAATAAATATACAATATTTAATAGTGAGATGACAATGCATGAAAATAATAAGAAGAGATGATAAATAGTAACAGGAATTCAAGTTTTACAACAACAGCCTCCTTCAGCAGGATTTAAGCTGAGGTTTGAAGGACGCCAGGGAAGCTAGTAGGTAGAGATGGTCTAGAGGCACAGCATTCCATGGATTGGAACCAGCTGGTGCAATGGCACAAAGTTATAAGGTGAAGAATAACATGTTTGCCAGTGTTAGCTAGATGGTAATGTGCCTAGTTATTTTCATATTGTCTACCACATTGGAAAGTGAGCCCTGGGAGAACAACAGTATTTTTGTCTTTTTTTTATCTCTATCCCTTAGCACAGTTCCTGACGCATACAGTGAATGCTTAAATAATGTTTATTGACTGATTGTGGCATCTCATATTTTTGCATGTTCTTTTACCTATCTTCCTGAAAGAACAGGGCTTTTGAAAGCTCCTATCTGCTGATATCCTTCTTCCTTAATGACCTGAAAGTGGCTACTGTCTAGAGCAAATGGGATTCAATTCTTGTATAGATAGGGGTTGGACGACATGATTTCTGAAGCCTCTTCTAATTCTGACAATACACTGTATATGTTGCTGTGAGAACGAAGAAGGCAATACGTAGAGATAGGATGCACACTAAGTGAAAGGAAGACTGGATTTTTTCAGATGTCAATATGTAAAGAAGTCTAAAACTTTAGAAATAGAAATCAAATCAGCTGCACTGATTTATTTTTCATTGAAGGTCCATCTTCATTCAATAAAACTAGAGTAAAAGATTCTAGTCATCTACAGTCATAAGCTAGCACAGTTTTTAAATAAACTGGAATTTAGAAATTAAAATAAAGGACCTATTTAGTTTTGTTTTGAGCCAAGATATTATCTGTAGTTTTGGGGCCCTTGAACTACTTAAAATCAGGAAGGGGCCAATTTTTGAAGGGCTGTTTGGAATACTGAATAGATTTTCCTATGACGTTACTATATTATTAGTTTTATGTAATTTTTTATTTTGTACAAGAAACCTCTTAAAGAGTAGGAGTAGTCTATAAATGCTTATAATATAAAAATAAAACATATCAATAATTTTTAATGGAAGAGCAAGCAATCTGGTGTTATTGACTCTTAGAGTATGTGAATGGGAGTAAAGTATAAGAAGACTGGACATGTAGGAAGGGGCCAGTTTATGAAGGACTTTCAAAGCCAAACAGAAGTTTTTTATTTGATCCTGGAGGTATAAGGATTTAATGGAGTTTATTGAATGGGGAGAGTAACATAATCAGACCCGCACTTTCAGAAGATCACTTAATCGCTTGATAACCAGTGTAAATATTTTTTCCAAATGCAACCATATCCCTTCCATGTGACTCTCCTTTATGTGCTCTTATATGGAAAACTACCAAATGTGCTTGGCCATATCTATCCTCTTGACATCTAAAAAATACCAGTGACACAAAGTACAATAATATAAAAGCAGAAATTAAAACTGGAGGGAGTTGGGAAGTCCCAGGAAAATTCTCAATAATTTGCTTTGTCATCATATTCCTTTTTTATTATCTCTGAATCAGAGGCTCTATAACCTTCTTGAAGATTCTCCATTCCTCATTCTCCTGCTTTTTCAATATCCTCTTTCCCCATAAAGACTTGAGGCCAATTTTCAAAGTACTTACTTAAACTAAGTGCCTTAGATCAATAACAACAGAGCTGGGAGTTCCTCCAACATTTCTCTATCCCTTCCAATCTGGCTTGAGGGTCCTGGGATGATCTCAAGAGAACCTTTGATCACATTCTCAAAATTAGATTGGCCAAAACATTAATGTGCATATTTATGGCAACAGTCATGAACTGGCAAGTAACATTCAGCTACTGGAAAATTTCCTTCATTTCCTAATTTCTGTGATGCTATTTTTGCAAAGATCTAGGCATGAAATTGATGAGAATATATGCCAGATGATTTTCCTAGGATTTTCCTTTGGGTTTAGGGCTGGGTTTTGTTGTACCTGTCTTTAAATGGCAGGCTAAATTTCACCATTCTTTCTTTTGTCCTATAAACCACCAATTGGATCTTTCTCTCTTCATGTTCAGTTTGCTATTTCCTCTTTTATTTTAAGCCTTAGCACTGTCCACTGAATACTACAATAGATAACTATTTTACTGCTTTGGTGTTTACAGACTAATGATATTTAAAGATAATTAACATATTCCTATTTTAGTCACTGATTAGCCAAGGGATACACTATTTATTAATGAAATCACTTCCTCAAACTCTTTGTTAATGTGGCTATTCTCTGAACTAGCTCTAATGTGCTGAAGTTTGAATAAATTTGATAGCTCTGGGATAAATGTTAATAAGATCATTTTGAAATTAGTCAGTAAGCACAAGGGAATGGATGGCCTACCCTGGGGTGCTGAAGAAAAGCTAGCAGAAGTAGGAAAAGCTCCCAGTAGCACTGCATTTGAATCAAAACGTGAAATTTTACTGATTTCCCATTTTCATAGCATAAATCATCCTTAGAGCAATTGTTTATTGAGTGTGATAGTAGGAAGAAATTAAACTTATTGTTAATATATATCTCAAGGATGGAAATCTTCAGATCATGTAGTACTAATGAAAACACAGTTTGAAATATCAGAATAGTAGTATAACCCATGTAAGATCTGGGGAGACTCTATCTGTTCAAATTTTCATTGTCTCCAGAATAGATAGTTAGAACCTTCATTATTGTCCTTCATCAGCAATAAGAAGTGTTTTCAGAGTGAAAGAAATATTAATAAGCTATTGGCAAGGTATTGGGAAGAAGACACCTTGGATTGGGACTCAAAAGAAGAAAAAGGAAAAAAAAATGTAAGACACTCAAGGTTGTGTAGAGAATTGGAATTGAAACCAGGAAAAAAAATCTGAATTCAAATCCTGCCTCAGACATTTAGTATCAAGTGAACCTGGCTAAGTAATTTATTTTTTTTTCTGCCTCAGTTACCTTATCTCTCAAATGGAAATAATAATGGCACCTACTTCACAGAGTTGTTTTGATGATCAGTCAAATTAGATAATATAATTCAAGTGCTTTGCAAACCTTAAAGTGTGATGTAAATGTTACTTGCTATTGTTATATCGTCATCATCATTACTATAAGGGAAAAGGACCACAGAGAGAAAAAAATGAAGAGATGCCCTGGGGGAGAGAAATGTGAAAGCTCAACTTCCTGGATATCTAAAAATGAAGACGCCTAAGAGAAATCATTGAACCAGAGCAGAGACCCATGGAGGCTGGGAAGGGCATTTGGAGGTGAGAGGCAGGCAGCATATAAAAGGCCTCAGTCAGTGATCCAAGTTTGAGGAGATAGAGGATTTCAGCTTGAACAAGGAAGGCAGCATGGTAGAGTGGATGGAGTAAGGGATTCAGTTCCAGCAAGATCTAGGTCCATATCCTCCCTCAAATGCAATTACTGTGTCACTAGCTGTCACATGAGCAAGTTACTTGTCTTTTCTGAACCTCAATGTCTTCTGTAAAGCTGGGGATAATAATACCAGTAGCACATCTCTTACAGTTGTTGGAGGATCAAATGATATAAAGTGCTTTACAAAGCTTAAAGCACAATATAAATGTCAGTTATTTTTATTTGGTGGGCTATGCTATGCAGAGGTGCTGCTTTGGAGACAAAGTAGATGTGGGAGGTAGAGGGATAGAGCACAGAAAGCTATTTGTGGGTCTTTGTTCTCTTTTCTATATTGTTTGTATAATAAAACTGTTTCTTATATGTTGTAACTAGTACTTTCAAGGACTGCTTATGTCAAGGGTTCCTCTGGGTTCTGTCTAGGCACCTTTGAGATCAGATGCACAACAATACCTACCAAAGGAGATCCCAGGCCCTTCCTACTGTAGAGGATGTGAACACAAGTCTTAATGACTTTTTACTATCAAAATCTAGTTCTGAAAACATATGCATATGTTTATTATTCCAGGAAGGCATAAGCATTTATTCAAAACTTTTTGAGCTAATTCCTCATTATCTCAATTTCCTTTATTTTCAGTTACATTATTATGCTATTTCAATCAATCAAAACACATATTTAAATGATTACTATATTCCAGGCACTGCCCCAGGCACTAAGGTTCCAAAAACAAAAGAGAAATAGTGCCTACTCTCAAGGAGATGGTGCAATGGATACAGTGCTGGTCCTGAAGTCAGGGAGAACTGAATTCAAATATGGCCTCATACACTTACCCTGGGCAAGTCACTTAACCTCCACCTGCCTCAGTTTCCCCAATTGTAAAATAGGGATAACAATAGCACCTCCCTTGAAAGAGGTTGTTATGAGGATCAGTGGAAATAACACTTGTAAAGTACTTAGCACAGTGTCTGGCATGTAGTAGATTCATAATAAATGCAGGTTCCTTTTCCTTCCCCTCTATTTAACTAGTATTATTGGAATTGTGTTTTGGTAACTATCGGACATGTTTGTCTGTCCGAGTTCATCAATATCCCAAAGCAATATACTCCAAACTTAGGAGTTAAATTGTAGGAACTTGGATGGTGCCTGATTTGATCTACTATAGACTTCTCTCTCAATGAACTTTTGTCTTAATGATGAATAACTCTAATCCCAAGAAGAAAAAATTAGAATGGATTATCCCTCAATTTTCCTTCAGTTATTGTTTGTATACTGGATACAATGCGTTCATTTGTTCTTTCATAAAATTATCACATCACTGTCAATCTCACACAAGTCCCACATGGTACCAGGCATGTTCTTTCTAAGCTATAACTAAAAGGTATTCAGAAGCACAGGTTTCAGGTATGTTTAATGAGATTAAAACCTGGCCTGACATCCTTTTCAGCACTTGTATTTGAACATTATATAACCTTTTACATTATGGAGTGTCCCTTTCTCTTTTACTAGCTTTTCTTACCCTAAGCTTACCTAACACAGAATGGTTTTCCTTCCTCTCTGTTCACTCCTTTTCGCTGCTCCGTAATCTTCCTGCCACCTCTGAAACTGACTGCTACCCAAAGTTCTATACTTGAACATATTGACTTCTCTTTTCCTACCCTTCATGATCTCCATTACTTTCTAGTCTTTAATTATCACTTCTATGAAGTTAATTTCCAAATTTGTGTCTTATCCCTCAAAATACTCTATGTATTCCAGCCTTATATTTCTGATTGTTATAGTACATATTCTTCTAGAGGAGACCCTCAAAATCTACAGATCTAAAACTGAATCCACAATCTTTTCTCTCTTCCTGCCTCCCAACTTCTCTGTTTATGTTAGTATATATTAGTACTGAATATTTTGGATACTCAATGAAATAGGCTCAAAATGTTGGGGTGGACTTTGACTCTTCCCTCTCCCTTAGCCAAGACATCCAATAGTTGTCAGTATCTGTGAATTCTACCTTCACAACCCTTCTCTTATACTATCCCTCGCCTCATTTTTTACTGCTACTGTTCTAGTTCGAACCTTCACAAGTCTCACTGCTTCTAACCTATCATCCTTCCAATATATCCTACACATGGTAATCTCTTCACAGATAATAAGATCATGCCACTCATTTGTTCAATCATCTACAGATACTCAATATTGCCTAAAAGATATAATATAAACATCTGACTGACATTCACATCCTCTACAATCTAACTTCTAGCCCTAACTTCAAGACCATCCATTCAATTTAGTACCTACTCTGTGCCAACCATTGTGCTAAGTACTGTTACTCAAAGAGTGAAATAAAAGTGGACTCTAATTACAAGGAGTTTACATTCCACTGAGAAAAGCCTGATTTCATGCTATTCACCTTCATGCATTATGTAATTGAACCAAACAATATTGTTTTCTTTCTCCATTTTGCCCTTTCCCTTCTCTATGCCACTGGTCATACAATCTCCATGTCAGAAACATATGACTGTCCAGTTTCATCTCTAGTAATTCCTTCCTTCCTTGAAGGTAAAATGAAGATTTCATGTCCTCCAGCAAACCTTCTCTGAATTCTCCCAATAGACCCACACAGAAATGAAGGACACAGAATCATAGAGACCTGGAAGCAACTGTCCCAAAGGGTATCTTGTTGAACTTCCTCATTTTACAGATTAGGAAATTGAGAACTAGATAGATAAAATTGATCAAATTAACATATTTATTAAGTACCTACTATATGCCATGTACTATGCTGGGCATTGGGGATATCATTATAATTAATACAATAATCTCTTTTTGAAAGGACCTTATATTTTAACAGATGAAACAAGTTCATATAAAAGAGTAATCATAAAGAGAATAAATACACACATATACAAAGTAGTTAAATATGAAGTAGCTTGGAAAAGAGGGCACTAACATCTGAGAGATCAGGAAAGGCTTCTGGTAGAAATGTTGATAAGATGTTGAAGTATGTTGAAAGGTAAGGAAAGTAAGTATTGTAGCTGTGAGATTATAGCCATTGCCAAAGTACAAGAAACAAGAAGGAATACTGTTTATGAGAAACAGAAAAGACTAGTTTACAAGAATCACAAAGTGCAGGAAAGAAAGTAATGCCCAATGAACTTTGAAAGATAAGTTGAGGTAAGATTTTATGGGGATCAAAAAGCTAAGTGAAATTTATATTTGTTCCCACAGGAAATAGGAAACCACTTGAGTTGATTGAGTAGTAGAATAACATGGTCAGATCTGTTCTTCACAAGAGGAAAATTATTTTGTAGAATGGACTGAGAAATTTGAGGCAGGGAGAGCAATGAGGAGGCTAATGAAATAATCCAGGAAACAGGTGATAAGAGCCTGAATTAAGGTGGTAGCTGTGTGAGTAGAGAGAAAGTGTTGGCTGTGAGAGACAGGAAGACAGATACAGCAAGATTTGGAAATAAGATTACACAGATCACAAATGAGATTTGAACCAGGTCCTCTGCCTCTACGATCAATGGTTTTTCGATTATACTACTCTCTCTTCATATTTCTCATTGCATTGTCTTTTTTGAAATGATGTCACTTTTCCTTATATCAAAATCATTTGTGTAAATATACTTCTCCCCATTAGATTTTAAGTTTCTTGAGTCTGACCTTTACCATATTCATCACAGTTTATCACATGTATTAGGAACTTAATGACTATTTGTTGAATATGAATGGTAGACTAGTGCCAGACTGTGGTAGACCTTAAGTACAAGTCAAAGAAGCTTGAACGTTACTGAGTTGTGATCAGAGAACCATTGTTCAAGTTAGGCAGCAGAGTGGATAGAGTTCTAGGCCAGGAGTTAAGAAGACTGGAATTGAATCTAGCCTCAGATAATTACTAGCTGTGTGATCCTTGGGAAAGTCACCATCTCAGTTTCCTCAACTGTAAAATATATTTAATGATACTTACCTCCTGGAATTATTGTGAGAATCAAATGACATGAATAATTGTAAGGTACTTAGTACAGTGCCAAGTACACAGTGAGTGCTACATAAATTTTAGCCATTATGATGATGACAGTGATGAGAATAATAGTTAATTTTTGAGCAGAGAAGTAACAGCATCATATTTGTGCAAAAATGTAGAAAATCATGGCAATAGACTGAAGAATGGCTTGTAGAGAGAAGAGGCAAAAAGATCTGAGAAGACTCTGGACTTCAGATGAATGATAAATTTGGCTTGAAAATGTTGTGAAGAAGATCTTAAAACTTCAGGTCATTGAGAAATCATGTGGCCAGCTTTTTAGTGGGGGGTGGGGTTCATCAACATGATGGGAACAACTTGGTGGCACAATGGATAGAGGGCCAGGCCTGCAATCTGGAAGACTCATCTTCTTGAATTCAAATTTGGCCTCTGACACTTACTAACTGTGTGACTGTGGGCAAGTCACTTAACCCTGTTTGTCTCAGTTTCCTCATTTGTAAAATGAGCTGGAGAAGGAAATGGCAAACCACTCTAGTATCTTTGCCAAGAACATTCCAAATGGGGTCCTAAAGAGTCTGACATGACTGAAAAAATGACTGAGCAAAAAATAACCCAACATTAACATGAAAACTAAAGCCTCTAAGGATGATAGCAAGGGATCTGCTGAAAAGGAAGGTATTTGTCAACAAGAAAAAAAAATAGAAATATCCTATAGGTCAGTGGAAAAGAGCAGCAAGAATAGGGACAGGTTATATTATAGATGTAATCTTACTGATTCATGTTGGCAACCTTGTGTGAGAATGCGACAAATTTCTCAGGATTTGTTAGTATATGTTTTGTGTCAACCAAGAAACTACTCCAATCCAATATGTCATACACATCATCAAAAGTCATAGAATCAATCATCTAAAAAGTTTTGGTTGTGGATTACTTTTGAAATGAATACCCAGCGATATCATTCATAGTTACATAGTGGCTTCTCATTTCTAAAGCATTTTCCCTCACATCAACCCATGAGGTAGGTGGTGTGACCATGATTATTGCCATCTTATTGTCAAGTACTTTGAGGTACTCCAGTGTTAAGTGGCTTCTCTTTTATCACACATCTAATAAATGTCTGAAAGTCAGATGTGAAAGCAGGTGTCCTGACTCCAAGTGAACACTGTCCACACTATGCAATGATTCCTTTCAGAAAGTTGACAAGTAGTAGCAAACTGCTTTTAGAGTCAAAGCACTGTTGTTTATTGACCAGTGTAAAGCAAGCATGTACCCATCTACACCTGGGAAAGCCTGCATAGAGCCTGATTTTTTTCCCCAAAAAACCAGCTGGCAATAAATTCTGCTACTTATGCAGCACACTAGCCAACAATGTACTGATTGGCAAATAAGCAAAGAGCTAAATCAAGGAGGTCAGCATGTCCTTTGGGGAGCTGACAGAATGTGGATCCAATGTGGCATCAAACTCCAGCTTGTACTAAATTAGAGCTACAAAACAGTTGTTGGAGGTTTTTTCTTTCAAACTACCTACCCAACTTTGAAATCTAGCCTACTACAGAATTACATTGTTAAAACTGGAAGGGACCTATAAGATTATCTAGGATCAGAGGGTCCTAGATTTAGAACTGAACAGGATCCTAGGTTTCATAGCCCAAGCCCCTCATTTTATAGGAAACTAGGCTCCAGAAAGCTTAAGTGGCCTACTCATGGTCATAGAATGAGATTAGTGGAGGAGATAGAATGCAAAATCAAGTCCTCTTATTCTAAATTCTGGACTCTTTCTAATACCAAATCCAGTTTAGTTTTGTCTCCCAGTTCAGTCAGTGATCTCTTCCCCATCCCACCCAGTCCCTTTACCCACTAATATCAAACAAAAACGTCAGTGCAAGGGTTGCTGAAGTGGGGAAAAATTGACACAAATAGCTAATGCATATAGTTTCATTCAGTTAAGAAACAACTGTGAACTTTCTGAAAAGATTTAGGGCAATACTCAAAGGATAGTGTCCAATATTACCCAAATACCTAAATAGTGGGTGACAGGGCCAGAATTGAAGACATCAGCACCAGCTTCTTGAATGATTTCATCAACTATTTGACAAAAAAATCTCCTAAATACCTATCATGTGCAAGCCATTGTACTAAGTGCTAGAGCTTTATTTTTTAAAGAAAAAAATATATGTAGAACCTGCCCTCCAAGCACCTTTCTATCAGCCCTATTGAACAACAAATGAAAAAAAGTGAATCACCAGTGAAAAAGGTAGCTCATCTACCAGCATCAACTCAAAGCATGTTATTTACCCTAGGCTGAACACGTGCTGAATAAGACACAACCATCTATCCAAATGGCTATTGTAATGGGAAGTGAGCAAAAATTGTAAGGGAAATAGAAACACTTTACAGATTCAATGAAGCACAGCCCCAAGACATGAAGCAGAAGTGTAGGTAACAACACTGTGGTAGCTGACAGACCAACATGATGTGTGGCTGTAAGGGATGAAGTATCTGTTTTTGAACCATGGCTTCAGGACATCCCTCATTCCAGGAACCTGTGTCATAACCAACTACTGATATGAAACAAAGGTCAGATTCAATGCCTACTCAATATTAAAGGGACAGTTGGTCTATCTCTGGACTGTTAACCAAACCTGCCCATCTAGGTTTTAATACAGTATTTGGTAGCATTATTTTCACAAGCAAAAGTCATCAAATATGACTGTGTCCATGCAGAGAAACATGTGCCTTATCTACCCATTAGGTTTTGTATATGTTATCATAAGGAAGTCAATAAACATTCAGTTTTTATAATAAATTATGCTGGTTAAGTTTCATTCTTCAAAGTCTTATAGCTTTTGTAAGGAAATGCTACAATTTGCAGACAGATACAATTCTGGCTTGATTTGGAAAAGAAAAATTATACATTATTTAAGATTTGAGAATTGATCCACTTTGATATATTATACAGCAATATATGTTCCTGAAAGTGTAGGGTTTTTTTCTTTTTACAAAAGAGAAATCAGCTCATTTTGCCATAAAAAATATAAAGTGATTCAGTGTTCATGGGAGGAATTCATAATTCAGGCACTTATTTTCACACTGCCTTTCAAAAACACCTACGCTCCCCAGAATAACAATGTGTTTAACTGCATGCCCTGCTAAGTATTTCAGTAAAAGGAGGAAATTATTTTCATAATTGCTGATGAGTTTTTTAATTTGCTCAGTTAAGTGGTGAATCAATCACATTTTGTGAAGAAAGTGATTCCTATATGTTGATGTAAATTTAAATAAAGAGAAATGCAGTCTTCTTGCAACAGGAGGGAGAGCTCATGTAATTTGAAATGCAGTAAAGGGTTAACTAGTAGGATGTATCTGTTGAGATCTAAAGGTCAAATAAAATATTACTTTCTGGAATTCAGAATTCTTACACTAGTCTTTTAGAGGTATATACTATAATAGGAGGTAGATGATGATTCTCTTAATAATTAGTTTAATATAAGGCCAGAACAGAAATAGTTCAAAGCAAAACTGAATTTGTTAAAATGGGATGTTCAGTTCAATGAGAATTTTTTGAACATGAACTTTGTGCAAAGGCAAAATCATTTACTTACTAAAGGAAGAATGGTAATGTCAAAAACCCTACAAAGAGAGCATTGCAGTCATTCTCTATATAATGAACATGAATATCCAATAGAGGAGAATCTGCTCTATGAGTACTTTCAGGCCAGCAGAGTAGCAGTAAATTGCTACTAATGTGATCCTTCATTTATCTGTGGTAGAACAGAGAAAGAAGAATTCTACACAGTCAGTCAATAAATATTTATTAAGCTCCTGCTATGTGCTATTTTCTATACTAGGTTCTATCAACACAAAGAAAGGTAAAAGACAGTCCCTCCTCTTAAGGAGTTCAAAGACCAAGGAAGAAGAGAACATGCAAACAGCTATATATAAACAAGTTATATACAAGATAAAGTAGAAAAAATTAATAGAGGGAAGGTGCTATAGTTATGGAAAATTCTTGCTGTAGAAAGTAGGCTTTAGCTGGTACCTGAAGGAAGCCAAGAAATCCACGAGGTGGAAATCATGAAGAAGATTATTCCTTGTGTATGAGACAGCTAGTGAAAGTGATTTAGAGTCAGGAGATGGAAAGTAAATATATTTTCCATTTAAATGAAGCTTATACTTAAGAACTAATTTTTAAATTAATCATTTATTTTGAATGCCTTTTCAATATGTATTATACACTTTCCTGCTGTGATGTGATGACCATTCATTCACTTAACATTGGGTATGAGTATTTTTGAGTGTCTCTCAGAGTTTAGTCTTTTCTGAATGACTCAAAACTATTATTATAAATAAGTTACTAAAATTTATTGTAACATAATGAGATCCTCCTATACAGTTTATCTGGGTAGAACTATTTGTCCCCATTGGATTGATTAAAGGAGACTCTTCACCATCATCTGTCACTGCTCCCAGTGCAAACTAAACGATAACCTAAGAACCATATCATTCAATTGTATACAATTAATTTTCTGTATAGTTTTATATAAAAATATGTACTTTCTATACATTTCTATATAGTTTTCCTTAAACAACTTGCTCAAGACCTGTTACCTCTGCATTGCCTTCCAACAATACATAACTCACTGAATTCCAGTAACACTTTTTTGTATTTTTCATCATGTATAACCTGTCCAGTGACATGGAATCAGGTAATTTTTAAGTTTGAAAGTAACCTTACAGATCAATCAGACCTCTTCTTTGTCACAAAAGGAAGGAGCAGTGACTTGGCCAAAGTTAAAGAAGTAGTTCAAAGAAGAACAAGAGACAGTGCAAAGTCCATTAGACAGAATCAAAAGATCAAAGTCCCTCTGGGCTCCTCCACTGACTAGTTTTGTGCCTTCAGCAAATCTAGAAAGTTTCCGTTTCTTAATCTGTTAAATGAGGGGTGGCATAGATCATTTCTAACATTGCTAAAGGAAAAGTCTCTTATTCTAGCCAAAACTGTAACTCAGGTGGAAGTCACCCACATTAATGAAGAAAATAGATATACTTTGCTCCATCCCCACATTCTTCTTTGTATATCACTCACCCACCTACACACACACCCCTTTTCAAAAACAGTAGCTTAGCTGGAACTCCCTCTCTGCTTATATTTCATGCTTTCTTTGATATTTCTTTTGACCAGTGGAACATATAAATAACATAGCCTATTCCATTTTAGCTATTGTTGCCTTACATTCTCAATATTATATTCTTTATTTAATTTATGTTTAATGCCTTGTTTCACCAGCTAGAATGTAATCTTCTTGAGGAGACCCTTTTCTTTGTTTCTTTCAAAGCATTTTGCACAATGCTTGACCTACAGTAGGTTATTAATGTTAAATTATTATAGTCAAGAATATTTTTCCTCATGTCCAGCAAACCTCTGATTACACTATTCTTTTTTTCCCTTCCCTCAAGAGAAACCAAGATTTTCCTCACGCTTTTGCAAATAGTTCTTTTTTTACTCTGTTCTCAAAGTCGTGTCAAATGTTCAGATACGGTACTTACCATGTATATAGACTAATATCTGTTGATTAATGTCAACATTATTTTAAAAATCTGGCTGAAGTCAAAAGGAGTATATGAAAATAGCATAAATATAGAAAAAATAATGCTGAGTTGGTGAAAATTAAACTTTTTAAGAATATATGTTTGGCATGAAGTAATGAGCATATGTCGAGAAATTATGAAAATGTAGACTGATATAGTATGGGAATCAAACTGGTAGTTCTTAATGGCCCGGTAGAGTAAGTTAGATTTGACAATAGGACTTTTCATTACATAGTGAGTTTTTTTTGTATTTTGTTACATTCAGAAGTAAATTATGGCACTTCATACATTTTATTTTCCTTCATGAATTTGGGGTAATGGTTAGGTATTTACCTCATAAAGCAGAATGTTCCTAGTGATAAGAAGATGGAGAAAATTATAAACATCATTTAAATATTTTGATAGATCACACCCATATGTACCTCTTGGCACTATAGGATTCACTGTTTAGTGTCATTTACTTTATACATGCTAGGATTGTCAACCACATGTTACTATTTCCTTGTCAACATGGCAGACAGGAGCTTCATGAGTCAAGCAATAATAATGGAGTACTGTCTGCTTTTTAAAATGTTCCTTGATCCAAGGACAGATTGCTTAGAATGTTGTAAAGATCAATTAAAAATAGTCTATACCCATTTTGTATCTGTGAACTATAATGCAGTTTTCACTGTGTATCCTCTTTCTCTTGCTGGAACTTATCCAAAATGGCGTGATCACAATATGAAAAAATCTTCCACTCTCTCAAGATCATTAATGTGTATTCTAGTTTTGAAAATTTTTCACTACAAAGTATAATAATCAAAAGATTTAATTCAGTTTGTAGCTCATTGTATGAAAGTTCCTTAGCATCACAGCATAACCCATTCAGCAAGGTCCCAAGCTATGTGAGCTTATTTTAGAAAAAAATAAATTTATTCTTTTCAGAAAGTTTTATCTCCTTTCTTTTCTCATCACAATTAAATGTATCTTCTATTATATAGAGGGTTGCATCCACCCAGGTTTTCCCTTTGAATAAAGGGAGATAACTTTTGTAATTACATTAACACTTGATGTCACTCAGGTACATAAGGTACCTCATCTCATAAAAATTAGTGTAGCTGCCTCATTACAGAAAATGCCTAACATCTTGAAATTCACTGCCATATGTGCTACTGGCTTTCTTATACTATTCTGATAAATTTGAATCAATGGGCATTATTCTGGATATAGTTTGTATTTTATTCCTTTAATGTCAGAATGCAAAGAAACCTTTTGAGCATCTGTTCTGTGCTTAGTACTCTCATGCTATGTCAAGTTGGACTACTCAATCTGTGAAAGCTTTTGGTGAGTGATTTCTAAATGTGCCAGGTCTCCAATTCAGCACCATAGTAATGATACCATGGTGGCCTTATGTGTCTACAAAAGTGCTTCATTTCCTTCCAGAGAATAGTTCAGGCACAGAGAAAATCTGATCTACTGTGTTTTAGCCACACTTCATACTGGTAAGTGAAGTGTGAAGGGAGTTGCCTGCTCTCAGAGGAATGCAAATAGAATCTCATTGAATCTTAAAGAGAAAGTGAAATCGTGCATTTCCTGTGAGTCCCTCTATTTGAATTCTTTGGGAAAATAAATACTATATGCTGATCCTTAAGACTTCTGGTCTTGGAGTCAAAAAAGTATCCTTTCAGGGAGGAGAGAGGAAGGAGGGGGGAACACACACACACACACACACACACACTCACACACACACACAGATTTGTTTTCTATAGGATACTTTAAAAAGTGTATGTATATTTATATATACAAATATATAAATGTATCATTTATATAATATTCATATAAATAATATACAGTACGTATTATCTATAATGTATTATGTATTTCAATATAAATAAAATTATGTTTATATTATATATTATATTTATATAAAAGTATATATTATATTTTTTCTTAGCATACTTTTAAAAGTACATGTATGAGATTTTAATATTACAGTATGATTCATATTAGTAGATGTTCAATATTTTTAAAAGATACATCATGTTTATATTGCTTACAACTTTATATGATTAGAAGATTCTAATTCTTCTTAAGTTATACAGAATGACCTGGCTTAATTAGAATAATCCAGATATATCTCTGGGTTGATACATGTTTAAGAAATATGGCAGTGGAGTATGAACAACTTCAAGCATAGTGTTTTAAAGAACTTTTTATGAATAACAGCCAGATTGTGGGTAAATACTACATCTTCAGCATAAAATTTTGTAGCCTCCTTGGTGTTGTTCTAATGTAGTAATACAGATTGAGAAACATTTTCTGAATAGCTGAGTAGCCAAATGCAATCTACCTATGCATTCATGTGTGTAACCATGAGATAATTTGTCCCAATGGATTCTATAATTCTTTAAAATGGCAGGAATAGCAATAGATCCTAAATTCCAAATGTCATGGTTGTTATTACCACAAGCTCTTCTTAATGGTTCAATCTGTAGCAGTTGACATTTCTCCCCATTAATTTGTGACAAAATTACAGTGTTGATCTTTCATTTTATTGATTTGTATATACTGTTGCATGCCACTTCAGATGCTCAGAAATTCTCAAAATGCCAGGAAACTGAAGCATCTAATGGAATGATATAATGGACATAAACTGTAACTCCAAATCCCAAGATGATCCAAAATACCATCTTTAATTAAAGCTAATTCAAATGTGTGAGAGTAATACTAAGGAGAAGCAAGTAAAAGTATCCCAATTGTATCATTGCAATTATCAGTCTTTGACCATGTTTACATAGGATAAATTCAGATCACTTAAGGAAAAATTATTTTTCCCATGAATTATACAGTAGATTTTTTTGGGCCAAGTGAGGAGTGTCAGTCTTGGATTTTTTGACTTTGTTGTACTGACCATATGCCTAAGAATTGGCCTAATAGTACTACCTCTTTCTAACCCTCTCCTCGTAAATATTTTGTCTTTTCCCCATATGTATGCATGTTGTCCCATTAGTAAAATTTAAGCTCTATGAAGTCAGGGACTGTTATGCTTTTTTCATTGTATCCTCAGTGTCTAGCATAGTTTTTGGCATATAGTAAGAATATGACAAATGTCTACTGGTTGAATGAATGAATGAATGAATGAATGAGTTAAGTTATGCATAAAGCATTGAAATTTTGCAAAGTGAATACTTTACTAAGACTGGCAGGAAATTCTAGTGACTTTGATACTCTGAAATACTACAAAGCCCATAAAGTAGGAAGCTATCATTGGAGAGATCAAAGTGAAATAAGATGTCAAGTGTGATGTAGGAAAAAAATAGAACCTTTGTCTATGTTATAAACTTTATTAGTATTACTGAGAACCTATAGCATCCCCTGACACTTGAAGAAATGTAATAGAAATATGACTCATTTGAAACCCCGCTGGTCTCCAATCAATAGTGTGCTTTTTACAAGATATATCTGCATACAAACATGTGGTTTTCTCCAAGATGGCTTGGAAATGTTTGCAGTTCACATTGTGGTGTTCTGTAATAGCAAAGAAGTGTGTATAGAGGACCGGTGTCAAGAAGGCTTCCTCAGACACTTACTAGCTATGTGATACTGCACAAGTCACTTAACCTCAAACCTAAAATAACCTTAACCTAAAATAATTGTAAAGCACCTAGTACAATGCTTGACACAAAGTAAGCGTTACCTAAATGTTATTGTTCAGTTGTTTTCAGCTATATCTGATTCCTCATGGTGCTATTTGGTGCTTTCTTGGTTGAGATACTGGAGTGGTTTGCCATGTCCTTCTCTAGTTCATTTGACAGATGATGAACCTCTGAGGCAAACAGGACTAAGTTATTTGTCCAGAATCACATAGCTAGTAAGTGTATGGAGCCAGATTTGAAACCAGAAAGATTAGTCTTCCTAACTCTCATCTTGGTACTGTACTACCTAGCTGATTCATATAAATATGTGATAATTATTATAAGAAAAATTAATATTCCCTGCAATTCAACTCATTTCAATTCAGTAAGCACTGATTAATCACTTACTTTGTGCCAGACATCATGGTAGGCACTGAGAATACAAGGAGAAGGAGGGAGGGATGCTGAAAGAGAGGGGGAGAGAAGAGTCCTGTCCTCAGTAACCTTATATTCTACTAGTCAAATAAACTACCTTTCCCAATTCATAAAATTTTCTTATGTCCTTTAAAAAGACACCGATCAGTTATGAGCCTGAGGTCTTACAACAGGATGGAAAAAAGCAACATATTTTTACATAAAATACATGCCTGGAATATGGTTTTTTGAATCCCCTAAAGGTAAAAATTACTTGCATCAGTGAATTATGGCATCCATAAACTCCAGCAAATGCTAGACAGCTTCTGTTTCTGTTTATTTTACTGTGCAATATTCAACTTAGTTCGGTATATATTTAAGTACTATGTACTTTTGCTGCATAGAGGTAGCAAGAGACCCAATTAAGCACATATTCATGAATTTCAGGATTCAGCATAAAAGATGAAAAATTAATATTTCCCAGTATAATACATTCAGATACAGTTCTCTGATACATAGGGAGCTGATATGGGGTAATAGAAAGCACACTTTCTTTAATTCAAAGGATTTTTTAACTATCATTTTGGTGACCTTGATTGAATCACTTAAAATATCTGAACCTCAGTCCCTTAATCTGTAAATTGAAGGAGTTAGCATACATACTTTCTAGATCTAAATTTTTGATCCTATAAGAATCCCTTTTGTAAGGAAAGGAGGCATTAAGTTGGAGAGCCTAGAGCCCTCAACAAGGAAGCAGGACTTGGAAGTTTGGGAGTTAGAAGAGAGTTTTCATTTTTTTGTACTTGACAGCATAGGGAAGGTTTTATTCAACTGGAACAATTAATTTCCTTCTATGTCTTCCATTCTAATTTTCTATCTGGGTCAACTGTGGTAGAAGACAAGTGTGAAGACAGGTAGATCTAACCTGGATCACACAGTGACTGTATAGCTCAGTCAAGGCATGATCCCAATACTATTCTACTTCCTAGATTTAAAAAAAAAATAGATTCCTATGTCTTACTGCATACATATACTCTAAAACTGAATGGTATTTGATTACACATTTTAGCCTCTTACTAAATCATGCAATTTTTTATTTTTATAAGAAAAAAGGAAATATTTCCTTTGACAGAAATCAGGCTTGGAAATAATTTATTTGTTCACCCTGATATTTAGAGGGATGGGATATTTGCTGGTTATGAGATCATTACATTGTCAGTTACTAGGGTAGCAAGAGTGATGATATCTACTTGGGAAACACCAATCAGCCAGTCCTCTAATGTGCTTAGAAGTTGTATTTTTCCTTTCTCATAGAAGACAAGTAATGTTTTCTGACCATTTCTTTATAGTATACATTCTCCTCCATGTCACTTTCCTAGTTTTTTGGATATCTTATACAGGGCTTTAAGAGGTTTAGCATGACTGACCAAAGTATAGGGATTTAGGTTAGCAAAACCATAGCATTCCTTTTTAAAAATTATATCACTGATATCAGTATTATTTGCAAAGGATTTCTTTTTATTGGTTAGAAAAATCAACCAGTTGTCAGTTATGCATTACCAAGTACAATTTAAAGAAAGCTCTCATTGATCAAGAATGCTCAAGAAATGATGTGTTCTGGTTAACTGGATATTCTGATTACCCTTGAGTTATCATAATACATGAAATATAAAAATGTCTAACCCTAAATCTAAACTGAAGACAATTTAATATTTCTCTGATGTTTCAAAGGGTACTTTTGGAATCTTATTGCAATTAACATTAAGCATCACTGGATAAAAGAGATAAAAACGGTATAAGGTTTGGGGTCAACAAAATCATTGAAATTACTTTTTTAAAATTTTATCACTGATACCAGTATTATTTGTAATGAATTTCTTTTTCACAAAAGTAGAGCCCAGAAAATTAAATTATGATTTAAATGAGCATTCCAGTTGTTGGATTTTGAGACTATTCAATGAACCACATCTTGCTTTTCAAAGTATTGGGACGCATCACCTAAAGTGGAATGCCTGAGCACATGCTCTGGCATGGTTACCAACAGTGAAAAACTGTGCAATCAGCTTAGCATTAGTGTTTTTAAAGATTCTTATCTTGGGGAATGTCATGTAATATGGGTGTGGTGCAAGTGATCCCAAACAAGCAGCAGAGAAACAACTTCCCTGGTATTCTTATTAAAAAAGATGAAATGAGGCATCAAGGGAAGTAGCCTACAACAGATATAGAAGGATATTTCTGGTTTATGTGTGTGTTTTTTAAAAATCTTGAAAATTGTAAAACAATCTCATATGCCCTGAAGAGTAAGATGTTTGCATAATGAGTTTCAGGTTTTAAGAAGCAGCCTTTCAAATGGATTTCTTTAGGCAGTAGAGGTCACTGGCAATGTAATTGAAGCATTATTCCTGAGGTTAACCAGGAGCTGAGACCTTCCTGTCACCATGAATATAAGGTGATTGAGGCAGAGATCAGTAAGTAGAAACAGAAGGACTAGTGAAAACCAAAAGGAAAATAGTGTCTCACTAAGGTTTTACTTGGCTATTTGGTATGGAGGAAGAATCCTCCAGTGTCTTATCTGATTTAGTAAAAGGACTGGATGTATAATGAAAGCACAGCTATAATTGACCCCCTCACAAAGCAAGGTGCACACTCTACTTGGATATGATTTCATTTGAGGTCTTACTAATTAAAATAGCATAAGCAGCTTTTTATATTTCAGAACTTTCTTGTAATATTAAGCTCACTTCACCTTTGTGAAAGTAAACAATCATAGAATTTAAAGTATAATTCATTTCATTCTTTTGATTTCTTATTGGAAGAATTGCAAAGAAAGCAATAAGTAGTATACTATGAGTTTGTTCTCATGACAACCCTTCTAATGAGAGGAAAGTACTATAAAATTAACTCATTTTCATGGCAACCGAGAGATCACAATCTTAATGTCCTCAAACATAATGATTAAAAATGGCTCCGGAGTCCCATAAAATAGGTAATGTGGCCTTTGTTAAAGAATGGACAATAAAAACCCATGAACTTCAAAAGTGTTTAAGTTATTTGTAATTACTATTCTAACCATAAGAATTGTTATTGGGACCAAGCGTCTAGGGCACTGTATACCTTCCCTCTCCTCTCATCATGGACACATGACCTGGATGAGTTCACTTTGGGGCTGGGAGGAGCCTCATCCCTAATGAGAAAGGAGACTAAGTTTCCTTTTTTCTATACTACTCAACCAGAGCTTTGGCATTAATTTTTAAGCTTAAATTTTATTTAGTATACAATGTGAATCAAGTAGAAGACAGGTATTTATTTCCTACACACCAAATAAATGCTGATAGACAGAAAAGACTAACATTGTATGCTGACAGAACAATTTAGGATGGGTTTTAGTAACCTATTTTATGACTGTCATTAATTTCTTTGGAAGTTGGTTATTTAAAGCTCATCAGAACATAAATCAATTTGTGGAAATTTCAAAGAGATATCTATATTTCATTTTGATTTGGCAATGTCTAATTATCTTCCTACTGTCATCTCCAATGGGAAAAAAATTCCCTTTCTGTCAGACCCTCAGGAAACAGGATATCTATCCTAGACTTCTCACATTCACAAAATCTCCTCTAAGCCTGGACATATTAGCCTTGAGGAGTATTTTGGTTATCTCCTAAGGAAAATAAAAATAAAGTTAGAAAAGTCATCTAGGGAACCAACCACTCTTATCTAAGTGAGGTTCCTAACTCAAGTAAAGAGAGCTATATAGAAGGTTGATAAAAGAGAGGGAATCAGAATCTGTCTCTCTAATCTTAACTCTACCCTTATGATGTTTTCATGGGATCAAGGAAGACCAGAGCATGTGGGATTTTCCGCTACAGTGCAGCAGGCGATTTCAGTGCTGAGCTACTAACTACCCAGATCTGAATAGCCAGGTCCCCCAAAGACCAAAGCACTGGGTCACTATGTTGTGGAAGTATTCAGAATGTTCTAGGAGAGGTCTAGACACGTATCTCCTGGGATGCACCCTACAGACCAGTTAAGCTTTTGTTAAGCAATACTAAACCTTTGTTGCATTCAGTATCCTTTTTTGAATATATTCATTTTATTTCTTTTTAATGCTCCACACTCACTACCACAAAACTTAGATTTTTTCCCTCTCCCTATCCCCCACTACTCCCCTTCCTCCCCAAGACAGCATACAATTCTGTACAGGATCTACACATATGTTCATATTAAATACATTTTCATTATAGTCATGCTGTGTAGAAGAACTAAAATAAATGAGAGAAATCATATAACAAACCAAAACATAATACAATGATCTGCTACATTCTGTGAATGAATTCCATAGTTCTTTCTCTGAATGTGGAAGGCATTTTGCCTTAGAAGACCATTGGGAATTTTTTTGATGTCCTTGCACTGCTGTGAAGATCCAAGCCTACCAAAAAAAACCTCTCACATGCTGTGGTCATTGCTGTGCACAAAGCTGGTTCTGCTCCTTTTTCTCAGCATCACATCATATAAATCTTTCCAGGCCCCTCTGAAGTCTTCTTATTTATAATTTCTTATGGTGTAATAGTATTCCATTACATTCATATACCATAATTTATTCAGCCATTCTCCAATTGATGGGCATCCCCTCGATTTCCAGTTTTTGGCAACTACAAAGAATGCTGCTATAGATATTTTTGTACATGTGGGACCCTTTCCCATTTTTATGATCTCTTGGGGATACAGTCCTAGAAGTGATATTGCTGGGTCAAACGGTATGCACATTTTTGTAGCCCTTTGGGCATAGTTCCATATTGCTCTCCACAATGGTTGGATGAGCTCACAGCTCCACCAACAATGAGTTAGTGTTCCAACTCTCCCACATCCTCTCCAACATTTATCATTTTCCTGTTCTGTCATGTTTGCCAATCTAATCCATGTGATGTGGTACCTCAGAGTTGTTTTGATTTGCATCTCTCTAATCAATAGTGATTTAGGGCATTTTTTCATATGATTATAGACACCTTTAATTTCTTCCTTTCAAAATTGCCTGTTCATATCTTTCGACCATTTATCAATTGGGGAATGATTTGTATTGTTGTATATTTGACTCATTTCTCTATATATTTTAGAAATGAGGCCTTTCTCCCCAAGATTAGCTATAAAAATTTTTTTTCCCAATATACTACATCCCTCTGAATTTTGGTTGCATTGGGTTTGGTTGTGCAAAAGCTTTTCAGTTTAATGTAATCAAAAGTATCCATCTTGCATTTCATAATGCTTTCTATCTCTTCTTTAGTCAAAAATTCTTCCCTTCTCCATAAATCTGATAAATACACTATTCCTTGCTCCTCCACTTTGTCCATGAAATCAATCTTTATACCTAGATCATGTACCCATTTGGAGTTTATTCTTGTGTAGGGTGTCAGGCATGGGTCTATGCCTAGTTTCCACTACACTGTTATACAGTTTTCCCAGCAATTTCTGTCAGACAGTGAGTTCTTATCTCAGAAGCTGGGGTCCTTGGGTTTATTAAACAGGAGGTTGCTATATGCATTGCCTACTGGATCTTGAGTATCTAGCATATTCCACTTGTCTACCCTTCTGTTTCTTAGCTAGTACTAAGTGGTTTTGATAATTGCTGCTTTATAATACAATTTGAGATCTAGCAGTGCTAGGCCACCTTACCTAGCATTTCTTTTCATTGGTCCCTTTGCTATTCTGGACCTTTTGTTCTTCCACATGAATTTTGATATTATTTTATCCAGCTCTAGAAAATAATTATCTGATAGTTTAATTGGTGTGGCACTAAATAAGTAAATTAATTTAGGTAGAACTGTCATTTTTATCATATTGGCTTGGCCTATCCATGAGCAACTGATGTTTTTCCACTTACTTAGATCTGACTTTATTTGTGCAAAATGTGTCTTGAAATTGTGTTCATGTAGTCCTTGGGTTTGTTTTGGCAGGAAACTCCCTAGTTTTTGATAGTGTTTACCCTAGCATTAAATGGAATTTCTCTTTCTCTTGCTGTTGGACTTTGCTGCTAATATATAGGAATGCAGAAGATTTGTGCGAGTTTATTTTGTAAACTGCAACTTTGCCAAAGTTGTTAATTTTTTTACAAGGAGTTTTTTACTTGAATCTCTGGGATCCTCTAAGTATATCATCATATCATCTGCAAAGAGTGATAACTTATTTTCTTCTTTGCCTATTCTTACTCCTTCAATTTCTTTATCTTGTCTAATTGATACAGTTAACATTTCCAGTACCATATTGAATAATTGGTGATAATGGACATCCTTATTTCACCCCTGATCTTATTGGAAATGTATCTAGCTTACCTCCACTGCATATAATGCTTGTTGATGGTTTTAAGTAAATACTGCTTATTATTTTATGGACTATCCCCTTTATTCCTATGTTCTCCAGTGTTTTTCATAGGAATAGGTGTTGTATTTTGTCGAAAGCTTTTTTTGCATCTATTGAGATAATTATGTGGTTTCTGTTAGTTTTGTTGTTGATATGATCGATAATGGTAATAGTTTTCCTAATATTGAACCAGCCCTGCATTCCTGATATGAATCCTACCCAGTCATAATGTATCATTCTCGTGATAAGATGCTGTATTCGTTTTGCTAAAATCTTATTTAAAATTTTTGCATCTATATTCATTAGAGAAATTGGTCTATAATTTTCTTTTTCTGTTTTGTCTCTTCCTGGTTTAGGTATCAAAACTATATTTGTATCTCCCCTTTACCCTTACTGCTTCTTCCCGCCCTTTTATCTTCCCCTCCTCTTTCTTCCCCCTTCCCCTCCTATTACCTATGGAGTTAGTTAGAAGTGTATACTTAAGTTTATTGTTCCCTCCTTGAACCAAATCAGATGAGAGTACCTCTCAAACAATGCTCACTTCCCTCTCCTCTTTCCCTCTACTATAATTTTGTACTTCTTCCTGTGATGTAATTTACCATTTTCTGCTTCCTCCTTTTCACATCTCCTGTTACAATCCCTTCACATGCTTAAATCATATCTTTAATATGATATCATTTTCTTTGCACCTATTCCCTCTATGTGTATCTCTTTTATATTTCATAATGGATGCACAATTCTCAAGATTAACAGGTATCATCTTCCCTTATAGGGAGGTAAACAGTTTGCCCAAATTGAGTAACAAGTTATTTTTCCCCCCGTTTACCGTTTTTTATGCCTCTCTTGAGATCTGCATTTGAAGATCCAACTGTCTTTTAAGTTCTGATGTTTTTATCAGGAAGATCTGGAAATCCCTTACTTCACTGAATAAGCATCTCCTTGTCTGAAATGTTATGCTGAACTTTGCTGGGTAGCTGATCCCTGGTTGTAGTCCCATCTCCTTTGCCTCACAGAATATCGGATTCCAATTCCTTTGATCTTTTAATGTAGAAGCTACAAGGTCCTGTGTGATCCTGAGTGTAGCTCCTCGATATTTGAATGCTTTCTTTCTGGCTGCCTGTAGTATTTTCTCTTTCACTTGATGGTTCTGGAATTTGGCAATGATATTTCTTGGGGTTTTGAGTTTAGGATCCTTTTTGGGAGGTGAATGGTGGATTATTTTGATGACTATTTTCCCCCTGGATCTAGCACTTCTGGGCAGTTTTCCTTGATGATTTCCTGGAAGATATGGTCCAGACCCTGTTTTTCATCGTGGCTTTCTGGCAGGCCAATAATTCTTCAATTTTCTCTCCTGGATCTATTTTCCAGGTCAGTGGTTTTTCTTCTATCTTTTCATTCTTTAGATTTTGTTTGGCTGATTCTTGCTGTCTCATAGAGTCATTAGTTTCTACTTGCCCAATTATAATATTTATCAAATTGTTTTCTTCAGTTAACTTTTGCATCTCCTTTACCATCTGTCCAATTTTTCCTTTTAAGTAGTTATTTTCTCCAGTTAATTTTTGTACTTCTTTTTTCCATTTGTTCAGTTTTCCTTTTTAAAGAGATATTCTCATCAGTGAATTCTTTTTTTATACTTTTAAAATCATTATCCAGTTTTTCTTCTATTTCCTTCTTCAGCTGTTCCAGGAGAGCTGTTTGTGCATGTGAGCAGTTCATAGTCCCTTCTGAAGTTTCAAATGGAAGTACAGTCTCACTATTGACCTCTTTGGTATTTGTGTTTTAGTTCTTGTCCCCATAGAAAGATTCTATGGGTTTTTTGTGCTTGTTTTACTTTTTCTAGTTCATGACAGTGATTGTGTGCTGGTTCTTTCAGTTAGAAGCTGCAGAACTTGGCATTGAGCTGACTTGTGTGAAAAAGCTAAGACCAAGTGTCTTTTTATCTTTTTGTTTTGTGTTTCCCCACTCTGCCCTGGGGTTAGCTTGTTAAGTGTGAGGGAAGGGTGGTCCGGTCATGGGAGATCTCCTCAGCTGAACTGAGGCAAAGGCAAGCTCCAGCATACTGGCTCCTGGAAGTTCAAGTAGGTGACAACATACATTTAATCTTTGGGCTGAAAGTCTCAGGAATTCCTGCACCTGATATCTGGTGCTCAGCAGCTGTCACTCGCTTGGCTCTGCTGTTCTCTCACCCTGGGCTTGCATTCAGTATCTTAAGAAGAATGAAGTGGGAACACTACCTAAGAATTTACAATCTTTACTTGTACAGAGATTATATATTGTAAATGCAGAAATGAGGCCCTAAGTTGGCCGTCTACCGTTTGTTACTTTTTTTTTTATCAATTACCTTCTTAAAAGTATAGATATTAATGCTTATCAGTTTTGTAGATTTGATCACAGAGTCAACAAGATAAATCAACAAGAATTTATTAAGGAGCTAACATTTGAATGGGTTCCAAACCTACAGTAGTATTGACAGACTAAAACAGGTGAACTATATCTTAAATCTTAAAATATAAGATCCTAGAGATGTGACTAAATAGCAGTTTATCTGAAAATCACATAAAGTTTTAGCATATTTCAAAACTAAATAAGTTAATAAAATTTAACCAAGAGAGTGATTGGGTAGTAGTTGAGTGCTTGGGGATTGCGCCAAAGGATTCTTTGAATGAACTGGGAATACTTAAACTGGAGAAGAGAAGTGAAGACCTAGAAGACATACAATGTCTGTCTTCAATGGCTTGAAGGGTTATCCCATGAAAGAGGTATGTTTTTCTACTTACATGTTCAAGAACTCTGAAACTCCTTTATTTTATCATCAGTGTTTTTCTATCTCTCTCGAGCCTTATGATTCCTAAATCTATTCTTTGTCTTCATCAGGATCAACAATTCCTCTGATAGATGCCCAGGAGGCCATCACCTCTGATATCACTCTGTTCTCCTCCCTATCCAAACTCGGCCTCTTATTTCAACTCTACACTCTTCTCTGGTCTTGAACCTCTATTTCCTTGTGTGACTGACAATCACTCATAGACAATCACCCTAGATTACTCTCACTGTCTGTCTCCTTTGCTCTTACTCATGTGCAGCTGCAGGAACTACAAATTTGTCATCCAATTTCAACTGTGCCCTCACTGCAATAACCCTCTTCCCTAATATATTTTCTACTGCATTCAGCAAGCTGATATTCCAAAATATGTCTTCTTTCCTCAACCCCTCTCTTTGCTGAGGATTCCTTATGCTTCATGAAAAACAAACAAAACCTTGAGATCATTCACTGTGGGGTCCTGTTTTTTTTTTAATCTCCCCCTCTTATATCCCCTTGGATTATCTTTTTCTTCATTCCAATTGATGATGAATAGGTGACCCCATTCTTTGCCATGCATTGCTACTTGTACCTTTGATCTCATCTCATTCCATATTCTTCAGGGGACTGCCAACCCCCCCCCTCCGCCCCAGGATCTCCTCTTACTCTCTAATCTTAGCTTTTAACTATGCTTCTCTTCTACCTATACACATGCTTAATTCTTTCCCATCCTTTCTCCCCTCATTATATCTGTTATATCTTATTGTGTCCCACTATATCTGCTAGGTATCTTTTTATACCTTTTCTGCCTTTCTCAATTGTACTCTTTGGAGGGAAAAATCTATGTCCAATACTTCCACTTAATTTCCACTATTTTCTTTTAAATCTCTGTAATCTGACTTCTGACCTCCTTGTTTGACTGATTTTTTTTCTTAGGAGCTACAAATGATTTCTATCATTTTTTTCCTGAATTTTCATCTTTCATGAACTCTATTGGAGTATTTGATGCTATTTACTACCTTCCCCTGGGTACTTTCCTCTCTTAAGACTGCTTTTTCTTAATTTGTTTCCTACCTGTCTAACTGTTCCATCTCAGTCTCTTTGTTGGATCTTCCTCTAGAGCTCACCCACCAAGTAAGGGTATCCTCTAAGGATTTTCTGTTTTCTCTTTATATTCTCCCTCTTGGTGATTTCATCAGTTGCTATAGGTTCATAGTTTCATCTATATCAATAACTCTCTCTCAGACCTATAATTATAACCCTGGTAATTTGGCTGAGTACTAGTGTTGCATAAATCACTGCCTATTGGACATTTTGAATTGGATATCTTATAAGCATCTGAAAGTCAATATGTCTTAATAGAACTCATTATCTTCACCATCCTCATGCAAATATACCTCTTTCATGGATTTTCTATTTTTTCTGAGGATACCACCATCCTCCCACATTCATGACTTTGATGTTAACCTTGACTCCTCTCTCATTTACCCAACATAGCCAATACAGTTTTACATCTAGTAATTTTGTTTTCGTTCAGCATCTCTCTTATACTTCTCTTTTTCTCTATTCACACACCCATCACCCACATTTAGACTTTTATCAACTCTTTGCCAGATTGTAGTAAGAATCTCATAACTGATCTCCCTACTGATTCCATCTATTCTCCACACCAGTTCTATTGTGATTTTTCTAAAGAAGTCTGACTATTTCAACTCCCCTACTGGAAGGCTTCCCGTTTATCTCTATAATGAAATAAAAATTATTCTGATTGTCATTTAAATTGTTTTTACAACTTGACCAGTTCTTTATTACCTTTCTAATCTCCTTAATCCTTGTCATGCACTCTACAGTCCATCCATATTAACCTACTAACTTGCTGTACCCTCACAGTAGGTTCTGTCTTCCATATCTGTGCATTTGCAATAGAGATGTTGTCTTTCCATTAAATGTTAGAGTTTCAAGAACAGAGCCTATTTTTTTTGCTTTTTCTTTGTATCTCCAGGTCTTAGCTTAATAAATGTGTATAGCAATTGATTGACTTATTTACCTACAATGACAGAACGAGGAGAATTTAGAGAAAGAGGCACAGTTTTGAATTCACCCAAAAATTAAAGCCATCCAATAATGAAATTTGCTGTCTTAGAAACTAGTGAGTTCCACTTCCCCATCAGAAGTCTTCAAGCAAGGATTGTATGATTATTTGTTGAGTTAGTCACTAAACATTTATTGAACACCTACTATGTGTCAGGCACCATGCTAAGTGCTAAGAATACAAATGCAAATAAAAACAAAGGCAGTCCCTGCAGTCAAGGCACTTACAATCTAGTGAGGAAAGACAACACAGAAAAGGAAGCTGAAAAGGTGGGGGTGGGAGAGGGTGGTATCTTGGAGAGTTCAGCAAAGTCCAATAGCTGTACAGCTGGTGGAACATGGGGAGAAAAATTGTGCCAAACTTCTATTTAAATAGAGACCTTAGAGCCCATGACCTTGCCCTTCAGTCATAGGGTTCAGTCAGACAGATAGGCAGAAGGTACTGATTAAGATGTGAGTACCAGATAGATTCAATCTTGAAACATAATAAGATTTCCCAGTGTTCAGGTTCCTGGGGAAGAATGGCATGTAAGAAACATCTTGAGAAGTCCCAAATCAGTGTAGCTGACAGATAATGCAAAGAAAAACTGTTGAGCCCCCTCTTTAAATGGAGACCCTGCTGCCTAAGGTGTCTATTGATGAGGAAGCTGTAAAAGGGACTCTTATACAGGCATGTATTTTCTGAAGTCCCTTCCAGTTCTGTCCATCTTTGATCCTATGATCCACAATTCAAAATATTAATGTACAAATAGACACTTAGTTCAATGCAAAGAATATGTATTTAAATAGCTCCTGTGTTATAAAGGACAGGCAGCCTTGATAGAGTGAAATGGTTCCCATTTAGTGGTTTATGACCCCTTGAAAGTTCATGAGAATGATTCAGGGAGTTTCTGTTTAAAAAAAATGGTGTTTTAAGCAGTGAATAATTATAAAGAATGGTAGCAGTAATTTATTTCATTATTCTAAGGATTCACAATGTATCTTTTATTGCTGTAGGAAGGAGTTCACAGAAAAAAAAAACTGAGATCCACTAGTGTAGTGGATAGGGAGCGAACCTTGGTAATAGGAAGACTTTAGGTGAAACCATGCCTCTAATACATATTGGTTTGGTGACTGGGAAAATCAATTTTATTTGCTGTGCTATAGTCAACCCTTTACAATTGTAAAATCAAAAGAAGGTGCTGACCTATATTGGTAGAGGGAGTTTCCTATCCTATCCTATTTGTTTTCCCAAAGCAATCATAGATCCTATCTCATGTTTTAAATAGTGTTGCTTAGGATACTATTTTTTTTTTTTTGCTGATTTAATGCTTATCATGACTAGTATGGGGGGCGGAGCCAAGATGGCGGAGTAGAAGGACGCACATTTACGAGCTCCGAGCCCACAACCCATGGAATTGAGGTAAAAGGAGATCCCCATAAATTCTGAATCTCTGCAGGGGGTGCATAAACATAGGGGAAGAGATTTCCGTTCCACTGAACCCTGGAGAGCCGTCCCCGGGGTCCATCGCACTCCGGAAAGCGGACCCTACCCCCACCCCTGGCCGCGGCCCCAGAAAAGCTGATCCGAGCAGACTTCAGAGAGGAAAGCTCCGGGGGAAGCTCCGGCAGCCGGGAAAGTCCCTCCGCCCACAGAAGCTACAGGTCAGTAAGAAAGAAGCCTGTGCTAGGGGAGGGGAGCGGAGCATCTCCGTGACTCGGGCCCCCTCGGGAGGAAGCGGCGGCGGCAGAGACGGGGGCAGGAAGCGGCGGAGGCAGAGGCGTGGGCGGCGGCTGAGGCGGCAGCGGCCCGGGACTCAGGAATCCCCCAGCAGCAGGTAGGATCTTCAATACTGAAGGTCTTTCCAACCTGAGGGAGCCGAGTAGGGGAGATGGCCCTGCCCCCACCCTGCTCTACTGCTGAACGCCTCTGAATAAAACCCCCAAGGGAGCTGAGCACAGCAGGCGGGGCCCCCCACCCCGCCCCCACCCGCTCCGTTCCTGAAAGTCTCTGCGGAAAGCCCCTGAGGGCCCAGGTTTAGGAGGCGGCCCTGCCCCCACCCCTGCGCCAGAACTAAAGCTTGCCGCGGGAAAGCGCATTTGAATCTCAGAGTCCAAGCACTAGCTGGGCGGATCCAGGCGGGGGTGGAAAGGAATCTCAGAAGTCAAGTAACTGGCTGGGAAAATGCCTAGAAAGGGGAAGAAAAATAAGACTTTAGAGAGTTTTTTCCAACAAATGCAAATGATCCCGACCTTCGGATCTGATGGGGAGGACGAGAACGTATTTTTCCCATCAGGGAAAGATGTGGAGGGCGGGGCCTCAGTACCCCAGACACCCCAGGGGGGTGTTGGGTGGGCTCAGGCTTTGGAAGACCTTAAAAAGGATCTTGAAAAGCAAGTTAGACAGGTGGAGGAAAGATTGGGAAGAGAAATGACAAAGATGCAAGAAGAGTATGAAAAAAAGGTCAATATCTTGGTAAAGGAGACCCAAAAAAATGCTGAGGAAATTAACACCTTGAAAAATAGGCTCACTCAATTGGCAAAAGAGGTTCAAAAAGCCAATGAGGAGAAGAATGCTTTCAAAAGCAGAATGAGCCAAATGGAAAAAGAGGCTCAAAAGCTCACTGAATTTAATAGTTCTCTCAAAATTAGAATGGAACAGATGGAGTCTAATGACTTTACGAGAAACCAAGAAATCACCAAACAAAACCAAAAGAATGATAAAATGGAAGAGAATGTGAAATATCTCATGGGAAAAACAACTGACCTGGAAAATAGATCAAGGAGAGACAACTTAAAAATTATGGGACTACCTGAAAGCCATGATCAAAAAAAGAGTCTAGACATCGTCTTGCATGAAATTATCAAGGAAAACTGCCCTGACATTCTACAACCAGAGGGCAAAATAAGTATTGAAAGAATCCATCGATCACCACCTGAAAGAGATCCAAAAAGAGAAACTCCTAGGAACATTGTGGCCAAATTCCAGAACTCCCAGCTCAAGGAAAAAATCTTGCAAGCAGCTAGAAAGAAACAATTCCAGTACTGTGGAAATACAATCAGGATAACCCAAGATCTAGCAGCTTCTACATTAAGGGATCGAAGGGCGTGGAATAGGATATTCCAGAAGGCAAAGGAACTAGGACTCAAACCAAGAATCACCTACCGAGCTAAACTGAGTATAATACTGCAAGGGAAAATATGGTCTTTCAATGAAACAGAGGACTTTCAATCATTCTTAATGAAAAGACCAGAGCTGAAAAGAAAATTTGACTTTCAAACACAAGAATGAGAGGAAGCATGCAAAAGTAAACAGCAAGGAGAAGTATTAAGGGACTTACCAGAAATGAACTGCTTGCATTCATACAGGGAAGGACAATATTTCTAACTCTTAAAACTTTTCAGTATCTGGGTGGTTGGTGGGACCACACATACACATGTACACGCATGCACACACATACACACATGCATTCACATGCAGAGACAGAGAGCACAGATTGAACTGAATAGGATGGGACCATACCTTAAAAGAAATTAAGGTAAATGGTGAGAGAGAAATGTAGTGAGAGGAAAGAGGGGGAAATGGAAGGGGGTAACTATATGTCATTTAAGAGGCAAGTAGGAGATGTTTTTAGTGGAGGGAAAAAGAGGAGAGCTGAGGAAAAAAAAAAAAAACAAAAAAAAAAACCCAAGAAGTTTACCCTCATCACATTTGACTAAACAAAGGAGTGAAATGCACACTCATTTTGGTATGAAAACCTCCCTACAGTATAAGAAAGCGGGGGAGAAGGAGATATTCGGCGGGGGGAGATGATGGAAGGGAGGGCAAAGGGAGGAGGGAGTAATTGAAAGTCAACACTTGGGGAGGGACAGGATCAAAGGACAGAAGAGAAACAATGAGGGGCAGGTTAGGAGGGATGGCAATTCAGTTAGTCTTACACAACACGAGTATCAGGAAGGTCATTTGCAAAGCTACACAGATATGGCCTATAATGAATTGCCTGCCGTACCAAAGGGAATAGGTGGGGAGGGAGGGATGGGGAGAATTTGGAACTCAAAGTTTTAGGAACAATTGTTTAGTATTGTTGTTGCAACTAGGAAAGAAGACATACAGTTAATGAGGAATAGAAAGTCATCTGGCCCTACAGGAGAAAAGAGAAGATAGAGACAAGGGAAGGGAGGGATGACAGAAGAGAGGACAGATTGGAGATAGGGAAAATTAGATTGCTTGGGGTATTGGGGTGGGGGGAGGAGAGAAAAGGGGAGAAAATTTGGAACCCAAAAATTTGTGAAAATGAATGTAAAAAGCTAAATAAATAAATTAATAAAAAAAAATCATGACTAGTATGTATAATTTATTAGCTTATGACAAATATCCATCAGGCAAAACATGCTGGCCTTATTGCTGCATTGTCACACATTTTTAATAATGGGTTAGTGAGGCAAAAAATCCTATCTTAGTCATTCCAGTGTAATAATAAAGGAAAAGGCAAATAGTCTTTAGAGATTTATTAATTATGATAGAATCATAGCTTTCTATCAATTTTTCTTAATTTTTTTTACCATTTCTTAAATTATCTTCAGCAATCTAAAAAAGAATAATGTTTCCTGAGGCTACTGTCTTTAATTTCAGTCCATTGTGAATTCTGAAAGTTATGAAGAAGTATAATTATATGGTTCATATCACTTAGAATATTATTTTTCCTCTCCTTCAATGAGAAACCAACTTTGTCATACACATGTACACACACATTTATGTCCAAATGAATTCGTCAGGCGACAGCATTTACACAAAAAAGATAGAATAAATGAAGACACAAACTTTTGTTCATAAGAAAGTGTCCACTGGAGAACCAGTATGCAAATGGATGAACAATTAAGCACTGTGCAATGCTTTCCCATCCTATAAATATTTAAATGCTATATTAATTTGCCAAGTATTGAATAATATCATGTCATTAAGTTGTTGTGATGTTTTTGTACATTGCTCACTCTGAGACTTCATTTTTATCTTATTTAATAGCCAACATTGAACATAAATCCTGTTCATCATTAAACTGCAATTTTTCCTCTTTTTTTATTAGATTCAATGGAGTCTTTCTAGAAATATGTATAAAAATAATGAAATTTTAGTTTGAGGGATATTTTGCCCTTTGTATTAATGTAATCAGGGAAACATGTGGAAACTCCTAACCAGGCACTTGTATTCCAGGAAGACAGTGAATAACATTTAAAGTATGATATTTGTTTTAGTGTAATACCTGTTCTAGTTACTAAATAATTCAATATTTCATTATTCAGCCCTGTGTTTTTAGGCAATTTGACTTTCCTGGACATCTCCAGAAAAAAATTAGGGTGGACATCTGTGGTCTTTTTATATAAAGGTTAGTTCAATTGTGTGTTCTGTACTGCCATTTCTTTTTCTTCTAAAAGAGATAATTTCAAAGTCATCATATTATAAAAGACTGTGGATCAGAGCTAAAGTCTTTACTTTTTTGACCCTCAGTACTAGAAATGTTTTAGTACTAGAGACTGCTTATACTGTCACTTTAAAATCATACTGTAATTCTCTTCCCTTTATTTGACAAAGTAGAGGAATAGTACAGTATAAATAACATTGGCTCTAGGTACAAAAGACCCTGTTTCAAATCCTTCTACTGGTGCTTGCTTCCTGTGTAACCATGCATACATCAGTTAACCTCAATTTACCTCCATTTCTTTATCTATAAAATATGGGGATTGGACTTCATGGCTTCTGAGCTCCTTTCCAACTCTACATATATGATTCAATTCTAGACAAAATTGTCTATACTTGTGACCTCTACTGCCTAGACTTCCATTAACCCTTCAAAACCTTTTAGTATTTCTGTCCTATATCATCACTTGTCTTATCCAAAGTGACCAATGATCTCTTTACTGACAAATCCAATGAGCTTTAACCTTCATCCTTGTCTACCTGTCTGTAAGTTTGCGTGTTAGCATATTTGCCTCTTCTGGACACTCTTTCCTGTGTTTATCCAATCATGCCCTCTCCTGATTCTGCGGCTATCTGTTTGATCTTTCTCAGGCTTTTGCTAGATCATTATCTATTTCTTATCTCCCAACTGTGGTTGTATCCCAAAGGTATATACTGATCTCTTATCTCCACCATCTCTTCCCCTTTTCTTTCAGTGAATTAATTTGTCATCTTTCATGGGTTCAGTTATCATATCTTTGTAGATGACTCCCAATTTTATATTTCCAGTCCTACTCTCTCTTATGAGGTTCAACTCTACCTCATTAACTGACTACTGGATCTAGGAATAACTACTTGTTAAAACAGTAAGTTGTATTGGAACCTCAAACTCAACGCAGAAAACAAACAGGGCTCATTGTATGCACCCTCAAAATCAGAATTCTCTCTGACTTCTGTTTCTATTATTTTTATTCTGATATCACCCCTCATCTATTCACTCTGACTGCCAAATTCAAAATCATTAGCAAAACTTTACTCTTCTACACTTCCCATGTCCATTCAACTGAAAAGTCTAGTCAGTTCTGCCTCCACATCTCTGACGTGCTCCCTTCTCTCCACTCACACAATCACCACCCTAGTTTAGGCCCTAATCACCTCTCACCTGAGCTAATATAAACCTTCCTACTTGGTCTTCTTCCATGAAGCTTTTCCCTTCTCCAATGCACATTCCATACATATGTCAAAGCAATCAGATCTAAAATCAGATCTGATGAAACTACTCCCCTGATCAAAAACACTCCTGTAACTCTCTAGTGCTTTTAATATAAAATATAAACACTTCTGTTTGGCATCTAAAGGCCTTTGCAAGTTTCCTCCAGCTAACCTTTCTAAGCTTACACATTATTCTCTCACATATTATATGGTCCAGCCAAACTAGCTTTTTCCCATAGACACAATTTCATCTTACAACCCCTCCTCTTGGCAAGGCTGACTCCTAAGGCAGAATTCTCTTCCTTTATTTTAAAACTACAATTCCCCTCAAACTCAGCTCAAGTGCCAGCTCTCCTACATGAGAACTTTCCTAGGATCTCCCTTGGAAAACAAAATAAAAACTTGGTATTTACTATCTACATATTTAATTATGGCACATGCTACTTTCTTCTATAAACTATATTATCTTTGAGGATAATGACTGATCTTTGTTTCTGTTCTCGAACTTTGTGGTCTCAGAGTCTTTTTGCATATTTGAAAATTGAGGACTCCCCAAAGAGCTTTTGTTTATGGGAATTATATTTATTAACATCAATTGTATTAGAAATTAAAACATCATTATTATTAAAAATAATTTTGATTTTACCAACCCCTGAAGGGTCTGCAAATGTCCAAGGGGATCTTGGAGAGCTCCACTGGTCATCAGACCATACTTTGAGAACTTTTTTTGTAGGATAGAGAGCTGGCCTCAGGGTTAGGAAGATTTGGGGCTCAAGTCCTATTTCTCATTGCATCCTGACTGATCAAGTCATTTAATCTCATAGTTGAAGGGAAGAGGGTGACTTAAATTAATAAATGTAGTTTCCTCATAGACAGATGAAATTGCAGGTCCGTTTACTATCCTTATCTTCAGCACAATGCCTGGCACATAGAAAGTACTTAATTCATACTTTCTGATTGATTGATGAATCTTACATAGACAAAATGTGAAAGAGGACCATCCTGATGGATAAACCAATATTATAGGATTACCAGTTGGTGGAAATATTTCCAGGGTATGTAACTCAGATGAATCTGGTACAATTTTATTTTAGGAAAATTAACCTTGGATTGTTATATTTTTATATCTTGAGTTCTAATTTCCCCCAGTGGATGCAGAACATGGTAAAATCAACATATCCACTAATGATTTACCCTTATTACTAAGATGATATTGGTTTTACTTTGATTTTCTTCTGTTTCTATGTTTGTTTTCTTGCTTCTTCTAGCAGAGGCTTGCAAACCATGGTTAGTTTACCCAGCACCAAACGGGTGGCTACCAAATTTGGTCCGAAGGCCACATTTGCCAACCCCTGTTCTAAAATAACAACTTGTAAATAGAAAACTATGCTTTCCTTTTCAAAAAATAAAACAACTTTTCTTCTTAGAATTAGATTCTTCCTTTCCAGTGAGAACTTCATCTGTGGGTGGAGCACTCCTTATATCTAAATATAGTACATGAATGTTAACTGACAATATAAACAAAAGAAAATTTTCAGCCCTGAAATTCTGATATATTTTCTGATTGTCTGATAATGGTTTTGATTGAACCCTGTTCTGTTCTCCTTAGCACACACTGGGGAAGCAGGCTGCCTTTTTGCCCCATACCATTCTTCTAACTGCTGAGCTGTTCATTTACAAAGGAAGGGATATTGAGATTATTTTTGTTGTATTTTCTCTGATTACTACTGATACGACGTGTGATTGGTTGGATATGGGAATAAGTGCAGGTCAAAGAGAGGAAGAAGGCAAAAATGATTGATGTACCTGGGTGACTGTGAGCATTGTCTTACCAGTAATAGAACCTGGGAAGTTATAAAATGGAAATTTCTGTAGAAATGGCTATTTAAGAAAATACTATCATTTTGAATTATTTTTTTCTGAATCTACCTTTCCGACAATATAAAAATGACAAATAAATATTTTAAAAATTGTTTTAATAAGTGGAATCATGCTGGGTGTGGTGGTGGTGGTGGTTGTGTTCCACGGATTTTACCAAGGGATTGTTGTCACTTAACTATGTGCACTGAGTCTGGTGCTTCCAGATCCTCACCATGTGGCTAGACTATAGAGGGGAGCTAAACCAAATGAGGCTTCACCCAATGCTGGTCCCAGCAAATTAGCCTACTGTTATAGAGACCTGGCAAAATTCTCAGAGCCTTTATTACTTAAATAAGGATCTCTACCCTGATTATTAGACATACATAGTTTTAATAATTACCTTCCCTAAAGAACTCCCAAAGAAATCTGCAATTTTCTTTCTAAATAGAAAGACAATAGATTTTGTGACTAATCTGCATAAAAGATCAGTAAGAAAATTACAGGGTGTATGTGTGTGTGTGTGTGTTCACTTTGTTACAAATTAAAGCTCTTTATGGCAAAATTCTTAAGTGCTTATATTCTTAGTTCCATGTACAAGCAAGATTCTGAATATACCAGAAATCCTAAGAGGAACCAAGTTTTTCGGGGTTTTTTTTTTTTTTTTTTTTTTGGTATTCTGGCATACATATAAATTGTTGGCCAATATGTTTACCTTATATATTAAAATCACTGCTGTAGTACCATTCACCAGTATGTATATATGCAATTCTAATTGTGAACTTCTCAACAAATCCTGTTTCCACAAAATAATGGTAACCAGTTGGTATATGTGTGACCTCCACTTTGGGATTACTAGGTCAACTACCTCACCTCTCAGGGCTCTAGGTGCAGTACTGAAGAGTTAAGGCATGTTTTTCTAGTACTATCACTCATAAGCCTCCCCAGTTAGATCCCTATCAGTTATTAATTTGCTAGCTTGAATTAATTAGCTTTAAAAAAAGAATGTTTCTTTAGATGTTACAGAAGAAGAGTTGGTACGAAAATGTCCCTTCAAAAGTTTGAAATACATTCTCCCTTTGCATGTGCTTAGATCCCACTGTAAGAGTGGGATCAAGAGTAAAGAGCACATTTCACAAAAGGTACATGTGATTTCTTCTGGGTTCAAACCTTTGTAGATTCCTTAAGCTACCCTTCCTCTAGTTTGCCCTCAGCTCCTAATGCAAACTCTACCACCAGCCACTGCTGTTCTGGGGAGAGTTACTGCAATCACTGAGAAGTTCACATCTTCCAGCGTTTGAAAAGTCATTGCATTCTCCTTTGTTTGGGACAGTACAGGGACAGAGAGATATAAAAAATCTTTTGCTTCTCCTCCAAGGGATTTTTTTTCTTTCAGAAGTTTGGACTCTTCCATGTTGCCTATCCTTAATGAAATATAAGTTCCATAATCAAATCATTGAATTTTTATCTTTGCATCTTTGATGTTTAGTATAGTGTCTGGCACATAGTCGGTGTGAAATGAATAATTCTTGATTGATTTTATGAGGTAACACTGTTCATAAGCTTTCACCTTCCTCTGCAAGACTGTATAAATAAATTGGCTGCCATTACTTTCCACACTGCAGAGAAAACAAGTATTTGCTATCTAAAGCGGTTTCTAGACTCTTTTGGCAATATCATTGTAGCAACTAATTTCTATTAACTGAGTTTTCATAGGAACATGTTCTGGGCTAATTTTGTTCCTTTATCTATTTATTTTTAACCTCAATTAGTAGTTTTTAAAAAGGTTAAGTTGGAGTTGTCTCAATTTTATGCCATTATCTTGTTATGTGTGTGTGTGTATGTCATTTACAAATATTCACCATGGTAATAGTTTCCTCTAGATTTTCAGATTCAAGTGTTTAAATTCAGTCATTATTCATGGACTGGTAATCTTCTGTGGAAGAAAATGTTATAGAAATGTAGTATATTCTCATCAAATACTGAGCAGGTAAAGAGATAGTGAGGGCTTTCTAATGACATGCAGCATTCATTACTTGTCCCTTGAAGTACAGAGTTAATAGGGAAAGTAAAATAATTAATTCAATCCAGTTGTAAGGGAGTATGTAAATTATCATAAATCCATGAAACAATGATTTAGCAATAGGGGAGAAATTGACCTTTCCTTCATCATCCTTATGTATACCGTCAGATTAGCTCATTTATCAAGACATCAAATCTGATTGAGGCATAATGTTGAAATTTCAGCTGGACTTGGTAAAGTTGGAATTCTCACTATTGTTCCTTTTAAAATGAGAGCTGGTTTTTATCACATAAAAAAATAAATTTCTGGGCTAGCTAGGTGGTGCAGGAGCACCAGCCCTGGAGTCAGGAAGACATGAGCTCAAATCTGACCTCAGATACAACACTTACCAGCTATGTGACCCTGGCCAAGTCACTTAACCCTAATTGCCTCTCAAAAAAAAAAAAGAATAAATTTCTTGGGGTAAATGGAGGCCTCTCCCTTTCTAAAGCTTGAAAGGAAGACAAATTAGAAAGAAAAAAGGAAATTTCTTGGGTTAAGCTAGGTTTCAGAAGTCCTTTCAAGGGTGTAATGTTGTGTTAAAATCACTGGTCTGAGATTCAAGAAAATCTGGTTTTAATCTCTGCTAGTTCTAAGTGTCATCTGTAAAACAAATTTAGAGTAGATGATAGCAAAAACCCCTTATAACTCAAATAATTTCTGTGTCAATCTAAGTAGGAGAGTATCTGAATTCCTATAATAAAGATAGGAGAGGGGTGCCAAGGGAAGAAAAATAGCCTAAGTTCTGACCTCCCAACCTACTTTTCTTTCTGTAGGCACACAGTCAGTGTGAAATGAATAATTCTTGATTGATTTTATGAGGTAACACTACTCATAAGCTTTCACCTTCCCCTGCATGTCTTTTCTCATCATTCCCATCCTTCCTACTCTTCCACTTTTTCCTTCTGCTTTTCTTTCTCCTTTTTCCCTTTATTTCCGAGAAAAAGTACATGGGAACCTGTAGCAATACACCGTATTAAACCAAAAGAGGACAGAATATCCTAAGCAGATTGATGCGTACAGACTGTATGATACTAGGGTTGATCATTGTTAGGGAGAGGACTGAAGCCTATGTCCTTTTAGGTTAGGTTCAGTTTTGGGATGACGTAAGGCACTCAAAGTCATTGAAAAGTTATCGAAAGGCTTTAACTTTGCCCTAGTGCAGAAATATATGCAACAAGGATACAGTAGGATTTAGTTTATTTACATGTGGCCCCTTCTCTTCTCTATATTGGAAATGAGTCTGGTTAGTGAGGCAAGATTTGATGACTCTCCTGGTCTTCAGACCTCCACCAAATTGGAAAAATTTAAGGGAAAACTGGAGAAACCTGGTCTATGACAACTATCTAAGAAGTTCAATGTAGCATCCCATTTCTGGCATTGGGCAAGGATCCAAAACTGCTCCTCTCTCCTCTTTCCTTCTCCAATTCCTCTGCCACTAAAAATAAAATAAATTAAAAATAATTTCCATAAACTAAGCGCTTATCTGATTACATCAATTAGAATTAAATTATCAATGATATATAAACCTACTTTCTTTAATAGTTGATATCAATTTGAGAGACAGAGTAATGTACTAAGAGTACTCAGGCAGACAGGGAAACCTGAATTCAATTCCTGCATTAAGTACTTACTAGCTGTATGTGATCCCTCAAAAGTCATTTAACCTTACTCAGTGAGACTAATAGTAGCATTTATCTCATATGACTTTTGAGGATAATGTATTTAAAGATGTATATATAAATATGAATTATTGTTAAATCAGGTCCAGAATAGCAGTTCACCTTCTGGCTTTGTCTACCTTTGAAGGAAAAAAATATATCATTAAGGAAGCCAGGAATTTATTAGTTGATCTACTTTTGGCAGACCAAGCTACAACAGATGTCTAGATAACCAAAGTCCCTACTCACTATACTATAGCATAACTCTGTTCTAGGTTTGTGATCTGTTTCTCAAACTCCTCATCTATTTTCTCCTTCTGTCCAGATGAGCATAGTATATGGCCATGACAATATTGCTTCTATTTTATTCCAATCGATCTTTCTCCAGATGCTCCTCAATATGTTTCCCCCCACTGGTTCCTAGATTTTCTCACATTGGTATGTGTTCTTAATATATAATGGCATTCTTCCCTACTCTTTATCTTTTCTGTTCCTTTTGTATAAATTATGCCCTGTCAAGACAGGCAGCACAGGGGAGCCCCATTGCTCTCTGGGATATACTCAGGACTTTCTCTACAATATCACAAAAAACATTCACACATCTGAAAAATCCTCCACCCTGTGGACACTCCTTCTGATTGGCTAACCCCTTCCCAAATCTCCATTTAAAGATGGTACCCAATCCAACTCTATCACATTCCTCTTCAGGCTGTATTCTTCTCTACAATGCCCTAACAGGGGACTTTCATCTCTCTCCTCCATGCCTCCCCCCACCCCCTACACACACACTTTAAGCTTCATTTTATTAGTTGTTTTTCTCCTTAGAATGTAAGTTCCTTGAGGAACATAAATGCTACTTGACTCATTGACTGACTACTGAGAACTGGCCTCAGCATTAGAAAGACCTGGGTTCAGTTTCTTTATTAACCCTAATTTCTTTATGAGTTAGTGTCAAGGTGAGAGCTCAAGGAGTGTAATAGAGTGCTCAGTTCCAGCATCAGCTACTTACTACTTGTGTCTCATAGGCAGAGAATCATTTAACTTTGCTCACTGAGGCTAATAATAGCATCTATCTCATGTTACATTTGAAAATCAAATAAGATAACATTATTTAAAGTATTCTAAAGTATTAAGTGATTCAAGTCCTGCCTCTGACATTCACTGCCTATGTGACCTTGGGCAAGTCACTTAACATCTTACTGCTCCAGGCAACTCTCAAATTTATGTTTCACAGTACAGGTGCCTGGGCAGAATCCCCTGCCTTACTAAGAGTTCCATACAACAATGATAGTACATTCTTCTTTGAAAACAAAACCTGCCAGAGCCATATTTCAGTAACATGAACCATCTCATTAAATTTCAGTGATATTTATGACACTAAATCTGCCTTCCTGTATTAGGATCTCTAGTTTACTTTGCTTATTAGTTATACTTTTTATATGTTTGTGTACACAAATGTAATGCCACAGTTTGAACAGCTTGTTCTGTCTTCAATTTTGATTTCTCTACATAATTCAGGATCTCTTCTACTTTTCTTCTTCCATAATTGTAGTTTGTCACCATGGTTTCTGACATGGTAAATTTGATTAGATTTCTAACAGTCCAGACAGATATCCTTTTGTCATTTTTCATGAGGTGCATCCCATCCTTCTCTAAAAGGCTTTCACACCTACAAAGAAGAAGCTAGAGAGCACAATGGATAGAGTGCTGGACCTGGATTCAGGAAGACCTGAGTACAAACCCAGCCTTGGACGCTTCTTGGCAGTGTGTCACAACCTCTCTCTTTCTCAGTTTCATCAGCTCTAAAATGGGCATAATATCTTCCAGGCTTCTTGTGAGGATCAAGTAAGATACTATTTCTAAGGTATTTAGCACACTGCCTGGCAGATAGCAGGTCCTTAATTATCTTTTGTTCCCTTCCTTTCCCCACCCCACATCTCCTCTATTTTAAGCTATGGTCCAGAAATACAAGTCCAGTTCCCATAGACCATCTCCTTAACCAGGTTTTTAGTCTACAATTTGCCTTTCTCTCTAGAAATCCTTGCCTTGAATCTGATACACTTGTGAAAATTCCACCTAAACCTTTAAGATTTCCTATTTCTTGGCCATTATTCTCTCATCTTTAGCATTCTTTGTAGATTCCTTCTGTCAGTATCATTTTTATCCATGTGAATCACCAGAAGTTCATATTAGTTATCAAGGCTGATACATGCAGGTTCTCCATCATGTCCTGTACATATGCCCTGGAAGATAACAGATATCTATATGGTTGATGCCAGATTGCTTAGAGTGGGTTAGCAAGATGATCTTAAACTAAGAATGCTAATTACCCTAACTATAAGCATCTCCTGCATAAATATAGTGAAATCTCTTTGTAGTTCCAGCATCAGATATATGGACAAGAACCTACTTTTATAAACTTATTGTATTTTATCAGATATTATTGCATGTAATTATATTTTCATCCAACAGCATCATATTCAAATTTATGTGGTAATAAGTAATGAATTAAATAATTACAATAAGCATGAAATTCTCTACAAAGTAGTAGCATAATTTGTGCTCTTAGCTAATAACAGTTACGGAAATAGACCATTTCCATTGTTGGTGCTTCCATGACAAGGTTCTTTACATACTTTATCTCATTTGATCCCACAACAGTCCTGGGAGGTAGGTACTATTATTCCAATTTTATAGACAAGAGCTTAAGTGACTTAAGTCAAAGGGTATTAAGTACCTGAAGTAAGATTCTAATTGAGGCCTTTCTAACTACAACTCCAGTACTTTATTCACTGTACCTCCCAGATGCCAAATATAGGTTTTTCAATATAATTCTTCATAATTTAATAATAACTTCTGTGCCTAGAACAACAAGTCATCCATATGTTATTAGAAATGGAAAAGGACCTTAAGATTCTTATACATTATTTTCCTGGTAGCAACAAGTGACATGGATGGCAGTTATAACTGTCTATTCTATATCATTTTCTAGCTTTGCACCAAAAAACTAAGCTAAATGAAAGTTATGGATAATATAGAAGCACAAATGGAGTGCCACAAGTTGCACTCCCATGAACTTTTGTGAGATTTGTCTGTGTGATGGGGGAGATGAAGTGGGAGGAGGAGGAGGAAAGGTCATGGGGGAAAGGAAAGTTTAATATTATATGTATGTAATCAGGCCCTTAACATAATTCATGAGACCCTAAAATAAACATCCTTATTTTCCCCCTTGCTCTTTATTACATTGTTAAAAAATGCAATTTTGTTTTATGTGAATTTTTTAAAAAATTAATTATTGATTTTATAGAAGAATTTAAAGCCCATCAAATTTGATGAAGTATTTACAAATGGTTCATAACTTTAAGGCTAATAATAACGAGGTTTATAAAAAAAAAGCAGGAAAATCAACAGGCATTTTAATGCTGTGAACATTTTGCAATCTTACACAGCAGGGTTTTTTTTTTTTTGTAAAAATGGGGAGTAAGTAAATAAAAATAGAGAAAACATTTAGCTACATTTCCATGAATATAAAGCTTGCTGTTTCATCATTATAAACACAACAAATTATTGTGGTTTTCTATTTGATATAGTTTTCCTTTAAAAAAATCAGTTCTAATATTGGTAAAAGTAACATACTTTTCCTATAATTTAAACAAATACCAAGCATTTAAAGTGGAAATATCTGTAGTTAAATCTGCCCTACTCAAATTCAGAAAACTGCTGAGACTATTCAAAAATTAAATACTCTTCATTTTCTTTTTCATCTTTGCCAGTCTGATAGGTTGAGATCTGAACATTCTAAAAAAAAAAAAAGCACTACAAGGAATGCAAATATTAAAGAAAATAAGAAAATATTAGGCTATCTCTGATCTGTAAAAAAAGAGAAGTTTCTCTCTGGGGGTGGGAAGCTTTCGTATTCCCTTTACTTCAAACCAGTGCTAATACTTTTAGTGTTCTGAATTTCTCTCAATGGTTCTCAGCTATTGAACAGGACATTGCAGATGTACAAATAGGTAGATTTTCCTTGGTGGTACATCATATAGATGCACAGAAACTCATGTATATCTGTGTGTACATGTGCACTTCATCTCACTTTTATAATTCATGAAGCTTTAAAAAATGAACTGAAATCCAAGTACTAAAAAAGAATAATTTACAATTAAACAGTAATAGAGAGAACATAATTGCAATGCTCGCTCTTGTTATTTAGCAAATTAAGAAGAAAAACCAACTTTTCATCCTAATGGAGAGTAAATATTTACACTAAACCACTAAACATATCAACAAATAATCTAAGTACCAGAATTTCATATCATTTACAACAAGATCTGCAGACATAAAATATCTGGGAAGGAGAAATTAATGTGAGTAAGGCTATTAGTCAATTATTTTGCTTCTGGGAGGTAATTTATTTGAGGCTTTTCTTTAGTAGCCATGGACATACTTTTTATCTTTATGACTTTTTTTAATAGTAGTTGGAAGTATCAAATAATTGAATGACTATTACTTTATGACTGTTTTGATATCCATTATTTATTATAAGTAAGCAGTCATTGTATCCCAGTGGGGTATAAATAGAAATCCTAGAGAGGGCAAAGAAGCCTTTTGGTACGTGTTGAAATAGAAAAGATTTGTGTTTAAATCTTGTATTACATACTTAATATCTGTATGACACTAGGCAAGCCAATAAACAGGGATTCTTAACTTTGGATTTGTGTGTTTTGGTTTTTTTTAGATGAACCTTTGTAGTATAGTGAAAACTATGAATCCCAGCTCAGAATAGTGTTTTCAAATGTCTAAGGTAAAAGGCAGAGGATTATAAAGTAAACTAATTATATTGAAATACAGTTATAAAAACTTTTTATACGTTCACAAATGCCAGTTGAAGAACCTCTTCTATAAGCTTTAGTTTACTCATCCATACATGGGAGATAATCAAAGCAGTGACCTCATAGGATTGTTGTGAGAAGCAAATCAGAAAATGTATGCAAAGCACTTTGCACACCTAAAAGCAATTTGTGAAAGTTAGTAATTATTTCAGGTTCAAGTTAAAACACAGACTGAATTCCCTGCTCTCCTCCCCATACATATCCACAAAATTTTACACTGTCAACAAGCCTGGAAACCATTTAAGGTAGTGAAGAGCTAAGGGAAGTTACTCAAAAAATGAAAAGTATCATAATGGAGTCATTTTGGATCACAAATAAATGAATGCTTTAGTAGGAACTTGGCATGATTCTGAGTAATTTTTAATTCTTAAAGAAATACCATGCTTCCAGATAACGTCCTTAAATACCTACATAAATATACCTCCAACCTTCCCAACTTCTGTTAGGATGGCATCACTCCCTCCAAAGAGGACAAAACCAGATTTTCAGCCATCCACAATCTGGGTCAGTTTATCCAGGCAGCAATCACTGAAGCCTTCACAAGCTGCAGCAGGTGTTTCACATAGTAGGGAGCACACATTTAAGTTGTGGCAATGAGTGACCACAAAGAAGTTGTTTTGCAGTGGAACATTCCTCTACTGAAGGCAACGAAAGCAAGAAGGTAAGTTTTCATGGCCCAAATACTAATAAGGGGGGGCCTGAGCTTTAAAGGAAATATTACTTAAAAGCATGTATTTTTTCTTAAAGGTAAGAGGGGAAAGGGAGCGGGCATTTATTAAGTACCAACATGCCAAGTGCTGGGCTAAGCATTTTACAATTATCTTATTTTCCCCTCACAACAACCCTGGGCAGTAGAGACTGTCATTATCCCCATTTTACAGTTAAGGAATCTGAGGTAGACGGAGGTCAGGTTCACACAGCTAGGAAATATCTGAGGTGGAACTGAGGGCTTTTTGACTCCCTCCAAGCCCAGTGTATCACCTATAGATTTCAGGAACTCAGGATTTATGGAGTTGATATAAAGCAACTTCAGCTTCAGCTGAATCCCTATATAATATAAATGGGTCATATTTCCGCAGAAAGAATAATGTTGGCCCACCTATCAGCAACCATCAATAGAGACTGCCACTTAGTAAGCCTATCTTGGGCTTTAACAACCAAGAAGCTACTGTGGAGGGAATACTGAAACCCATGGAACCCCAGTTTTCATTGTCTTTTGTCCTACCCATAAGCAGCTGGCCTAGGTCTGTTTGGCATAATGGACAGGAAACTAATCTCAAACATAAAAAGACTTGAATTCCAGTCCTGACTGGCACTTATGGGCTGTGGGACCCTGGAGAAAGCACTTCCCCTCTCTGTATTCTAGAGAACTCTCTAAAGTGTTGAGGTAGTTTCAGACTGCTTTAGTAGGAAGAGAAACCTTTTCTGGAAGTTCTTATCTGTGGAATCACAGATCCAGTTCCTATCCACCCCCCACAAACCTTTGCTTTGCCCTAACATACTAGAATATTTATTTATATAGTAGACCATCTGTGTGATTTTTGTGACAAGTACACTTGTCTGGGATGCTGGATCTCAAGGAAGTATGCCACAGCAGTGTTTACAATCCACTCTCCAACTGATTCTTTTTGTGAATTTTTTTCTTTGATCCAAGTATCTAGCCCTGTCAGAAAGGAGAATACGTCCTTTAAGTCCTTGTGTTTTAAGCTTACTGAGGGTAGGCATTGTGTCTCTTCTTGTATCCGTTCCCAGAGCTGGGCAGAGTACTTGGCATATGGCAGGTTTAGAATAAAAGTGTATTAGTTTGTTATACCAGAAATATAATTAATTGATCAATTGAGATGCAGGGTGAGAGAAAGAGGAGAACACTCTTTCTGTCTATCTCTGGGTCCCAAAGCAGTCGGGGGACCTGCCTGCCCTAGTCTGTTTGAAGGGTGGTGGCTGTTAGTGCTGAACTAGGTCAATGAGCTATTTATCTGAGAACAGAGATCGTTCCTTCTGTTTGTGCTTCAAAGAACAATGTAGAAAAGGACCTAAAGGAAGTGCTATTTACAACAGCAACAAATAACAGCCCTTGCACAGACAAGTGGCTGGTTACATCAAGTACTTTGTTCAAATATGCCACTATAGTGCGGTGCTGTGTTTGCTTAGGTTTTACTGATGTGCATGCTCCACTAATGCCTTCCAGGGTGGGACTCCCCATTATATAATGCATCTCCTTTACTGTGCACCTCTGTCAAACACTGCTTCCAGACTGTCACCTCCCTTATATCTATCAAACAGGCAGTTCTAACTTCATAAGCCATTAAGCCCTGAGGATACTTTCTCTATTTCTCAGTATTAAAAGGAGTTACCAACATGCATTTCTGAGGTCTTTGTGACTATCTGCTTATGAAGCAGATATTGCATTTTTTTTCTGGTTTAAAACAAGAGGAGTAAAAAACTGTTTGTATAAATGTGCACTAAAAGCATGGTCTATTAAAAAGAAATAAATAATAATACAGTAAAAATATATAAATTTCAGCATTCATCAGTGTATTCATGAAAGCACTCGGTACATTTCACAAGCAAACATTGGTTTAAAATTTAATTATCTCAAGAAGTAGAGAGAAGAGCAATGAAAGAAGTGTTGACAGTCTTTTAAATTTTCATTCTTTTAAAGTCAGAAATGAAACTCAGAACCAAAGGAGTCTTTGCCCTTTGACAATTACAACATCTCCTATTTGGATAGGATATGTTTTATTGCATCAGATCAGAATCACTACTTTCATTCAGAACTCAGGTCAATTGCCACTTTCTTTTTGAAGACTTTCCCACTACTAATGCCTTCCCCCTCAGTGACCTTGTATTTTTTTTGTGCGTATTTTATAGATGTGTGTTATATATACACACGTTATATGTCTGTGTGTGTACATAACACACAAGTTCTGTCTCCCCCTGAAAGGATATATGCTCCTTGAGGGCAAGGACTCTGTATGCTCAGCATTTGCACATGACCTGGCACATAGTAGATGCTTAAATGACTTTTTTCATTTTGGTTTTTTGTATTCCTAGTGTCCAAGCACAGACATAGTAGACACTTAATAAATGTTTGTTGCTACCCTTTGACCCAGCAAAATCACTATTAGATCTGCTTTCCAAGGTGATCAAGGGAAAAGGAAAAGAACTGTTACGTTCTAAAATATTTATCGCAGCTCTTTTTGTGGTGGCAAAGAACTGGAAATCGAGGGGATGCCCATCAACAGGGGGAATGCCTAAACAAGTTGTGATATACGATTGTGATGGAACACTACTGTGTTGTAAGAAATGAAGAGCTGGCTGATATTAGAACAACACTGAAAAGACTCACATGAAATAATGAGTGAAGTGAGCGAAACCAGAAGAACATTGTATATGGTAACAGCAATATTGTTCAAAGAAAAATTGGGAACAACCAAGTTGAGTATTATAAATATTCAAAACAACTACAAGGGATCTATGAAGGAAAATGCTATCTACCTCCAGAGAAAGAACTGATAAATAAAAGTATGTATAGTGTGGTTTTACACAGATTTATAAAGTTGTGTCAAATGGTGACCTCCTCTAGTGTGCGGTGGGGAGGGAAGGAGCCAGTTTGGAACTTAAGATGTAACAAAATAAATAAGTTTAAATTTAAAAAATTAAAGCTTGTTGCTTGATCAATAACATGAAGTTTGGAGAGACATTAAGAAGAGATCCTATTCTCTTTTAAGGATATGAATAGTAAATACGCTCTGTGAAAATCTGCATCGTTGTTCCCTAGAATTTCTATAACAAAGCATGAACATGACCTGAATGACATAACTATTGTCCTTTCAGTTCTCACAACTCTTAAGAGTGCTGTCTTGCTATGAGGATAGTGACTACGTTTCCTTCTTATAGGGAAGGAAAAAGAATGTACCAAATAACTGTAAGATGAATGTGATAAGTGCACAGGAAAAGTAGAAACAAAAGAGGATTATCTTATTGCAGAAGGGAGAGGTTGCTTGATATACTGGGAGGGGGTCAGGAATTAGGGAGGCTTCAGGGAGCAAGTTGTTTTAAAGTTGAACCTTTTAAGAAAGACAAGAATTTCAACAGAAATGAAGGAGGGCAGTTCAGGTATAAGTAAACTTGTAAGCCAAGACATGGAGGCAAGAAAACCAGACGGTCTTTATTGGTTCAATTTGATTGAAAAACACTAAGTAGGATGAAAGTGAGATATAATTGTAAAAGCACAGTAGAGCTACATGGAGGCAATCAGGTTGTAGTGCAGGGATTCTTAGCTTTTTTTTTCTACCTGTGTGTGACCCCTTCAGTACTTCTTAACCTGTGGGTCTTATTCAGTTTAAGAAGTGCTTTTACTACCTGGAGCTGAGAAAACCTGAGTTAAAATTGATCCTTAGATACTAGCTATGTGTTCCTGAGCAAGTCCCTTAACCTCTATTTTCTCATAAAATAGGGGTAATTTTATCATCTACCTTCTGGGATTGTTATGATGATAAAATGAGATAATATTTGTAAAGTGTTTTGCGAAACTTAGAGTGCTATACAGATGCTAGTTATTACTTGTATAAGATTGTTATCCGTAAAATGTTATTATTTTTCCCTCTCCAAAATATTTAAAGCAAAGTTCTAATGAGTAAAATGCCTCAAAAGAATATCCTATAAAGTGAAAGCTGTTTTTGATCGTGCTTTTACTGTAAACAACCAGAATTATAGCTAGGGCTCACCTTAGTATCATCAATGCTTTTATTATAGATTTTTCTAAAATGAATGTTGTACCACTAATAGCATTTCATGTCCTCATGTTGTCACATAAATACTCTTTTGTCCAAGAATTACTGCTTTATGAACTGATTTGTAGGCATCAGAATGTATCCATGGTTTTTTATCTCTATTTTAAGCTAGTTTCAGCTAAAATAGTGCTATTTTGTAGATTTAGTTCAGGAACGGACTTCATTGACTTATTCTAAGACCTGTATTTGCATATGAGGAAACTGAGGCCCAGAAAGTTTGCGATTTATGCGATGTTACATAAATAGTAGCAGTGGTAGGATTTGAGCTCAGGGTCTTTGACTTAGGAGCCAGGGCTTCTTCCAGTCTTCCTCACTATTTTATATCTTGGAAAAAAATGATTCAAAGGCAGGGCCATTTGTTTACCTTAGGGGTAGAAGTGTTATGCAAGAGATATTTTAATTTAAAAAAATCATTCCAAATATATATTGCACCTCTCATTGTTTCTCCTTTTCTATCAGTTCCCTTTAATATTGTCTTACAATCTCAAAAATAATAATAATCAGATGAAGGTGCAAAGACTTTTGAGGAGACTTTGTATAGGACTTCAAAACATATATAATAAAAATTGTAGCTTTGTTTTTTCTAAAGCCAAGATCTTGTTAGCATTTAAGACAGTGAAGAGAGAGAGGCTGTGAATGTCTGTACTTTACCATTTGAAATGTAAAATAGCTAGGACATCTTTTACCTAGGCATTGCTCAGGTAATGAGCCTGAAAAAAAGGAGATAGAAACGTATGTGAACCTTGCAGGATTAACCTTATGGCAGTCAGAACAATGTCATTTGCAGTAAGGTCATTTACAATGAAGACCCTCAGTTCTCCTTCCTCTGACATCTGCCTCCCCATTATTAATTATTATATTTCAGTACTAAGAGTTCAAACATTCATGAGTATATCTCCCTGGAATTGTGATACGCTCATCAGAGTTTAGAAATGACGTAACTTCAGCCTGTGAGGAGCTAGGGTCACTCAGAAGATGTTCTGAGTAACCATCTGACAGCATCTGAATGACATTTGTTCTTTCAAAAACTCAAGCAGAATTAAATAAGAGGCTTTCCTCCCACCTCTTTCCCTCAGAAGTAAAGTAGTCACTTAAACAATTCAAGGACTTGTCTGGCAAAACTCACTAACCATTTTCATCCATTAATAATTTTAATGAGGGGAATGGGATGGAGATTTAAGTTTAGAGAACAAAGAATCGCACTGTATGTATCTGAGGTCTGCAATATCATCCTCTGCGCTGGACTTCCTGCTGTCAAGATAATTTGCATATGAATTGATTAAAATGAACCTGAAGTAAGCCAGACTTTGTAAGTTTAGGGTGTTCTGTGTATGTTCTTTGCGGTGGGAGATGCTGAGTCTGACACTGCTGTTTTCCATGTTTTCTCACCATCTGCTGAACTTTTATCTGAGTGGTTCACGATGTGTTAGAGAAGAGACACAGAGCAGAAGTGACGGGGGAGTGACGAGTCATTAAATTAGAAATGAGAGATTAGTGGAATCCTCCATTAAAAATGAAGACCTGTATAATAGACTTATGACTCATAGTCTCTGTTGAACCAGACCTAGAATGCTTTTCTTCTTCAAGTGGTTGGCTGAAAATGGGAAACTAGCTATAAGGAATCTGTTTTCTCATTGATCCATTTGGATCAATCAACTTAAGGTGAACTCAAGTCAATGGATCTCTATTGAACAGTTATAGTTAGTTTAGTTGTCCCACCAACACTGTGAGGCATAGTGTCTCGGAATCATTGACACAATTGCAGCATCTGATTCTGTTGAAATGAGATATATGAAAAAACATTTGCATAGTGCCTTGCATATAGTAGGCACTATATAAATGTCCCTTCGCTTCCTCTTCCCTTTATTAAGGGAAGTTAAACCTTAGTTAAAGCTTAGTTAAACCTTAACAAATCCCTTCTATTTGGCCCAAAATTGCATTTTTTCCTCTAACATTACAATTACTGAAATTGATGTACTCCTTCTGCAGGCTTATTCCTGACTTCTAATTCCTATTTGAATAGTTTTTCTTCAGGTCTGTCTGACCTATAAACTATTCAAAACTGTTTTTTTTCTTAATTTTTAGACTTTAAAGCCTTAATGTCAAAGAACTCCAAAATATGCCATAACATTCTCTTCTGATACTTTGTGTTCCACAGATAATAATTACATCTTTTATAACCTCATTCAGGTCTTTAAAAGATGTGGCTTATAAAAAGAAAAGCTCTTTTTTTTATTTTTTGCCATTTGACATTTTCTTCCATTATAAACGAAATCCCATTACCCATTTTCAGATGCAAGTGTTTGTTTTAGTTCTAAAGTTTTTGTTTTATTCCTTATCTTAGGGAAAACAGTGGTTATTTTGGTAAATTCATTTAATTAAAAAGCATATTTAAAATACCTGTGTATAAAGTAATTGGATTTCAAGCACCCACCTTCTCCCTTCCCCCCCAAAAAAGTCCTTGCTCACAAGGAAATAAGTTTATTTTGATCATATGACATTTATACAGGGAAGTAGTTTGAGGGTGGTGGGGGAATTAACTAGTTACTAGAAGACTCAGAAAAGGCTTCCCAGAAGAGATATCATCAGAAGAAGCCAAAGACTAGGAGATGGAAGTGAAACTGAGAAAGGAGTGAGTGCCATCTAGATATTTGGGATAGCCTGTGCCAAAGCGTGGAGACAGGAGATTGAATGCTAAATTTGGGACATAGCATGTCTGGCTACAGCATATAAAATGTGAAGGGGAGTTATGTGAAATAAGTCTGGAAGGATAGGCTGGAACCAGACTGTGAAAGGCTTTAAATGCCAAGCTAAAAAACTTACATTTTATCCAAGAGGGAAAAACCAAAGATTTCTAAGAGGAGTGATATGGTCAGATATAAGCTATTGGAGTACAGCTATATCCCAGTTAGTTCAAGTAATGAATCATATAAAGTGATTACATTATTCAAATTCACATATCATATTTCCTTTGGTGCATTTTATAACATTTTATTGCCATATTTTATATCACTGTAACTTCTAATAGTGTAAATTTACTACGTGACCCCTTCCTGAGAGTCATTATTCACACCAGTAGGGATCCACCTTTTCTTTTGACAGTCAAGTAATAATCCTCATGTTTTTAAAGTACACTGTATTAAGAGCTTTGCAAATATTATTTCATTTGATCTTTAAGGCAACCTTAGGTAGAAGGTGCTATTATGTCCATTTTACAGGTGACAAAACTGAGACAAATGGAGATTAAGTAACTTGCCCAAGGTCACACAACTAGTAACTATCTGAGGCTAGATTTGAACTCGGATATTCCTTACTCTAAACCCAGTGCTAGCTATTGAACCACAACTAGAGAAACCATTTAGGAGACAATTACAAGAGTCCAGGCAACAGGTAATGAGGTCCACAAATAGGGAAGCAGCTTGTGAGCGCAGAGAGGGGGACTTAGGTGTTACAAAGATAGAATTGACAAGACTTGGAAATTGACTCAACATAGGCTTTAAATATTTTAGCTCGTTTGTATTTGAGTCCAAAGATTAGTGCACTTCAACATGATTTTAGATTCCTATATTCAGCCCTTTCTAAATTCATTATTATATTGAAATAGCTAAACCAAATTTACTGCTCTTTTGGCATTTTGTAATGGCCATGACTTGGAAGAACTCATTCTTTGTCTACAAAATTGCTAACTTTTATTCAATATCTGAATATCAATAGGGTACAAATTGGAAGTGATTGTATTTCAAAATAATCTCCACTAATATTTTCTCCTTTTCTCATCTAAAAATTGATTGCTTTCAAGGTAAATTTTTGAAGCAGACCCCTCGAATGTGACAGAATATTTGACACTCTCCTTAATTGGAAGACATTTATGCCTATATTTGTTCACATTACTGAGCTCAATTTCAGATAAAAGACTCTGAATACTCTGAATAAATAAGTTTAATACCTTAGACCCTCTGAGAATGTGAAGAAACCCTCAACCTCCTTAGTACAGCATCCCAGCACAGTGTATCTTTTTCTTGCCTTTCTTCTTACTACAAAAACAGACATTCTCATTTTCTCAGAGTGTTACTCTTTTCATGGTTCATGATGGACACTTTGGGGACAGATTCCTTAACTCAAAGGAATGGCCTAATAAATGTAACCCCAAAATTTGGTCAGTTGTATAGCAGTAAATTTGGGGATCAAATAGGCCTCTTTAGTGCTATATAAGGGACTGCATATTCACAAGTCCAGCCACAGAAAAATTGATAGTTTTTTTTACCTAGGTGCCTCTTGAACAAAAAAAAAAAAATGCATTCTACTGGTATACTACTGCCAGAAACTTCATTACAAGAAATAGAAATATAGTGGGAGACTCAGGGACATACTTCAGAATGCCCCAAAAGATGAACAACTAGGTCTCAGTGTGAATAATGAATCCCAGGAAGTAGTTCCATATATTTTAATTTACACTATTTTAAGTTATAATTATATAAAAATATGGTTCTAGCCCAACTGAAATATGCAGCATGAATTTGGATAATGACCACTTCAAGAGATTCGTTATCAGTGATAGTCAGGACTAACTTTACTTATTGTAACAGTAAGCACCCCAACATACATAGGGGGACCTGCTATCACAGGTTCTTAGATATTCATTCGTAAAAGGAAAGGCAGCTTTTGAGGGGTTAAGAGTCACTTTAATCAAGCACAGGTGTCAGAGAATCAAAATTTCAGAGAAAACAAAAATCAACAGACAGAGCTTCCAAATTGCCTGATCATTAACATACGTGTATTTTTACCAGAGAGGGAAGCACCAACATCAGGGTTTTCAAAAAGCTGGGGGCTGCTTAGTGTTTTCCCAGAGTCTCATCTGGCACAGAGACCTTCTTCCAAAAACTAAGCCCCAAAGTAAAATCGCACTCTCACAGTATTTATGTATTTTTTGGAGCCAGAGGACATAACCCTCTGACCCAGTACATCAATAGAAAAAACAAAAGGTACTTGGGACCCTCCTCCAAAACACCTCCCCTAATCAAGTTGCCCTCAATGGGAAGACCCATCAATGGCTGGGGAAGATCTCCTTTAATCATATTATTCAATCAGAGGCACTTGTAGTAAAACAAAAACAGAAAAATATCCTAATTTGGTTGCTATCACAATTGTGCAAATATAATAAATTTTGACTGAAATAATATCACATGTGAAAGAACTTTTTTTTTTAAATCTAGAGTTTGAGGGAAGATGGAAAAGTTAAGGAGGAGCTCACCCTTTTCTCAGGAAAGTTAATAAAGGAAAGATCTGAAAAGGGGCAAACCACTTGACATGTCCTAAATGGAACAAGGCTTTCATAGAAGGAAACATGGTTCTCTGCTCCCAGCAGATCTTGGGAAACCAAGGGGCCTTAAAGGACTGAGGAGAGATCTTGAAACATCTGCCAAATTTTCAGGAAACTGCTACTCTCCAATACAAACGTGATTGTAGGGGTCCCTGCTGTCTAAAATTCCTTAAAAGGGGGGAAGGGAAAAACTTTTCATTCCACAGTGAAGAAGGGTATCTGACACCAGATAAACAGGATGGCTTTGAAAGCTTCAGACTGACATTATTTTATACTAAAAAAGCAAGCTATACATAACAGAGACCTGCGGTTTCCTGTACAAGCCTCTTTTTTATTGTGGTTCTAATCTACAAATACCTGTTCTATTTGGTATTAACTAAGTTCAGAACAAAATTAATTAAAAATTTATGATTGAGAATTTTTTTCTGTTATTGAAATATAGTTCAATGAAATGGAACATAGAATAAAGAGTATATTTAAAAGGGTGAAATTTTCAACAGAAAGTACATATAATGCGTGTGTGTTCGTCCTTCGTTGCCGAAGAAGACCATGCCATCAGAGAAATAATGACATGACTTACACTTGACTTTGTTTTGAATGAGGGAGGGCTGAGTACGTATAATACATTATTATTCAATCTATTTTGCTTTAAAAACAAGTACTAGTATATTTTGAGGTAAAAAATACAAAAGAGTTAACATGGAAGCTTTGAATTCCTCTTTCCATCTACTTTGCCACTTCAGAGCCAGGTTAGATTTTTTTTTAAGCCATTTGCTTATCTCATGGCTACCCACTGTCAGATGGTTTAAGTGGTTTAGTGGTTTAAGCTTTGACCAAAGCTTTTAATCTCTGGTAATGATGGTATACCTCCCCAACTCCAGAACAGAACCATCTCTTAGTTATTTTATAGTCAGCAACATGGAGACTACCTTCCCTTATATCAGTTCATATTACTACTTTTTATCCCTTCAAGATGAACTTGAACCTTGAAATAATGGTAGTTTTCTTGTGTTATTCCAAGTTTCCCTGCCTAGTTTAGTTTGAGGGATGGCCCTTGGGAGTCCTCCTCCCTTAGTCTCTGTCATTGAAATGAGCCTTAAGTGGCTTTAATGCACTATAATCTAATTTTGCAGTTAGAGAATGCTTCAGTATTTTAAATTAATTTTCAAAACAATAAACATTTATTAATCATTTACTATGTGCCAAACACTGTGTTAAGTGCTGGGGATACAAGAAAAAGAAAAATAGAGTCTTTACCCTCAAGGAACTTACAGTTTAGTGGGGGAAACAGCATGCAAGCAAATATATACAAAGGAAGGCACTAAAATGGAGGGGTTGGGTAAGGTTCTTGTGGAATGTGGGATTGTAGTTGGAATTTAAAGGAAGCCAAAGAGGTCAGTAGGTGCAGTGCAGGAGGGAGAGCATACCAAGCTTGGATGACAGAGAGGATGCATGGAGTCAAGATGGAATGTCTTATTAGTGTGACAGGAGGCCAGTGTCACTGGGTCAAAAAAGAACCCACCTTGGAGTAAGGTCTAAGAAGAGTGGAAAGGTAGGAGTGGCTAGGTTATAAAGGACTTAGAATCCAAAACAGCATTGATCCTGGAGGCAATAGGGAGCCATTGTATTTTACTAAGTAAAAGGGTGACTTCATCAGACCTGTGCTTTAGGAAAATCACTTTAGTGACTTAATGGAGAATGGGTTGGAGTGGGGAGAGATTGCTTGCCATCAGCAGACTATGGAAAAAACATAGATGTGAGGAGATGAGAGCCTGCCCCATGATGTCAGAGGAGGGAAGGGGGGAATATTCAAGAGATGTTGCAGAGATAAAATCAACAGTCCTTGGCAACAGATTGGATATGAGGGGTGAGAGATAATGTGGAATCCAGTATGACTCCTAAGTTACAAGTCTGAGCGACTGGGAAATTGGTGTTGCTTTTACAATAATAGGTAAGGTGTGTGGGTGGAGAGTTTATGGGAAAGGTAGTGGTCAGCTTTGTGCATTTTGTGTTAAAGATGTCCATTAGACATCTAATCCAAGATGTCTGAAAAAGACAAATGTGAGATTGGAGGTCAGCAGAGAGTTTGGGGCTGGATAGGACTGATTTGAGAATCATCAGTGTGTGGATGGCAATTAAATCCATGAAAGCTGATGAGATCACCAAGTGAAATAGTGTAGACGGAAAGGAGAAGAGGAGGGTCCAGGTTAGAGCTCTGAGGGACATCTACTTTTTGAAAGCTAGTATGATCTGGAAGATGATCCAGAAAAGGAGACCAAGAAAAAGTGATCAGTGTTGGCTATTGTTTCAATGACAACAGATGACTAAATCTCTAACTTACTAGATAGTCTTCTAGGATGACTATTCTTAAGAAATTCATGACATATGATGAGTGTCTCTCAATTTAGTCAGCTGATCCTGGAGCAGTAAAACCAATAAATCACCGACAGGTACTTGGAGGCTTTCAAAGTTGTGAAAGCCTGTTGGGCTTGGGTTCTGGAGCAAAATCTTTAAGACCCTAGAATCACTTCCATAACAGAAAGAGGAACTCTAATATAGGAATATATCTAGACATACATATATATATATGTAATGCTTATAGTCATAATTATCACTGACATTAATATATTACTTTAAGGTTTGCAAAGCACTTTACAAATATCTCATTTTCTACTCACAAAAATTCTGGGAAGTAAATTCTATCATTTTCCCCCATTTTACAGATGAGAAAACTGAGACAGACAGGGTAAATGACTTGCCTACATGCATATAGAACTCATAAGTGTCTGGATTAGATTTGAACTCAGATATTCTTGACTACAGGTCCCGTGTGCAATCTACTATACCACCTAGCAGATATATAATGTTCTGATACAAACTAATTGAGAATATGGTTCCAGTCACTGTGCAATCTGACCACCTACCTGCTGCCATCTAGATAACTGAGACCCAGTCAAGTAAATTAAATTTTTTTTCAATGCTTTAAAACAAATATATAGCACTTTAAAAGGTAAGTCTAAAAGTATATGAATTCAAAGACATTAAATTAATAAATATTTTCTATGAGCTAAAAACCAGCATTGGCATTGTTCCTAATTCCATAAATGTGTTATTTTGATTAACTTCAAAAAACTTAAAATATCTCAAATGGCTTCTGTTTGCCAAATTGCAGAGAAGCAACAATATTGGGCGCAATTAGACCATTATTCTCACAATTATAAACAGTCAAATGTCATGGGATTGGGGGATTGTTGAAAGTCTGAGCTTACTGAGCCAAACACAAATGAAAGACAAAAAGTCTGTGGGGTCAAAATCCTATCCCATTGATTGGAAAGAAAGACAAGTGAGATCATGTACTTATCCACCAGAGAATAACTAGCATTTAATAGCTATAGCATTGATATAGTGCTTTAAAGTTTGCGAAGCACTTTACAAATATTATCTCATTTTATTATCATAATGGGTGGTTGTCATTAGACTACACTTTCTAATAACTTAGATCTTTCTTCTGGATTATGCATGTCCCTCAGCCCCTGACACACATACTTTACGGTACAAAGATGGTGTCTTTATCCACATTTTTCTCCCTTAGAGTCAAACCTGGTGTGCAAACCTTACCCTATCCAGCTACTACTGTCCTTGAAAATCTGTCTTCTTATAAACACAAACAATGGCGAGACTCTTCTAAAAATCTACTACATTTTCTTTGATCTAAACTCAAAGGCAAATCCTATACAACAAATATTTAAAAAGAAAGAATGCTTCACTGTGATTTAGAGAACAGAAGAAATGGCCACTAAACTTCTGGGAAGCTTCCAACTGTTCAAAATTACTTCTAGTCTTATACCTGCAGTCCCACACAGTTGTAAGTATAATTGTCCTTTTGCACCAGATCTAATCATATCACTCCTAGGCTCAAAAATCTTCAGTCATTCTCTGTTGTCAAGCTAAAATACAGACTCTTTAACCTGGCATTTAAGGGCCTCCACAATGTGATACCAACCCACCTTTCCAAGCTTGCTTCACATTATTCTCCATTAAGAACTATATTATAGGAAAACTGAACTTCTAGCTATCACCATGTTTGTCTTACATTTTCTCCTGTAAGGTAATTTGTCCTTGAAAGCTCAAAACCTAATCACAGAAAAAGGGGCCAATAATAATATATTAAATAAGTCCGTAGAGTGACTTATTTAGGATAAGAAATGATAGGCTATGACCCTGAGTGATTTAGAAAAAATAGTTCAATTAGTAGAGGCTTAAATAACTTTCCTGCTGATGACTTGTATAGAACTGAGAGACTAGAAGTGAAGGAGTGATGGGACCTGGACCCTGAATTTTCCCACACATTTCAGCACCCCAAATCACAGGTGTCTCACCCAAGGTATCTGACCTTCCCATCCCACCTAGATAACCAACAATCTTTTCACAGTAGTTCCCCAGATCACTTAATACTCCTTTCACAATCTTCTTGACCCACTCCAGACTACTTAATAGTCCTTTACTGTGGCTCCCTACCTGGTCCAAACCAGACTATTTACCACTCTTTAATCCCATCTAGATCTTCTCACTGTCTTTTTTTGTGTATAAGTATCAATCTCACTCCATCAAAGCACAGATTCACTAGGAATCTCACCCATTCCTTTTGCCATTATATAACCCTCACTACTTTGACTGAAAGAAGGCTTGAATGCTTGAATTCTTTCCAAACTGACCCAGTACTCTGAAACTTCAGGGTTCCCAGCACCCCAAACTGTGTAAGAAAAAAAGGGACCCATGAAGAAGTTGTCAGAAAATTAGGATAAAGGCTGTTTGAGACAATCTGTAGAATGTCATATTGTTGAAATCCCCTACGCTCACTAGACATCAAAGTATATTCCTTCCTCTTCTCTTTCTGAGATCATCCTTTTCCTTTTAGGCTCAGCTCAGGTATAGCCCTGTTCCATGATGCCTTCTATAATATCAGGACTAAATTTGTTTACTACCACTCAAATATTTATAGAATTTTAGATCTATTTTGGGTATATCCTTTTCCTCTGTCATACTTTACCTTGTATCACATTTATTTCCAAACATACTATCTTTCAATTGACTATGGAGCTCCATGAGGGCAAGGATTCTGCCATTTTTAAAATTTTGTGTTCCCAGGGCCTAATATGATTTCTAGCACAGAGCGGATTCTTCATAAAATATTGCTTGTCCATTTATTTTAACTGAATTGCATGGCATTTGTTAAGCATCAGCTGTGGGCCATCCACTAATCCAAGTACTGAGATAAAAACAAAATAAATAAAATAGTATCTGTGCCCTCAAGCAGCTCAGCATCTAAGAAGGAATGTAAGAGTTGTACAAGTAGGCAATTTTTTTAGCCATTACTTATACTACCAAATAAGTATAGGCTCACAAATTTGAACTGGAAGGAATAATTATAATATTATAATAATAATATCATTTATATAGCACTGTGTGCCAGACACTGATAAGCACTTTACAATTTATTATTATTTTATTGATTCCTCAGAACAATCCTGGAAGGTAGGTGCTATTGTTATCCTTGTTTTACAGAAGAGGAAACAGAGGCAAATAAAGGTTAAACAAGCAACTTGCTATGAGTCACACAGCTAGTAAGCTTCTAAGGCTAGATCTAATTTCAGAGCAATGAGTTCAGTCCCTCACATTTTTACAAATGAGGTCACCAAGACCTCAGCGTTAGTTGACTTTCCTAGGGTCACATAGGTAGTAAGCATAGGAGAAGGATAAGATGCCAGCACTGTTCATAATAATGGTGGTAATTGGTAATTGATAAATGGTAATAATATTGTACTTTAAAGTTTTCCAAACCTTTTACAAAAATTATCTCATTTGAACCAGGGCAATATTATGAGGTAGGTGCTGTTATTTTCACCATTATTTACAGATGAGGAAACTCAGCAGCACATTAGTATCTGAGACTGGATTTCAGCCAGGGTCTTCCCCACCCACCCAGGTCCCACACTTTCCATCTGGTTGTCCATTAGTTAATCCTATAGAGCAATTAATTCTCTATTAACATAGTCTGACAAACCTGCCAAAAGTCATGTATCTGGAACTGAAAACAGAGCATGGATTGAGAATAAAAGATTGACAAGTTCATATGCTTTCATTAACCTTGTTACAAAATGTTTCACATACAGCCTCCCCCACTAGTCATTCTTTTAGCAATTAGCAAGAGTAAATCACTAGTAATTTCAAATTCAGCAAAGTAATTGTGAGTTGTATATTTGAAATTTAGATGAAGTTTTCGTTTTACTCTGTCTTGAAAAATTAAGCATAATTGGCCAGAAATTAACTTTCACAACTACTTCAAAAATTTTCAAAATGGTAGGGTATTTTTTTTCTTTTTTTCCCTCAGAATATTGGCTTTTTTTTTTCAGTGGAAGGGCTGGGTAAGAAAAGGCTCTATTTAGAGAGCCTACATTCAAATTGTGCTTTTATCACTTATTATTTGTCAACTTGGGCAAATCACTTAGCCTGTCTGGATTCGATTCTCCTCATCCATAAAACAAAGATGTTGGGTACTTTCCCTTTCTCCTTGATTTCTTTGGATATATAAAAATGTGAAGCAAAATCACTTTAATGAATGTAAACTGTTGACAAAAGCAGTGACCAGTTGAGAACTTCTGAAAGGCTTGAAATGTTGAAATGTATTTCCAAGTCTTGGGAGAGAATTAGTGGACTTGTAAGTGCAGACTGAGATGCATTCTAAGGCATGATTAATATATTGATTAATTTTGCTGAATAGTGTATACTTGTTACGAGAGAGCTTCTTGGGGACATGGTATAGTAGATTAGTGGGCAGTGATTTAAATTCAAAAAGAATCAATAAACGAATAATTTTTGTAATGCAGAAGGGAACACAAATAAAACTGTCTTATTAAAATCAATGGATGTGTACATGTATAAAAACAAATATACACATACATATGTATATTTATACATGCATGTATCTTAGAAAAGTGAACTAAACATAATCGAAATTTTGTACAATTCTTTATTGAAAAGTTTGTCTTTTGATGACTGTTATGTTCACAATAGTGATATGAAGGAAAGAAAACATGCATATGTGAAGCATAGTTGCACCAGGCATTGTGCCAAGTGCCTTACAAATATTGTCCCATTTGAGCTGTCCTCTGACTCCTTTAATTTCCTTGCTTTCTCCCACTAATTATTTCTTATTTATCCTGTATATATATTACTGGGACATATAAGTGGTACATTGTATAGGGCACTGGACTTGGAATCAGGAAGACTTCATAAATTTAAATCTGGTCTCAAAAATTTACTAGCTGTGTGACCTGGGCAAATCACTTCACCCTGTTTGCCTCAGTTTACTCATCTGTAAAAGTGAGCTGGAAAAGGAAATGGTAAACTACTCCAGGATCTTTGCCCAGAAAACCCCAAATGGCATCACAGTCAGACGTGACTGAAAAATGACTGAAATGATAGCTTGCTTTGTATATATTTGTATGTTATTTCCCCCTTTAGATTGAGAGCAGGGATTGTCTTGTGCCTCAGTTCTGGCACATAGTAGATACTTAATAGATGTTTGTTGCTTGATCTCCATAATAATTCTGTGATGTAGCTGCTACTTTTATCCTCTTTTTACAGTTGAGAAGAGGGTAGGTGATTTGCCTAAGGTTATACAGCTAGTAAATGTCTAAGGTTGGATTTGAATTCAGATTTTCCTTGGTTCCAAGACCAAGTGCTCTATACGCTGTACCACCTAGATGTCTCAATACAGGAACCAGACAAGATTTTACTGATATAGAGAAACCCCAGGTGACCTCTACAACTTATGGTCTTAGACACTTAAGTAGGAACCTGGAAGATTAGGTGACTTGCCAGGATTCCATATTCAATGTGTTCAAAGTCAAGACTTGCTGCATCTGAGTCTAGCTCTGGTGCATACAATTCCGCCTCTCATGAAATCTCTTTTTTTTTTTAATGAGGGAGTTGGACTAGATGGCCTGAGGCCATTGTAGCTCTAAAGTTAGGATCTTATAATCCTAGAGGGTCTAAGGGAAGGACAGATAAGTCACTATGATACTTCCAAGGAAACTTTATATGTGCAATTTTAGCACAATACCTGGCACATAGTAGATACTAAATAATGTATTGATTAGTTGTAGGAACATAATTATAAAGTCAGAAGGTACCTCAGAGACCATCTATCCAACCTTCTCATTCCATCCAAAAAGAAGCTAAGGCTCAGGAAGGTAAAAATATATCTACAGTCATACTGGAAATAACTTTCAGACATGGAATATGAACCTAGGTCCTCTGACTCAAAAGTCATTTTTTTCCAGGGTGATCTGTTTTTCCTTGGTTCTTGAAAAGGACTACAACATCAGAAAGATGATGCCATAACATGCAAATTAATTGGATCTAAGTGAGGGAGGTCTGTGCAAAGTCACCAGTCTCACTTTCTTTTCCAGAGCCATCTGGGTCCAGTGGCAAAATACAGATCAGGACAACTGGAGATGGCCCTCAAGGCAGTGAGAGACCTTAACAAGTCTCAATTTGAAAGAGGCAACACCATTTAGTCATTAAGGCTACATAAGAAATGAGGCAGAGAATGACTTCTTTTACCTAGTCAAAAAAGTTCTGGGAGAATAAGACCCTCAAGGTTTCTGGCCAAAACAGAAACAATTGCTTTTTACATTCACAAAGCTAAGTCTTTGTTATCCTTGTAGGGAACTCTACTGGGCATGGCATGAGAAAGACTCACTGCTTTCCATGAGACCTGACAGTCCAGCACCTGAACTTCCTACTACCTAAAGGGTCTGACATAATATGTCATTAATAATATTGAAGTCATTCCATGGCCATTTACAAGCCTTTCTTATGTCACACATAATCCACAAAAGGATATGTAAATTGATAACTGTGCCTTGACTATCATCATGGTACTAGGAAAAGCATACTGACTCTGAACTCAAAGTACCTGAATTCAGATCTGGTCTCTGATGTTTACTCCCTGAATGACTTAAACCATTTAAGGTTTCTATGTTTTAGTTTCTTCATCTATAAGATAAGGCAGTTGAACTTGGGTAGCTTTTGAGATCTCTTGCAATTCTAGATCTATTTATTATCCCAAGATCAGGCTTCTGGATGTTGCTTACCAGTCTTTCTCCATCCTCATTCGCTGTGTCACCAGGCTATTTAGGAGAAAAGACTGAATAAAAAGCTCTCCCCCTGTTTAAAAAGCAAATGTATTACCATATCTTTAGAACATCCATTTTAGTGAGAAGCATGATTCCCCAGAATCAAAATGAGAAACTATTGCAAGAAGATATTTATTAAAATAAAAAGCCCACCTCTAAGTGAAATGAGATGTTAAAGAATCCTATAGCCCTCACGTGAAGAAAATTATTCACTATGCAGACATCCTGCTGATCATTTATAATACCACTTCTCTGCCTTAATATATAGTAGCTGTAATTATAGAATTGCTTCTGAAATCTCTTTTCTGCTACTTAGCAATCCGCAAAGGAGCTGCAGACCCCCTTCGCTCCCCCTAAAAAAGATTTCTCCAGTAATCATTGATCCAGGCTTGAAGCCAAGCAATCTACTTTTAACACTTTCTGAATAAGCAATAGGAAAAAATGTAAATTTTATAGTACTGCCTTTCCATCATGCCAGTCCTTTCAATTAAAAGTAAGTTTCGTGTTGTCCAATTCTATAAGTAGCTTTAATTTCTTTAATGACTAGTGGTTAATTCCACATACTAGTCACCCCAAATTAGAAATCATTTTCCCAACCAGTGGGAAATTCTCCAACAAAACCCTCCATGATGTTTCAGCTATATGCCTATTAAAGCCAACCTTTAAGTAAAACAATTACTGCCAGATGTTAAATGACTTACCCCATATCCCATAGCTAGTATTTCAGTCAAAACTTGAACTCAAATTTTCCTAACTCCATATCTAGCACTATAGCTGCTACCAAAGGCTAGAGGGATCCACTACACACAAAAAAAGTTTAATGCTTCTGCCTTAAGAGCAGGGATGCAAAGCAGAGTGAAAGGAGGCAAATTAAGTTAACCTGAAGGAGAGGAAGGTATAACAGTAGGAAAAAATAATTAGAAAATCCTGGTAGATAATAATAGTATAAAATTGTAAGGGAGAAGAAAAAGGAAGAGAAGAAAAAGGAGAAGTATGAGAAGAGGGAAAAGTTAAGAAAACTGGTTAAGAAAAAGTAGCAAATAACCTGCCAGTATAGCAACTAGCCCTAGTAAACTCATGCCTCCAGAGCTGTAGTGTTTTAATTGAAACAATCAGTTCTTTGCCTGAATTCCTAATTGCTTTCATCAATAAGTTCTCTTAATTTTCTGTGTGAACATATATATTTTTATGGTTTAATTTCAGGGACAAAAACATTCAGCCATTCTTTTTGATTATTCCTGTCTGTTAAAAACTCTTCCTTCGTTGTTTTTTGTGTTTTTCAAATTGGATGACCTTTTCTTCTCTGGCTTATTTTGCTGGCACTTTATTCTCCTCACATGCTACCCCTGCTGGGACTTTACCTCAAGGCTTGGTTCTCTTTTTCATTTGATTTTCATTATCCTCCTTTAGAGTGTGCTCTCCAAGTCTTCGTGTTTACAACTGTATTATTGTGACTCTTAAGTCAACATTTTTAGCCATAACCTCTTACCAGAGCTCTGGTTCCCGATTGCCAGCTACTTACTTATAAGACTTTTCTCCTTGACTATCCTGCTGTCACCTCAGATTCCACGTATTTGAAACCAAACTCACCCTCCTCCCACAACCTCAAATTAGCTTCCCTTATTAACTGTTCCATTTCCTTGTCATACCAGCATTTTCCTACCTTTCTGTGAAGGCTGAAACCTTCAGAGTTACCCATGATTCATACCTATCAGTCTTCAGTTATATACAGTTAGTCACAAAGACATCGTCAGATTGTTGATTGAATCATTGCATATAATATGCACCAAATTTATGATTTCCTCTTCATTCCCATAGCTACCATCTTCATCCTGGACCTCATTTCCTCACATCTGCACTAATTTAATAGCCCCTTAACTTTTAACTTTACTCCTTCTACTAATCCGTCTTATATACCTGTGCCAAATTAAACTTGTAAAGCACTATTTTCATTTATCGCTGTTCAAAGGCCAATAGGCCTCCTTATTGCCTGTCAGATAGTCTAAACTCTTCATCCTGAAATTCAGAGGCCCAAATCAACTAATTTTTAATCTCTCTAACCTTATCTCCTATGAATGCCCGAAATGAATTTGATGCTATATTTCAGCCTGCCATAGCTTACTCTCCCACACAACGTGATAATTTCTGACCTTGTTAATGATATTTCCACCTATAACATCCTCACCTTGCTTCCTTCCACTATTTAATTAATTCAAATCCTGCACCTCCTTCTTGCCCCATCAGAAATTCTGTTTTCTTTCCTAATTAATATGCCCAGATTTCTTAATTATTATTTTTCTCTAAACCTCCATAACACTTATTTTCTTCCCACTTCACTTCTCTATGTTTTGTCTCTTTAAAATACTATTTCATTTATCTAAGTGTTACTTCACCCAGGTAGATCATATTAAATCATCATGGGGCAGCTTTGTAAAGGAAAGAATGTTTCATTGCAATAATGGAAACCTGAGTTCTAGTCCTCCATTCATAAAATGGGGAGAGCTATCTTATCTTTGCCTAAAATCAATATCAAATGTCTTCTTGAGTGTTCCAGTAGCTGAGAATTATCATTGTAATTCATTTGTATTTCTCACCATTCCTAGTTCTGGGCTTGACATGCAACGTTTAGTACAAAGATTAATGCAGTCATGTTAAGCACTTACTGTTTGTAGAGTAGTGTGCTAGTTTTGTTAAGAGATGTTCTTTTGCCCTCATGGACATTAAAGTCTTATAGGAGGGTAATTCATGAATAGATAATAGAAAATAATAAATGGTAAGTGTATTAGAGAGATGAAGAAAATGTAATATGAGATCTGAAAGGAAAGTCATTATTGACTAGGAAGATTGCAGAGTCTCTACAAAGGAAATGGTATCTTGATTAAAGGATGTATGTTACAGAGACAAGGACATCCACAGACATCTTCTTTGAAACACACTAACCATGGTGTTCTTCAACTTCCCGTGATCTAGTCCTCTATCCCACTTCAGCCACACACTAGGTCATAATTGATCTTACCATCATCTACAAATGTGTCACTTTAATGTTCAAGAATTCCAAAAATCCCCTCATCTGACCACAGTATTTTGACTTTTCACTTCTCCCTCTGCCTCCCCTTACCAAATCTTGCTCTTCATACTATGGTTCATCACTCAACCCTTCAGTGTCCCAAGACATTACCACCAGACTGTTTAGAGCTCATTGGCTTAGCTTTGTTAAGACACATCCTTTTCTGCGTCCTAATCTCTTGTTGTACCAGTTATACTCTTTTCTTTTCTTCAGCCCCCAATTGAATCCTCTCTTATTATATCCCATCAAACCTCAGTCTTGGATCACTCTTATCATCTGCTACCTTTACTTCTACACACATGCTACTGAATGAAGGTGGAAAAAAATCATGCAACTCTTCTGATTAAGTCTTCTACAAATTTATGTTGCATAAACTTAACAGGGCCCTCATTCCTGCTAGGCAATCCTGCTATGCCTGTCTTATCAACTCACTACCTCACTCTCTATAGCTGTTCTTCCAAATCATTTCATCCCTCCTCACAACTCCCATGAATCACCCTCTCCTCACCCTCTCAACTTTGCCTCATATTTTACAGAAAAAAAGTTGATCATCCCCTTCTCCCCTCTTCCTCATCTCATGCCTTCTGCCAGTTATCTCCTCCTTTACCCTAATTTCACATGAAGAGGTTGTCTTATTCCTCCCAAAGACTCACTCTTCTACCTTTACGAGTGATCCCTTTCCATCCCATCTCCTCCAACAAGTTGCTCCCTCTGTAATTCTCACTGTATTCCTTAATTTCAATCTCCCCTGCCTAATATATTCTTCCCTACTAAAATATATCCATGTCTTTTCCTGTCTTCAAAAATTCCCCATTTAATCTTACCATCCCCACTATCATCCTATATATCTTTAAATTTTTGTGCATAAATTCCTTGAAAAGGCTGTCTACAATAGATGCTTCCACTTATTCTCCCTCCTCTCTCTTCTTAATTCCAATAATGTGACCTTATCACTCCATCAAAACTGCTGTTTCCGAAGTTACCACTGATCTCTTACTTGCCAGCTTCAAGGGGATCTGTTCTCCTTTTCTCCTTGAACATATCTACAGACTTTAACACTTTTGATCACTCTCTTTTCTGATGCTCTCTCATCTTTAGGTTTTGGGGCTACCACCCTCTTTTGGTTCTTCTGTTAATCAGATTGCTTGTTCTCCATCTCCTTTGCTTCATCCAGATCGTACCTCTGATTGTAGGTATCCTACAGGTGTCAATCCTGGATCCTCAACTCTTCCCCTCTATACTACTTCACTTGGTGATCTCTATATTCTTGATTCTCAAATCTACCCCTCATTCCCTAACCTACTGACCTCCAGTTTAGCATTTCCAACTACCTTTCAGACAACTCAGACAGGATGTCCAGTAGATATCTTGAACAAAAATTTCCAAAATGAAACTCATTGTCTTTCCCCTAAACCTTCCCCCCACAACTTCCCTATTAGGGTTGAGGACAACCCCATTCTCCCAGTCCCTCAGGCACCCTATTTATGTTTTATCCTTACCTCAACACTAACTCTCACTCCCACATCCAATCTGTTTCCAAGGCCTATCAATTTCATTTTTGCAATATTTCTTGAATATATCCCCGTTCTACTCTTGGTCTACCCTTGGACACCACCACCCTCAGTACAGTCTCTCATCAGCACCTTATACCTGAACTATTACAATGATGATGTGTCTGCCTGCCTAAAATGTCTCCATCCTACATTCTACTACCAAAGTGATTTTCTAAAGTGAAAATCTGACCGTGCCGCTACTTACTCAGTAAACTTTACTGGCTATCTGTCACCTCTAGGCCCAAATACCAAATTCTAATTCAGAGTCCTTTATAACCTAGCCTTTTCCAGTCTTATTACACCCTTACTCTCTGTCCTCTAATTTTGACCCAGTGTCATTGACCTTCTTGCTTTTGCATGGACAAAATGCTCCATCTGTCGCTTCTGGGAATTTTCTCTGGCTGATGCCCATACCTGAAATTGCTCTTCCTCCTCATCTCTTCCTACTGACTTCTTGGGCTTCCTTTAAGTCCCAACTAAAATCTCATCTTCTATAGGAAGCTTTTCTCAACATATAATTCTGTCCTTTCCCTCCTTCAAATGTTTCCTTTTTAACCTCTATATAGCTTATTTGTACTTTTTTTTGCCTTGCTTTCTCACCTATTAGGTTGGAAGGCCTTTGAGGGCAAGAATTGTTTTTCATCTTTTTATACCCAATATATATATACTGGGAGCGTGTGTGAGAGTGTGTACCTGTATACTCTATATACCCACCACTTAGTGCGGGGCCTGGTATATAGTAGGCATTTAATAAATGTTTATTGACTATTTAAAATGTTTATTTGATGTATATATATATGTATATATATATGCATATATGCACTTATAGGTGCACACATCTATGAATACATATACATACACACACAATATTGTCCACAACTCCGCTAGAATTTAAGCTCCTTGAGGACAGGGATTATTTTACTTTTGTCTCTGAATTGCTAGTACTTAACACAACTTGGCACATAGGAAGTACTCTTTGTTGATTAATTTATTCAAATTAACCTAGTAAGCAATCAGAAACCCTAAAGATTTTTTCAAGTTTATCAATGACCATATAACGGTATAGGACATATTCTTCTGGAAGCAATATGATTTGTGGATTAGAAGAGAGACTATAAGTGAAAATATCTACATGGCAGCTATTGAAATAGTCCATATCTGTGTAAATAACTATATAAATGTGTAATCCAAGAGAATAGGGTGAAAGGAATAGAGGCACAAAGTATGTTGTATGTGGAGTTGGCAGAATGAGATGACTCTGGATTTGAGAGCTGAACAGGAAAAGGAAAAATCAAAGATAACCCTAGGACTTTGAAGAAGAAAAACTAGATGAATGATGGTATCTATGAAAAAAAAATACATTAGGGAAGACATAAGAAACAGGTTTAGGCAGAAATATATATGCCTCAGGTTTTGAATTTGTTAAATTTAAGGGACAAGTGCATCGTATTGGTGGAGATATGGGTCCGGCTCTCAGAAGACAGATCCTAGTTGGAAAAAGTAAGTTTGCGGTTTTCTGCAGAGAAATGGTTGAAATCATCTGCCAAGGGTTTTGAGAGAAGACAGACAGAGTATATAGAGAGAAGAGAAGAGAGCCAAGGATGCATGAAAACATCAGAAAAATGAATGTTGAATCACTGAAGGAAACAGAAATGTAGTGGTCAAAGAAGTATGGAAAGAATGAGATGCACAGAATGGTTGTCAAAAACTTCAGAGAAATCAAAATTATCTGTAATGAAATAATTCTCACATTTAAACTTTACCATCTTCTCAGATCCATTTTTTTGCTATACCTCTGTATTAGAGAAGAAGGTAGTTTACACTACTGTCTGATTTGTTTTTAGGTTTAATTTTTTTTTTAATGTTGCCTTTTTGTCTTATGGCACTTAACCTGTTTGATAATGCCATTTCTTTTCATTTAAAGAATGACACTGCTTGGTAACAAAATATAATCTTCCTTCTGTCGAACTTTGTAGATAATTCACATTAGATTTTAATCTTGAAATAATGAAAGTTTTTCTTCATGGCACAGGAGATTCACACTCCTTTTTAAAACATCAAGGAATTAACCTTTACACATATACATCATGATGGAATTTTTTTTTACCCTTAAGTTTCACCAGCAGATTTTATTCTCATTGGAAAATATAGAATCAAACAATGAAAATGGTCCAGATAATTAGCATGAAAACATGCAAAGCAATGGCAATTCCCATAACTCTGCTATTTGTAAACATCAATTTCTCAAGTAATCAGTTAAGACTGGGTCCTAGTCCTGAAAGAGATAAAAGCATGCTACAATATTCAACAAATGCTATAAGGGAAATTTTTTTTAACATAAAATGTTTTTGACTATTTAGGATTATGAAATAGTTGTAATTTTGATAGTGAAAGGATAGAAATATCATAGACATGAAACTGGAAGTGACATTATATGTTATCTAATCTAATACTTTTACTAATAAGGAAACTGAGTCCTACATTAAATGACATTTGTCCTAGGTCACACAGAGCATTAATGCCAGACTCAGGTTTTATACCCTTGTTCCCTGACTGCATAATTATTGATTTTTCTACCACACATTATGAGAAAGGAGAAGAAAGAGAAACATTGGTATGATTTAAAGCACTATACATTTTCCTAAGAGCAACCCAGTCTTTTCTGCTTCTGGAACCAACCAATCATCAATCTGTAGTATCTATCCCAATTATCTATCCAAAATATATAGAGATTGTATGAAGTAAAGATAAGCATTCTTAATACTCTTGGATTTTCCTGTGGAGTTTATTATGCAATACTCTAGGAGTGGCTGTGGATTGCATTGAGGAGACCCTACATAATTCTCTAGGCTTGGTACAATAAGCCCAATGTCGTTTAATAATAGGAGCCTCTGAAGGATTTCAATAGTTTTATGGATTCAGTCTTTTATCTGAGGTCTATTTCCAACACCTTCTCCAAACACATTTGGAGACCCTATGTAGCCTTGTTTTATACCGTGATACCAGATATCAGACTCATTCAGTAAATCGTTGTTAATTAACTGTCATTAATTTTTATCTACTTAATCAAATAAAAATGTAGGATTTTATATTCTTAGTGTTTCAGACACTAATATGTTTACGAAGATATAGTCTGCAGTACAAAATCATCTATGAGAGCTTGACCATTCCCTTCTCATTTTTGTGCCTATTCTCAGTAAAATAATAGTTAGCATTCATGTGGTGCTTTAAAGTTTACAGAGTGCTGTATGTATTATCTCATTTGTTCTTCTCATAATGACTTTAGAGATGAGGAAGTAGACGTGTGAATTGGTAGTAACTGAAATATTTGCAGGGGCAGATAATAATATCCACAAGTTTTTAATTCTTTTGACAATCTCATAAAATGGTGTCACCTTTAGGTTTTATTTCTTCTTGTCTAGCCAGTCTTTGTGACCTCATCTTATTTCGTGGCAATTTCACCACTTTGCATGACACATATAGAACTCTCATATACAAATGTGGTTGGATTCAGTCATTTGTTGATAGTTCTCAGTAGAATGTTGGCAAATCTACTCTATTTTGAATCCATTTTGTTGTTCATACATTACAGAGAAGGTTCCAACAAAGTTTCCTCATGTGGAAATCCCCTACATCAATGAAATAGCAGGTCAGTTCCAGTTTCTAGCCACTTTTTGATACCTCTATAACCGTTCAGAAGAATTGAATTACTTGGCTCTCATGCGAAACTTTATACCAGAAAAAGACTTTTGACATGGTTGTGAGATGACAGTGCTAATAATCTGTTATACTTCTCAATAATGTTCTGCAAATAATCTTATGCTCTGACTCAGTGTAACACTTACCTCATATGTCTGTTTGGCAGAAATCAATTGTTTCTTGGCTGACTGCAAGACTGGCCCTCCATTTACTGATCCTTATCGTTCGTGTGTGTGTGTGTATGTGTGTGTGTACGTGAATGTGTGCATGTGTTTTTTCCAGATCTAGCATAGAATTCTTATTTCCAGAATTCTTCCATAACATGTTGTAAATGATAGAAAATTCATTGTAACACAAATCAAGTAAATTATTTAGTTTTTCACTTTATCTAAATAAGTCCTAGATGTACTTACTCAGGTCTATTGCACAGATATAGCAGCTTTGTTCAAAGGGAAAGCAAAAGTTTAAAAAAAAAACTTCATTATATTTCAAATATGTAAGAGAGTTGGTACTATTAAATAATGACCTTTGCCATTCCTGGCTTAAGTTTTTTGTTTTGTTTTGTTTTTTATATGAAATAGTGTTCCTAGATAAAGTTCCTTTTTGTATTTCTCTATATTTCATTTTATAAAAGTTCTGATAATAGTAAACTTTTCTGAGTAAATCACTTTCATATTTTCTCCAAGTGATCTTGATGGAATGCATAAAAGTTTCCTCTAAAACTAAGATTTTGTATTTTAAACTAATTTAGTAGTAATAAAATAATTTGAGTTTCTTATATTCTCCTCCAAAATTGATAAATTAGACTTTATAACATGGGGAGAAAAAGTATGAGAATAAATGTATTCTACTTTATTAATTAAAAGGGACAAGAACTCAAAGGTGTTCTTTTAATTTATATGGTTTTTAGGAAGATATTTGCCTCTGCTCACCAACAGTCAATTTTTAAAATAATAATTTGACAGACATGTATGGAATGCCTAATTTATGCAACATCCCTTGCAAAATGTTGAAATTACTAAAGTTTTGACTTATACTTAGAAAATTGAACAAGTTTATGTTTTTGGCTTGGATTACCCACGCCATGTCTGAAGATAAGAGGGCTATAAGTTCAAGAAAACGGGACTGGAGGGACAATTAAATAAATAAGAACAAATACCAAGCGTTAAACTTGGAAAAGTCAGAGCAGGTTATTTCTATAGCAATAAACAGAAGGTAAAGGAGACAATTATTCAGTTACAAATGGCATTGGGGATAATTGAAATGAGATATAAGGAGACACATTGGTAAACAATTGTGTTTTACTCTCCACGTATGAGGGAACACAATGGGAACATCTTGCAGGATATCTTTTCAGCTTTCTTTCATTGGTAGAAAGCAAATAATAGAGAAAGATCTCCTTAGCCAGCATTCAGAGAGGTAGGATATTCAGTTTTCCCTTAATTAAGACCCTGAAAAGCAATTTGGAATTTTTATAATTTGAAATGGTTGGTAATAAAATAAAAATCATAATGGTCATTTTTATAGAAACTTAGAATAGAAGAAATGTTACTTTAGTCATTCATTGACACAATCTGCAAAGGATTGTATCTGACAGGCATGCCAAGAGATATTTTGTAAGAGGGCATGGTTGCCCTTCCTTACCATGACCTAAAACAAGTAAGGAGTGTTCCCCAAATATCCTTTCCTTCCTTTAATCTTTCATCATGGATTTATCATTTCTAAATAAATCCCTTTTAACTTATTTATAGTTTTAAAGATGGTATAGAGATGAAAGGGTAAGCTGATATTTGGCAGAAACATGGATGTTGGCCCATAGCTCTTCTTATATAACCATCACAAAGACTTTTAAAGACAGCTTATAGAAATAAGAGAGATTCTCAGTCTACCAGGAGCTTACTCTCTCCTCCTCGGGGCTTTGAGGCCTTTAGCATTGCTGTATGAAATAGATTTAATAAGACTGGACACAACTCTGCCTCCCTCCTTTGGTGATTGGGAATGATTTTGACGTGGTGCCATTACCATATCCTCATCTGGTAGCCTTAAGGTCTTGAACTAACTTAGTAGCTGGCACAATCCAGGCCAAATGCTGTGCAAAGTTGTCAGGGGGAGAAATTATAAATAAATTTTTGATTATCCAATCTCCTCATTAACAAGTTTTCCATAAACTTCTCATATTCTTTGCTTGAAGAACAAGAATTATTGTGTCAAGATATTTGAGGTGGTTAAATGAGAAATTAAATACTTGGAATTAATTCAATGTAAGGGTGCCATTTTTCTTCTTTTAATTTCAAACTAATCTTGACCATACTTAGTTTATAAAATGCTAAGTTAATGAATTATTATGGAGGATAACAAGTTCCCATTGTAAAACTGCCATTAAGATTAGAAGTGAGAGATGTATGATGAAGCCCATGTCATAATTCATGTAACTAAGCAAAGCAGAGTTTATAAGTAGGAAATGTTAATGTGAGAAAAATTGCTTTACACCCATCAACTGAGACTCTAGAGGAAAAGAAGTGATTTAACTTCAAAATTAACTACCATTTTCCTCTCTTCCAGTGAGGTAATAATAGCTTTGAAAATTTACAATGATCCAAGAAGTTCCTTTGAAAATTGGCAAATATAGCTGATTACCATTTGGTGCATGAGTGTTACAGAAAAGATAAATGCACTTCCATGAGCCCTTTCCACATTGTGCACAGAATGGAGCTATCCCTGAACAAAATTCAAAACCATTTTTGAGCATTTACAAATAGAAGTGATTACTAGAAACTAACATAGGTTCTCTGAAAACAAGACCTGTTAGGCCACCCTATTTCCTTTTTAAACAAAGGTAAATAGAAAGGGAAAATCTGAATTTCTGCAAGACAGTTAACAAGTCCTCTTCTATTGGTCCTTGTGGGCAAAATGGAGTGAGATCAATAATGGTGAGATAACTGATAGTAGAGCTCAGTACATTTAAATTGCTTGAATAGTCACATAAAAATGTAAATATTAGATAGATGCCTATCTTGACTTGGATTCAGGAAGACATGGGTTCATATCCTCCCTCAGAGGCTTACTAGCTATGTAACCATTGATGGATTATGTGATCTTCAAAATGGGAATTGTAATAACTAATATGGTTGTTGTAAGACTCAAAGTAATAATGGTGTAAATAAAGTACTTCACAACCTTTTAAATGCTATTTAAATATTAGTTATTGTTTTTATATTATTATTATTGGCATCTCTAATAGTTTTCTGAAATGTCATGTCATTCCTCCTTTAAAAAATTTTCCCAAGTTATTTAGATGATATTCTTGGTAGTAAGCTTGCTGCAAATGACACAAAGCAAGGAAAGATAACTAATCACTTAAGCTCTTTACGTTACATAAAGTTCTTTCCTAATATGTTAGGACTACATAATATTACTGCAGACTGTATTTAACAGTTGTCCCCTTCATAAGGACAAGATATTAAATTTTTTTAAGGCTTTAGAGGGATTAATGTGGGAATTTCAGGTCCTCTAATACCCTGGTGTAGGGTAGGTATATAGGGGTATGGCAGACTTTTATTGCTCCATAAATCATATTACACATTCAGTTGAAGCTGTGGATAATCATCATGACAATTCCACTCAAACTTATTATATAATGTTAGATATTTTATATACATATATATATAATGTTAGATATTAGAATTATATTTGTGTTCTATTATTCCCCTATTTGAGAGTAAACATGGGGAATCTCTTGCGCATCAATTGTGTCTCCCTCATTACCTAGCACTGTACTGTCCTGCGTATTAGGTACTTAATGACTGTTTAGTGAAATAATGAATAATGAATGAATGAGGTTAGTTTATTATGTAAGGTTAATATAAGTTTTTTTTTTATTTTACACTTTAGTCCCTTATGGATGGTAAATTTGTATAAAATATAGAAATATGTATATGTTTTCTATATGAATTGGGGGTAGAGGGAGAACTATTGTTATCCTCCTATCCTCAGATAGCAGCAAATACTCTAAAAATGATTTTTTTTGGTAAGTCAATGATAACACACTAAAAAATGAAAAGCAACCTATGCCTAAAATTTACACATCTAAAACCACATTTGTGCAATGAAATTTGTGAGTGGTTTCTGTCAATATAAATGTTATTATTTGAAATGTAGTTCTTTCTAAATTCACAGAAGTGCAAAAGAATCTTTGCATGGGCTATATAGTTTATACCAGTTTTTCTCTTTTCTAAGATATATGCCATATGGTGCTCATGAGAATACAATCCAAACTTAGCAGTGCTTGGGCTAGATCTGCAAAAGGATATTCATAAGTCCCCAACTCCAGGATAGCAGTGGGGGAAACTTCACACTAATTAGGTCCATTGTAAATTTATGGTATCTAATCTTAGGACTCTCATTCAATATAGCAACTATCTGATTATTCTGTGCTCTACTTACTTACACGATTCCCTAGAGTAATTGTTAAGTGGTGTAGTGGATAGAGAATTGGACTTGTAATCAAGATTACCTGAGTTAAAATCTTGCCTCATACACTTACTGTGTTACCCTGCACAAGTCAGTTAAATTTTCTCATCTGGAGTTTCCTCTTCTGTAAAATATGTATAATAATAGCACATACCTCATAGAGCTACTTTGTTAACCTTAAAGACCCATAAAAATGTTAACTCAAGCCTCACCAACCACACCCTCCTCCCCACAATTTTGGTCAATCTTGATCTTGCCTTATAATTGATCCAAAAAACTGATACCATTTTACAAAAGCTCTTGCTTTTCTCTCCTCCTTAACTCATGTCATTCAGATATCTTCGTCTACTATGTCCTCCTTCACTCTAGTGTTGGATAAAGATATGTATCTTCTTATTTGCAAAGCCAACTCTTCTATATGAATTTTGGATTTACAGTCTCTCTTGATTTTCCCAGCAGATTGCCCTACCATCTTTTATCTTCAATCTCTCCCTATATACTGATTCTTTTCGTGCTGCCTACTAACATGCCCATGTCACTGTCATTTTTAAAAATATCCTTATTTGAATATGCCATTCCCACTAGCTATCATCTTATGTCTCTTCCTTCTTTTGTAGCCAAACTCCTTGATAAACCACTCATACACGTTCCTCTTTTCTCTCTTCTAAACCCTCTGAAAGATAACTACCAATGGCATAAACTGAAACTGTTCTCTCCAGTGCTACCCAATGTATCTTGATTGCTAAATGCAATGGTCTTTTTTCAATTTTGATGATGCTGAACCCACCCCTTAGTAGCATTTGATGCTACTGATACACACATAAGCAGGATAATTAATGATGTTTTTTGATAGGATGATGGAAGTACATATTTGAACAATTATTGCTGTTCAGGGCTTTTTTCAATGATTAACTTTGAAAAAGGGTAAGGTCATTGGTCAGTATTTCCTTATGTGATATTCTTATAGTGAGAGAGACTTACCAACTTTTACCTCTAAGGAAAAAAGAATGCATTTTGTGTTTTTCATTGGTGCTTTTAAGTAATGCTGGATATTTCTTGCATGTAAGGGGAGGGGTTATTTTGAGAGCAGATCTAATATACTGCTTCTGATAAATAATTTAGAACTTGTACCAGGCATACTTTAATGTTTCATATCCCAGGGTGACCTGAATCCATGAAATAGATCATTGAACAAGTTAAAATAGAAAAAAGAGAGAACCAACCTATATGATATCATGTCTGCTCTCTCTTACCAAATAGTGTTTCTTTGTTTTTCATAGGTATTGGTGAGAAAGCCAGAAATATAGATACCCTATTGCATGTTCTTAAGAAGATTTAGGAAATGATCTATTTTAAAATGTGTCCTTTCCATTTGAAATCCTGTACAAGCATATCATCTTAGGAAAAGCACTTAAATTTTGGGCTCAAAAAGAAAACATCAGTTTGACATTTTATATTGTGCAAATTCATGTATTAAGTCAAAGTAAAAGGGGACTACATAACAGAAATTATAGCTTAGAACAAACCTTTAAGGAATAATACTACACATGAAATAATAATTAAAAAAATAAACATCTTATTTGAACACAGCTTACATTAGGACACATAGGGATTTATATACAGAGAGATTCAAAGAGACAAAAACCTACACAAAATACACCTGCAGAGCTGAAGAGTTAACCATATATGGAAGCAAAATTATTGCTCATCTGTTTTGCAGAAGTAACAGAGGGAGGGCCCTTGTTCATCTTAATTAGAAAAACAAATTTAAACATTTAGTCCTGGGATTACCAACATAATTATACTGACCATTGCCAAGTGGGTACATGCTATGAGCTCCTTTTTTTTCCCCAAGTGTCGTGAGGGATGTTCCCTGGACTTGGAGTTAAGATCTGCATTCTAATTTTGCTTTGATACCCACTTACTTTGTGATCACAGGCAAGCCACTTAACTCTTTTTCACCAGTTATAAAAAGGGGATAATTGCAGTACCTACCACACATTCTGGTTGTGAGGCTTAAATGAAATGGTGTAAATAGCTTTGAACACTTTAAAATATTATAAGTGTGTCAGTTAGTATTAGTATTTCTTTAAGAAGAGAAGACCTGGAGGAAGGGGGCTGATTTTATTCAACTGTAGACTGTGATTATAAAACATTGATCTTACATGACCTTTATTTGAGTTTCCTTTGATTAAACAAGAATAATGACATTACCTGTGGCCAAATTATATTTCATGAAACTCAGAGAAGCATAGAATATTAGAGCTAGAAGGATCCTTAGAATACCTCCTAATATTGCAGTAAGGAAATTGAGGTTAGGAGATACGAGGTGATTGGCATAAGAACACACAGCTAGTTAGTTAAAGAAGGAGAAAGTGAGCCCAACTCTTCCAACTCCAAGTCTTTCCACTATAATATGTCCATAGAAGTAATTAAAATCCTCATAAAGAAAAGGTCTCTGGAAAAAGTTATAATTTTTTCCTTAATGTGTCCATTCCAGATATTAGAATGTTTTCACTGTATATTTAGTTGTCAAAGAAATATCCACCAAAACTTAATATGATGATCTAGTAAACATAATTTAGATGTTATAAAATGTTTTCTCTGCTTTAAGTTGAAGAAATACCCACAAAAGTCTAGTCTGCACATCAAATTTGTAGTAAGGCAGGGGTTATGAAAGGTAGAGACAGATGGAGAAATTTCCCCACATTTTATTTTCATTTATATAGCTCTTCTTCAAAGGTCAAAGAAACTTGTCGCTACAATATTTCAAAATGGTCACCTTAGAAAGTATTTACCATTTGGAGGAATCCATTCTTTGGGGATACATAGCAATGACAAAAAAAAAAATGGGCATTGAAAATTCCGTCTCTTAAATCCATGTCTAAAATATGATTCACTTCAGTGCAAATCTAGTATGAATTTATTAAAAACTATTAGTAAGATAAATGTTCTCTTATTATGTAAATCTATGTCTTTAATCTGAAATGGGGAAAGAGGAATTGCTTTGCAAAATATCTAATCTGCAGTTCAGTAGTTATATGAGCAGGTGGTTAATTGCAGGTGCTGTTAATGACTTGCCCCTCATCACAAAGACACAAATAGCCAATTTTGTGTTCACTAAGCAGTTGCAGGGGCAATTATGTTAGCCACAGTGTTAAATTTGTAACTCTTGTGGGTGCATGAATTTACAAGCAAAATAGGATACCTGGTTTTATACGCTTCAAAGCTAGCCCTTACCTATTGACACACATTATGGAAGTATTTCTATACACAGTGGTAATGATTTTATGTATTTTAAAACAGCATTTTTATTGAAGATCGTACATGCTAGAAGACTATGAGAAAAATATGCTTATATATATGTATATATATATATGTATGTATCTTTTTTATGGTATGCTATGACTTTGTATGAACTATCCAAATAAATTGTAAATGGGGGAAGAGCTAGTGAGTCTTCCAGAGCTATACGGAGGCATTTAATTTAAGGTCCCACTTCTTTCTAATAAATATCTAAAGTATATAATTAATATCAAGATTGAAAAACCTATCAATGTGTTGAACCTGGAAACATCAACAAAAAAAATATGAAGTCACATAAATTATTCCATGACAGAGCTTCTTCAGAGGCACTGAGTAAAAGTCAGGATACTTAAGGACCTTGAGAATAAAGATTTGACTTTTTAACTTCAAATTCTTTTAGGAGGAAGGTGTCCTAGAAAAAAAAAGTTGAAACGTATCCAGTAGTAATAAGAAAAAAAGAAAAATTGTAAAATTTCTGTTTTGCTAATAACACCCATCTAGGTCTGTCCTGGAGAAGTTAATTGACAGAGTTTATTCATGAAGGTAGTGAAGTATCTCAAAATATATAAATCAGAGAATTTTGAAGGAAATATACACACATACAGACACAGGGAAGGGAAGCACCATGAGCAAAAATAAACACAACATTAGATAGATAGATAGATAGATAGATAGATAGATAGATAGACAGACAGACAGACAGACAGATAGATAGATAGATAGATAGATAGATAGATAGATAGATAGATAGATAGATAGATAGATGGATGAGAACCTCTATGAAGGTCAGAAGTCAGAGAACATATTCTCCAAATCAGTGCTAAAAATCACTAAATCACTGTTGAGCCAATGTACTATAGATATTAATTTACTTTCAGAGAAGATTCAGACTATATCTATTCAGCAATTAATTACTCCGAAGCACTTCCCAGGAAGGGTGACTTGCTTCCTGTCATACTCACACAAATTTAACTTTTGTTGTTAAAAAGAAAAAAGAAAAAAAAGTTTTAAAAGTATTACTAATGTGAATTAAATTAATTTTGGAACACTGAAATTCATACTGAAAAAGCAGATGAAAGGAAGAAGATTGTACAAGAGCACCTTAATATAATTTTTGCAAAACTAGATAGATATACCAAGTATGAACACAAAGGAATGAGATGAATTCTAAAAACTACATACTTTCTCTTCCCCACAGTTCTTGACTTTCTTATTGTCTGTATACATAATACTGTTACCAGGAAATAAGAAATAATTACTTTTTTCATATTTCAAAGAAATTGATTTAGTAAATTAAATTTCCATCATCATGGTGAGCCACTATATAACTAGAGCTTGGATTGTAGGAAGGTGTTGTATAGTATGGCTTTACTATGTTTAAGGGAGGCAGTAGTGGTGCAGTAGAAAGAGTTCTAGGCCTGGAGTCAGGAAGACTTATCTTCCTGAGATCAAATCTGGCCTCAGACTCTTGATAGCTGTGTAACCCTAGGCAAATCACTTAACCCTGTTTGCCCGAGTTCCTCCTCTGTAAAATGAGCTAGAGAAGGAAATGGCAAACCACTTCAGTATTTTTGCCAAGAAAATTCCAAAAGGTATCACAAAGAATTGGATGTGACCAAAACAGATCAACAACATGTTTAATTAAGAAAGTCCTTGTTAACTGATGAGTCAGCCCACCTTATATATTGAAAACGGGTTATCTTCTCTCACATTGAGTGATATGCCAGATTAAAAAAATACTGGCAATGCACTTCCCAGACATTTGCCATGGCACTGACATTGCTTAAAGGTTATTATATGTACTCTACAGTCTCAGAACTTATTTTTTCAAAAGTTAGATTTAAATTTTAATTCTAATCAGAAAACTAGCCTTCTTATATGACCCCAATATGACCATTTTCTTAGATAGAAATAACTTTACAACTCATCTAAGGGAGCAATGACTAGTGATGAGAAGAGTTGTAAAAATGTGTATCTGTACTCTTCTCCTCCAAAATTTCTTCCATCCATGAGAATGGAAAGTAAAGTCTAGATGTGGAAATAGGCCAGCAACCAGACTGGAACTTGTTTTTTCCTACTATACAAAATATAAATGATAACCTTCTTTTAATATTTCTTTATTTGCTTCCCAGAAAATGCAAAAATGGTCATTATGCCATCATTGAAATCCTTGGATACATTTTTTCTCCTTATCAAAGTACACTATAAACTCCAGATCATAAAAACATCATCAAACTACAAGTATATAAAGGGAGAGTTATTTGTTGCAGGATTAAATTGATTCATCACTGATGGGATATAAGAGCAGCTCGCAAGCACTATCAATCACCATCAGTCAATCTAATGCTAGCATCTAATATGAAAATCTTTTATAAAAGCACAAGAAACGTGAACAAATAATTTACTTCAACCAAGAAATTTTTCACAGTTAAACCTGTTTCTATAAAATATGTAAATTCTAAACCTGCTTCTTAGAAAAATGTCCATTTAATAAAATGGAAAACAGAAAATTCTTAATTGGTGATTTTGTAGATAAAGTATTATAGACCAGTCATACATGTTTGCCATCCACCATGGCTACAGTTTGAAACATACTCTGCTACGGGTTAGAGAAATTACTTCCGGTTGAGAATATATAACTTTGTCTCCCTCTAACTCCTTGAATTTATCAGTCTTGAAGAATAATTACTTAATGTTAGTTGGGTACATAGTGGATAAAACATTAAGATGCATCTGTTTAAAAATTATGAAATATACAGCAATATAATCTATTTGTGCATATGTATATATTTTAAAGTATATTTAAAAAATAAACATGATAATAACTTTTACATAGTGCTTTCTATGTGCCAGACATTGTGCTAAGTGCTTTGTGATTATTATCTCACTTGATCCTGACAACAACCCTGGAAAGGAGGTACTACTATTATATGGAGGCAAACAGAGGTTAAGTGACTTGCCCAGGGTCACACAGAGAGTGTCAGAGGCCAGATTTAAAGCCTGGTCCCCCTGACTCCAGACCCAGTGTCTGATCCACTGCATCACTATATAAAAATAGAGTATATTTAATTATTTAAGATTTATATATCTTTTATATCAAGTAAATGTTATGTATTGCTAAGAACCTCATTTTAAAAAGGTGGCAACTGAAACCCACAAAGGTTAAGAAATGATGAGTTACATAGCTAATGAGAGAGTAAGCTAAGACAACAATAATTCTACTGCCAAGATTTTCAAAATGTCAGTCTTCTGAAACATCTGAGATTCAAAGATCCAGGAAGCAGTCATCCAGACCAGTGGTCCTAAAATCCATTTGTTATCCCACTCAAATTCTTTCATTCATTCATTTATTTCTTTATCATTTATTTATTTCTTTATTTTTATTTAGTTAAATTTATTTATTTAACTTTTTACATTCATTTTCACAAAATTTTGGGTTCCAAATTTTCTCCCCATTTGTCCCCTCCCCACACCCCAATACACCAAGCATTCTAATTTCCCCTATCACCAATCTGCCCTCTCTTCTATCATCCTTCCCTTCTCCCCATCTTCTCTTTTGTCCTGTAGGGCCAGATAACTTTCTATTCCCCATTACCTGTATTTCTTATTTCCTAGTAGCAACAACAATACTCAACAGTTGTTCCTAAAACTTTGAGTTCCAACTTCTCTTCATCCCTCCCTTCCCACCCATTCCCTCTGGGAAGTCAGGCAATTCAATATAGGCCATATATGTGTAGTTTTGGAAATGACTTCCGTAATAGTTGTGTTGTATAAGACTAACTATACTTCCCTCCATCCTATCGTGCCCCCCATTGCTTCTATTCTCTCTTTGATCCTGTCCCTCTCCAAGAGTGTTGACTTCAAATTGCTCCCTCCTCCCATTGCCCTCCCTTCCATCATCCCCCCCACCCTGCTTATCCCCTTCTCCCCTACTTTCCTGTATTGTAAGATAGGTTTTCATACCAAAATGAATTTGCATTTTATTCCTTCCTTTAGTCGAATGTGATGAGAGTAAACTTCATGTTTTTCTCTCAGCTCTCTTCTTTTTCCCTCCACTAAAAAGTCTCCTACCTGCCTTTTCTATAACAGATAATTTGCCCCATTCCATTTCTCCCTCTCTCCTCCCAATACATTCCTCTCTCACTGCTTAATTTCATTTTTTTAAGATATGATCCCATCCTATTCAATTTATTCTGTGCTCTCTGTCTCTGCGTGTACATGCACATGTGTGTGTGTGTGATCCCACCAACTACCCAAATGCTGAAAAGTTTCAAGAGTTACAAATATTGTCTTTCCATGTAGGAATGTAAACTTTAGTACGTTCCTTATGACTTCTCTTTGCTGTTTACCTTTTCATGCTTCTTTTCATTCTTGTGTTTGAAAGTCAGATTTTCTTTTCAGTTCTGGTCTTCTCATCAAGAATGCTTGAAAGTCCTCTGTTTCATTGAAAGACCATATTTTCCCCTGAAGTATTATACTCAGTTTTGCTGGGTAGGTGATTCTTGGTTTGAGTCCTAGTTCTTTTGACTTCTGGAATATCCTATTCCACGCCCTTCAATCCCTTAATGTAGAAGCTGCTAGATCCTGTGTTATTCGGATTGTATTTCAACAGTACTTGAATTGTCTCTTTCTAGCTGCTTGGAATATTTTCTCCTTGTCCAGGGAACTCTGGAATTTGGCCACAATGTTCCTAGGAGTTTCTCTTTTTGGATCTCTTTCAGGTAGTGATTGGTGGATTCCTTGAATATTTACTTTGCCCTCTGGTTCTAGAATCTCAGGGCAGTTTTCCTTGATAATTTCATGAAAGTTGATATCTAGGCTCTTTTTTTGATCATGGCTTTTGATCATGATCAACAATGGATCCGAGCTTCTGCCTGCTTTGGGAGCCCCTGTCCACTGCTGCCTCTGCTACTGACACTGATGCTGCCTCCCAAGGGGGCCTGAGTTATGGAGATACCCTGCTCCCCTCTCGCCCACCAAACAGGATCTCTCACTGACCTTTGGTGTCTGTGGGTGGAGGGACCTGCTTGGCCACTGGAGATTCTGTCCATGAAGCCCACTCGTATCTGCTCCTCCCAGTGCACGTGGCCAAGGCAGGGTTGGGCTCTGCCCCGGGTCCAGTGTGTGACGGACCTTTGGCGTAGGTTTTTCAAGGCTTTCTGGAAAATAAATCTCCTCCACTCTGTTGTTGTGTGGGTTCTGCTGCTCCAGAATTTGTTGGGAGTTCTTCTTTACAGGTATTTTATGGTCTGTGTGTTAGGAGCTAGCATATGTGAATCTTTCTACTCCGCCATCTTGGCTCCTTCCCCCCATTTATTTTTAATGTTAAAACTATTTCCTTTCTGTAACTTTGCTGAATAGCATGTGACAAGGAGAAATTTTTAAAAATGTATATCCTTTCTTCCCTTTTACTACATTCGTTTCATCTCTGTTCTTTTTTCTGATTATCTACTCTTTTTATTACCCTTTCTTGAACTTATGGCTACACAATGGTACTTGCTCATCAGTACTTAACTCTGTTGTGTTCTGTTGAGTCTTCTGAAGACAGAAAGGAATACCAATAGCAAAAGAGTCAGATAATCTATAAGTTCATTTTATAGAGTCTCTGTCAGCCAATCATCAGAAGGTCCTTGGATTCTTCCAGCTCCATACTAGTAAGTTTGTTCATATTCCTTGGGGAAGTACCCATTAAATACCTCCAGATATGTGAAATTTCTCCTTTATACCAATTTATATAAGAGATTCCAGGGAAAAGATATTCAAGAAAAAATTTCTAGCCCTATGAAATACCAGTGTTGTCCCCTGCTATTATTACAACAGGCCTTGTGTGGTGCTTTGCATTAAATGAGTTCTGAAGTATTGATTGATGATATACTCCCATGGGTTAAGTCTCTTGTCTTGTCCAAGCAAAAGCCTTAGTGAATAAATGGGAACATGAATAAATGAATAAACAAAAAAGCATTTAATTAACTTCTTTGTTATGTATCAAACATTGTACTAAGAATTAGGGATAGGAAATAAGAAAGCATGACAATTTCTGCCTTCAAAGCACTCTTATTCTTTTTGAAAATGATTTTTTTGGGATAATTTTTGTTTTTACGTCACCAAAATTTGTCTTGGTTCTTCTACCTCTGTCCCCTTCCAGAGAGGCTATATGATAAATATATCCTATATGATATATCCTATATGATAAATAATATTTTGTAAGAAAAAGAAAACTAGGGAGGAGCCAAGATGGCAGAGTAGAAAGACTCACGTATGCTAGCTCCAAACCCACAGCCCATATATTTTCTGTAAAAAGAACTCCCCACAAATTCCGGATCAGTGCAAACCATGCAGGAACGCAGTGGAAGGGATTTCTGTTCCAGAGAGCCCTGGAAAGCCATCCCCAGGGGTCCGTCAAGCTCCAGAGAGTGGAGCCCACTCCTGCGCTGCCCTGGCCCCGCAGCCCCAGAGGAGCAGATCCGAGCAGGCTTCAGGGACAGAACCTCTGGAGGCCACGAAGGTCCCTCCACCCACCGGCATTACAGATCAGTGAGAGAGACTTCTGGACTGGCCAAGAGGGGAGCGGGGTATCTCTGTGACTCAGGCCCCCTTGGGAGGCAGCGGCAGAGGGAGTGGCAGAGGCCACGGCAGAGGCAGCTGTGGCCAGAGACTCCTGGAGCAAACAGGAGCTCAGGGCCACTACTGAAGGTCTCTGCATAAACGCCCTGAGGGAACTGAGCCTGGGAGGGGGTCCTGCCCCCACCCAAGCACCAGAACTTAAGCTCACATTGAATAGCAGCCCCACCAGCCCCCTGCTGAAAGCCCTGAGGCTGGGAAGCAGCATTTGAATCTCAGACCCCAAGCACTAGCTGGGTGAATCTAGGCAGGGGTGGAGAGGAATCTCAGAAGTCAAGTAACTGGCTGGTCAAATGACCAGAAAAGGGAAGAAAAATAAGACCATAGAAAGCTACTTTCTTGGGGGACAGATGTTCCCGCCTTTCATTTCTGATGGGGAGGAACAATTCTTACCATCAGGGAAAGACGTGGAGGTCGGGGCCTCTGTATTACAGACATCCGAGGGGGATGTCCAGTGGGCTCAGGCCATGGAAGAGCTCAAAAAGGATTTTGAAAATCAAGTTAGACAGGTGGAGGAAAAACTGGGAAGAGAAATGAGAGAGATGCAGGAAAACCATGAAAAACGGGTCAATACCTTGCTAAAGGAGACCCAAAAAAATGCTGAAGAAAATAGCACCTTGAAAATTAGGCTCACTCAGGTGGCAAAAGAGGTTCAAAAAGCCAATGAGGAGAAGAATGCTTTCAAAAGCAGAATTAGCCAAATGGAAAAAGAGGTTCAAAAGCTCACTGAAGAAAATAGCTCTCTCAAAATTAGAATGGAACAGATGGAGGCTAATGACTTTCTGAGAAACCAAGAAATCACCAAACAAAACCAAAAGAATGAAAAAATGGAAGAGAATGTGAAATATCTCATGGGAAAAACAACTGTCCTGGGAAATAGATCCAGGAGAGACAATTTAAAAATTATGGGACTACCTGAAAGTCATGATCAAAAAAAGAGCCTAGATATCATCTTCCATGAAATTATCAAGGAAAACTGCCCTGAGATTCTAGAACCAGAAGGCAAAATAAGTATTGAAGGAATCCATCGATCACCACCTGAAAGATATCCAAAAAGAGAAACTCCTAGGAACATTGTGGCCAAATTCCAGAATTCCCAAGTCAAGGAGAAAATATTTCAAGCAGCTAGAAAGAAACAATTCCAGTATTGTGGAAATACAATCAGGATAACTCAAGATCTAACAGCTTCTACATTAAGGGATCGAAGTGTGTGGAATAGGATATTCCAGAAGTCAAAGGAACTAGGACTCAAACCAAGAATCACCTACCCAGCAAAACTGAGTATAATACTTCAGGGGAAAATATGGTCTTTCAATGAAACAGAGGACTTTCAAGCATTCTTGATGAGAAGACCAGAGCTGAAAAGAAAATTTGACTTTCAAACACAAGAATGAGTAGAAGCATGAAAAAGTAAACAGCAAAGAGAAGTCATAAGGGACTTACCATAAGTGAACTGTTTACATTCCTACATGGAAAGACAATATTTGTAACTCTTAAAACTTTTCAGTATCTGGGTAGTTGGTGGGACCGCACACACACATGCATGCACACATGCACACACATGTACACACATGCATGCATATACATACACACATGCATGCACATACAGAGACAGAGAGCACAGAGTGAATTGAGTAGAATGGAACCATATCTTAAAAGAAATTAAGGTAAACAGTGAGAGAGTAATGTAGTGGGAGGAGAGAGGGTGAAATGGAATGGGGTAAATTATATCTCATTCAAGAGGCAAGCAGGAGACTTTTTAGTGGAGGGAAAAAGAGGAGAGCTGAGAAAAAAACATGAAGTTTACCCTCATCACATTCGACTAAAGGAAGGAGTAAAATGCGCACTCATTTTGGTATGAAAACCTATCTTACAATACAGGAAAGTGGGGGAGAAGGAGATAAGCAGGGTTGGGGGGATGATGGAAGGGAGGGCAACGGGAGGAGGGAGCAATTTGAAGTCAACACTCGGGGAGGGACAGGATCAAAAGAGAGAATAGAAACAATGGGGGGCAGGATAGGATGGAGGGAAATACAGTTAGTCTTACACAACACGACTATTATGGAAGTCATTTGCAAAACTACACAGATATAGCCTTTACTGAATTGCCTGCCTTCCCAAAGGAAATGGGTGGGGAGGGAGGGATGGGGAGAATTTGGAACTCAAAGTTATAGGAACAACTGTTGAGTATTGTTCTTGCTACTAGGAAATAAGAAATACAGTTAATGGGGAATAGAAAGTCATCTGGCCCTACAGGACAAAAGAGAAGATGGGGATAGAAGAAGGGAAGGATGATAGAGGAGAGAGGGCAGATTGGTGATAGGGAAAATTAGAATGCTTGGTGTATTGGGGTGGGGGGAGGGGATAAATAGGGAGAAAATTTGGAACCCAAAATTTTGTGAAAATCAATGTAAAAAGTTAAATAAATTTTTATTTAAAAAAAAGAAAAAGAAAACTATAAGCAAAACTAATCAATATATAGAATTAGGTTTACATTTTCCCTCATTTTGAATTTTTGTTTGCTGAATTAGTTTTTTTGTTTGACACTGAGGGCCAAGATATATTATTATTCTTCCTCTGTAACAATAGGATTTTTTCTCTTCATTTGTTTTAGTTCATGTACTTTTAAAAGAGCCCCATTTCCACAAACTCTCCCTTAACTCCAATCTCCCTACATTTGTCTTCTTTTCCCTCAGTTTAGAATTTTGTTTAACATTCCTTTTTCTTACTCCCTTTTCTCAGTTTATCTAATTCTTCTCCTTTTCCCTCTTATTTAGTCAAGTAAAATCCCTTTTTTCTCCTTTTCAACTTTTTTGATTGTTATGTTTTTTTATCACTTTCTGCATGTTTTTCTAAAGTGGATTTCTTTCTCTTAGAGTTAACTTTGATTTTTTGTCTATTTTTTTCCTTTTTGTCTATTCAATTCAGTATACATTATTTAACTACCTACTATGTGCCAAGCATTGTACTGGGCTTTGAAGATATAACTAATAAAAAGAAACCATCTCTACCATCAAGAAACAGACAATCTATTTACCAGAGTTATTTTTCCTTTCATTGTTTACTCATAACTTGATCAAGGTAAATCTTGTAGTTCTTTTTTTCTTCTCTTTTATGTGCCTTCCCAATCTACATTCAGGCACACAGAAATAAATAAATAAATGCTTCACAGATTTCATAGTGTGATAGGGGAGTGATAATACATACTGGAGGCTTTAGTTTTACAAGAAAGATGAAAAGGACATGTGATCTTAAAATTATAGTGGTAGATCAGAAGACAACATCTGTAGATCTACAGGGCATAGTGTAGAGTAGATGGTAAGGTACAGTATATTTGTAAGGCATAAAGGTCTTTGTTTCAATTCATCTTTCTCCATCAGATTTAATTCTTCTTAACCCAAGATGATTAAACATAAACTACAAAATAAATGTTTAATGTATTTCTCCGTTGTTCTGCACAAAAGATGCATCCAAGAAGGCAACTCTAAACTTATACTGAGCAACCTCAAATGCTACATAAATATAATACTGTCACATAGCTCTGATTGAAAGATACATTCTGCATGATGTGTATCCTTCATTCAAACAAAATCTATTGTAACTTTAACAAAGTAAAAGAAAGGTAGCATTTATTTGTAATTCAATTCAGTAAATGACATTTATCTTTCTATTACAGGAGATAATCTTTCAAAACTGAAACTACTCAGAAGTTGTTAAAAATACACACACAAAACCCCTTTTTTAACCTCATAAACGTTCCTTAACATTGCTGAAAATAACATGACTGATTCTCTCTCTCTCTCTCTCTCTCTCTCTCTCTCTCTCTCTCTCTCTCTCTCTCTCTCTCTCTCTCTCTCTCTCTCTCTCTCTCTCTCTCTCTCTTTCTTTCTCTCTCTCTCCCCCACTCATTTTAATTTGCTTTGTATTTAAACTCCACCACTGTAAGTAAAAAAAGGAAAAAAATCCTTAGAATTTTTAGAGCATGATTCCTATTCTTTTAAAAAAAAATTCTCAAGTTCTAGGCCTGTTCCTCTGTCTTGTGTCTGTAAAATTTTCTGTTTCCCCAGCTACAGGATACTTTGAAAATAATCACTGTTCACACAAAGCCTTTGAGCTTATAACTGAAGCTTCAAGATGTCTTTCAGGCTTATGCCTACACAGAGAATATTATAGTCATTAAATCTAGAGTATAGAAATTCATGAATAACTAAGCCTCCTATGCCCTGATCCACTTAATAGAATATATCTTCAAAAGCTTACACCTTCCCATTGCCACTGAATGTTTGCCATATCCTGCTTTCCCTGGCTAAATTACCTTTTAGTCTTATCTCCTACATGAAGCCTTTCCTGCCTGAGCCAATATAAGGTCAAAACCCTTCTAAATCCTATTGAATGACCATTTCCTACATTCATTAGCATAATAACCATGGATACCATTCTTTCCCATGTTCTGTTATGTATTTTGTTACTTCTTATGGGTTGGGTTTGGTATTAAGCATGGGTTTGGCTTTACTTTTGTGTTCTGCCTTGCTATTTTTATTTATAAAGTATCAATGGCATGTTCATTTCCATAGGCAGTCAACTAATATTGAGCATAAAATGATTGGTAAACACCATTTCTGTGTCATGGTACTCAACTTTCATTTCTTTATTTTGTTTAAGGATCATTTGGGTTGGAAGACTGAGAAATTTTATATTCAAGGACATATAAGAAAGATTTGTAGATCTAAATGCTATTAAGGACTACAGTTCAAGCTTATCCTTTTCCATGTTATTATCTACATTGTACCTTAAATAGAAAAAGACAACAGCCTTGAGTCCCATGGTAATTATTAGTAAATAAACTTTGGGAATGGACTAACAATAATTTAACAGCCTGAAGGCAGCTGATTGATACAAATGGTTCTGTACAGTCACTCATATATGTCCCTCTTTCTCAGAAGGCTCTACACTGATTTTAGGGTAATAAAATGGTCAATGGCACAATGGCCTTTAAAGGTCCTAAAACAAACTGACATCTGCAAGAGGGAAAGATTTCATTTTAAAAAATGAGAAATTCACTTTGAGTTAGTTAGAATGGCAGGAGCATTTAAGGTGGATTTGGAAATTTAGAAAGAGTGGAGACTAATAAAGGCTTAGCTTCTGAAGCTATTTTTAAAAATCTTGCAGGCATAGAGTGCTTCAGTGAGAAGAAAACTGAATTTAGAGCAAAAGACCTGGGTTTGGATTCTAATTCTGCCATCTCCTGTTTCCATGACTTGGGGCAAGTGGGTTTTCCCTCTAGGTCTCAGTTTCCTTTTCTATTTAATACCAAGGTTGAAATTGGTGACCTATGAATTCCATTTCAGTTCTAAATTGATGATACCATGACTACAATAAGAAACAATCCTTCTGAGGCAGAGTAGATAGCATTTATGACCCAAGAAATGTTTCTGACCCTTTATTTCCCACAATTCTGTGAAGCCCATTTTTACAACTTTTATTTTCTTTTGCTAAAGCATCAAAGACAAATTTGATTTTTTTCTTACTGTGGACTTGTTCTACTTTGCCTGTATACCTCCTCTAAAAATAATTCACTTGTCTCAATCCACTCTCACCTCCAGGTTATTGATTTTGGCTGACATTCAGTTCAACCTCTTATCAATTCTCTTAATCATCAGAAAGACAGGAAGGGAGGAAAATGCTTACACCATTGCCTCACACTATAGTACTAGACAGCTTCAGGTCATTCTTTCCACCAGACAGTTGTCTTAGTTTTCATTGTAGCTCATGTCATCTATTTGCAAAATTTACTAAGAGAATACTGTAAGAGTAGCTCATATACCCAAAATCATATTGAAATTATATTTCTGTACTTGAAGACACTCAAGTCTATATACAGCTAGTTGTTTCCTTCTACCTATTCCCTATCCAGATGTCTTATTTTCCCCTAATATTATTGTAAAATAATTTATGCTCAGCAAAGTCTAAATACAGGCAATTCATAAAAAGGCTAAAATATTATTCAAAAAATCAGCAAGTGAAACCAAACACACACATGGCAAAAATTAGTGAGATACAGGGAAAAGATGCATTTTCAATTTAGCCTTACAAATTATAATCAGTTCAGCTAAGAAATCTTAGCTAGTAACAAATTGGTTTCAAGTGAACAAAAGCACAGATGATACACTGTGGCGTGGGCAGGTGCATACCACCCAGAAAAATTTATGGATGGATTCAAATAACTGAATTGTAAATATCAGTTAATACTTGCAGGGAAACAACTTTGTTCTAGTGGCTGCAGTTGATTAAGCAACATGGGGCAGCTAGGTGATGTAGTAGATAGAGTGACTGCCCTAGACTTAGAAGGACCTGAGTCCAAATCTGACCTCAAACACACTTACTAGCTATGTGACCCTGGGCAAGTCACTTAAACCATGTTTCGTTTTAGTTCTTCATCCGTAAATGAGCTGGAAAAGGAAATGGCAAACCCCTCCTATCTTCACCAAGAAAATTACCAAAATGAGGTCATGACAGATGTGACCAGAAATACTCAATAGCAATAAAACAGAAAAATAATACAGTCTGTATTTGTAACAGGATTATTCAGATTCAAAGACAACATATGAATGAAGCATGCATTAAGTGCTTACTGTGTGCAAAGCACTGTGCTGAATGGTGGGGCTACAAATAGACAAGGAAAAGAGTCCTTGCTTTCAAGGAGCTCTCTTTCTAATGGGGGAGACTATATATAAAAGATTTCAGCTGGAAATCACATGGGAAAGTTCCATGATCCTTAGGGTATAGTAATGCCTCTTCTTTAATGTTATTTCCACTACTAAACTTTTATCGGTTTCTGATGTTGAACCAACATTGGATGATTTCAAAGATTTTGGTGGCAATAACTTTATTTTCTGGCTTTTGAGTGGTTGTGGTTCTGATACCTACAGGAGTAATTTCCAGGTTGCCTATCCACAAGAATTTTTGGCATAAAAAAATAACTATCTTTCAGAAAAGATAGCTGCAGGAAAGACAGGATTTAAATAAAAGTTGTCCTGTTGAAAGAGGTAAAGCAGATAAGAGGGTATGTGAATTTGACTAGGCAAATCTCCCTGTCTTTCAATTCTAAAATTTGGCGTTTGGCCATATTATCACTAAGTAGTTTCAAATTGAACAATGCAAGGAATTCATGGAGAAATAATAAAGTGACAGCAAAGTCATTTTGCAAAGGACACACCATTGACAGCTGAAGAGACACCTGCACAACAAGAACTATGTGACTTTTCTCTCTTAAGGAGAAACAATTTCATTCACTCCAATAGCTTCAATTATCACCCACGCACAGATGATTCCTCAGTTTTTCTCACTAGCACTAAACTATCTTCTGAACTACAGACTCACATCTGTAACTGCCATACACGAAAGCTTGACTTGAACATTTGGCCAGAACCGTAAATTCAGTATGCCTCAAGTCAAACCTGCCATCTTTTGTTCTATATCAGTGTTTCTTTTCCTTCTATCCCCTGTAACCCATGTGTCGTTATTCTCAAAGTGCCTCTGGTCCTTCTCTCTTCCTAATGTACTTCATTCACTATTTCTAGCGCTTTCCTTTGATAAAAAGGCTTCTGTGAACCTATGTTTTCTTGGCTTGGAAAATGAAGAGCTAAAAGAAATCACATTTACTAAACCATTCCTAAAAACAGTGTGTGTTTTAGATACTTTCACTTAGAATTTAAGCCTACCTTGGAGGAATAAGGGAGCATTTAGGAGGTGTTACTTTCTTCTACTTTATGTAAAGATATGGTAGAATAGCTAGGGTTTCCAAAGGAATACAGTTCCAAAGACAACCATCTCACAGTCCAGTCTGAAATTCATATCCTTAGAACAAGTTTTTAAGTATCTTTTGAATACATATCGTCACTACATTAATTTTGGTATCATGCTGCCTGGCAAAGGTAAAAGATTAGCAGGCCACTAAATTTGTATCAATTTATTTGTTTAAAATCTGGTCTCTATTTAGGGGGAAGCAATCTGAGGAAATGGAAGACACAATAAATTTTGTTGCAGGTGACAGAGAAATAGAGCAAAAGGTTATAAGAACAGGATCCTAAAATGGAGGAGTGGGAATTCAGGAAAATAGCGGGTGAGGACAGGAAGATCTAGCAAAAAGAACTGGAGGGGTTCCAAATAAAGAGAAGTATTTTTAAAGGATTGTAGAAGGGAGAGAGAAGTGTATTTCAAAGAGTGACACCTTTTTAGAAGACTAATATTTCTGTTCTACCACATCATAATAAATTTAGTTATATTTACTTCTCTGAATTCTTAGCAGTATATAAAACTATATACATTATGGTACTACAGCGAAAGGATTACTGGACTTGAAATCAGACGTTCTAGGTTTAAGTCCTAGCTCCGAAAGTGACGCATGCTCGTTTATGTGGCCTCAAGAAGTTTCAGGTAAGGCTCTAGATCACTTCCAGCGCTACACTGTAGGTTCCTAAGTAATTTCACATCCTTTATCTTCAATTTTATTATTTTGGATTTGACAATTGCCAACATTCATGAGCATTTTCATATACAAAAAAGAACATAAAAAAGAAGACTGTATATGAAATAGAGAATCTCCATTCCAAAAATATTAGTTTTCTAAAAAAAAAACATTATTTTGCCTATCTTTGGTTAAATTTGAAATTTCTTTAAATTATGTTGAATGGAGAGTCTTCAAGAAGAGGGAAGGGGAAGTAAAAATAAATGTAATGTTACAAATCATTGGATAAAATTTTCTTCTATTTCTTCTTACTTCACTTTATACTAGTTCATAAACCCTCCCAGATTTCTCAGAAATCATCTTTTTCATAAATTTTCATGATGCAATAATATTCAAATTGTCTTTTTATTCTACAGTTTGCCTAGTCTTTCCCCAACTGATGAGTAACACCTCATTTTATAGTTCATTGCTTCAGAAAAAAAGGGGGGGGGCTTGCCATGAATAGTTTAGCACATATTTCTTTCTCTCTTTCAAACCTTTCAGTGGTACTGTTGGGTCAAAGGGCAAATCCCTCCTCTGATCATCAGTTTCCTTATTGGTGCCTTCCTGTGTCAGAAAAGCATTGTAAAAACATTAAAGTACTATGTAACTGTACATCTAGATAATGATGATCAAATGATGATTGTATCTATTATGATTTCCTTTGAGTGTCTATCCTAACAAATAATGAAAACCCTTGGACTATGGCTTTTGTTAGCTAATAGAAAGCTCTCCACCCCCAAAGCCCTACCCACATACACACAGAATAGTACATAGTGTGGTATCTCTATGATTACTGCTATAGGTCTTTGGTGCTTTTTACGTGAACTTTTTAATTGCAGTTGATGCCAACTAAGGATAATTTATGATCCAGCTTAATGTCTTTCTTCATGTTTGGAAGGATGTGCTTTCTTTTCTGTACGTGTTTTTTCTTCTGTCATCAATATGCACTCTATTTTGTCATATTTTTGGTTAAATTTGAAATTCCTTTAATATGTCTTGAATTGTTACAGCATGAAAACTTCTGCTTGACTTGCTTTTGAATGGAGAGTCTTCAAGAAGAGGGATGGGAGAAGCAAAAAAAGTATAAGCATTTCAAGTGACTAGAAATTGCCCTACGATGCCCACAATGACTTGACATTTTGGGGGTACTTTACTTTTTTTTGCTATAAGTACCTCTTTCTAAGTAGTAGGGGTTCTAAACTTATAAAATAGACCATAATTTAAAATTATTGGAGTGTAGTACCAGTGCAATATTCACAGTGCCTACAGAGATTTTGAGTATCCCGGTGTAATTCTGAATTGCAAAATATAACAAGCTCTCCACATGGAAGACAGAACCAAAACATTTATTTAAATACCAGAAAGCTGAATCCCAGCACCAGAAAACCAAATCCATCACAGCAACAAAGAAATATATGCCAAACAGCAATGCAGGAGGCACCACTATCCCCAAGCCTTCCCCCTGCTAGGCCCTTCCCACAAATGAACACTCACAGCTCAATGCCTACTTTCTCTCCCTCAGTTCTAACTGCTATGTCCAACTTCCTCTCAAATCTGCTCCACCCCTTCCTAATCCACCTGTTTAGCAAGCTCTTCCTACCACAGACTCATATGACTCAAGCAGGTCACATGGGCCTATTAATGGATGGGAAAGAGCTTCCCATTATGCAAAAATACCTTAATAATTCATTTGGCCCCAAAATCTTTTGTATCCATTACATAGAGTTAATGGGAATTTAGGGGTAACTGGTGTCAACAAAACTTTACAACAATATAACAGGGATCACACAAAATAAGCACATAAAACAGTAGCTTGGGGTGGGGCTTGAGCACAAGCCTCCCATCATTCCCCACTCAAACATATGGGGCCCAAAATCTTGGGGTAAGGAGCTAAGGTTGCTGCTTCCATAGCTACTTCCTGCTGAGATTGGATGTAGAGTAATCCCTGCCCCTAGAGGTCCCATTTGAGGATCAGTACTTTAGCTGGTATCTGGAGCTTGGTCAACGCCAGATCCAGGGGGGCACATCACAGTAATGGATAGGAGGTGACATCTGGCTTAAGCAATCAGGTCTCTGTAGATGGAGAGTACTAATCCTCCAGGAAAAAAATCTAGCAAACAAGTTAAACAAGTTTAACAGACAAAAAACAAAACAAAACAAACAGAACCCAAAAAACAGGAGACAATAACCAGAAGCAGGGTAAATATAGGCTTAGCCATGCTTCTGGAGTTCATGAACCCACTATCATAGCCTTACTCATTATTGTTAACTGCTTTCTAATTTGCAGATTTGGCATCTTTATTCTGGCTAGGGGTGTACTTTCTGTAATCTGAGTTGGGACCTGGAAAATTTCCTATTCTTCTTAAATATGTGATGAACTTGGATATATTTCAAAAGGATCTGTAGGGGCAGGGGCAGTTCTTAATTCCCTATATAGTCTAATATCAAGCCCATTTTCTCAGGAACATTTTATAGTTTATTAGTTGGAATACCATCTATTCTTCCAAATTCTACCCCACTCTCAGTACAGCAGTAAACATTTCTTTTCTTGTCAATCTATTCTGACTTTGAATCCACTGGCTATTTATACTTCTCTCTTGAGGAAATTTATCTTTTCCTCATTCCCCCAAGTCACTTTAGTATGAATTTTTATCCAGAACCTCCAAAAAAGAGTGCTCTATTTCCCCAATTAGTAGAGTCAGAATTAGGTGCTTGTAAGTGGAAGGAGCCGTCTTTACTATGATATTTCTATGAGAGACTGCTAAGGGGTACTGTGGTAAGCCTTGGTAACTCCCATCATTATTGCTGTCTTCCTTACCCTCCCCCTTTAACTTTTTCGAACAGTCCCTAAGTGAATACCATGGTTTATCTCCATTAGGCCACATAAAGTCAGTATGATACTGCCTGTTGCTTCCGTCTTCAGCTAAAGCTAACAAAATAATCTCATTGTTACTTCCTGGAATATGGTAAGTCCTAAAAGTTTGCTGTATAAAAGGATTCTAATACCTATAAATTTCGCAATCTACATTATCTATCAATACCCTTCTGGCTCCTTTATCACTGATTTTTACCAAGACACTAATGGTTTTCCCATCCTTTGGGTGAATCAACTTAATATATCAGTGGCCTCCTGTTTAGTAAAATCCTCAATTACTGCCCTAAGCACGGTATGTCCCACTGGTTCTTCTGCTTTATTCTTAGTATTGGGTAAATGTTTACACCCATAAAAGCCTCCCCATCTAATTTTGTTTCATTTTCCTCCCATGCATTCTCCTGGCAATCATTGGGGTCCCAACAAGGCTGTGCAAGGGCATGCACATTCCTTTTATTAGTGTTTTGATTCCTCTTAGCTAAATGAACAGTAGGTTATTCTTCTACCACCTGAGATTCCCCAGCTTGCTATTCTGAAGGAGAGATGAAACACTGTGACACGGAAAATTTCCCATACCAAACAGCCAACTCCCTTTTCATCTGAGCTTTCTCTTCCATCAGCTTGTCTCTGCTTTTACACCACAAGAAGATAACTTTTAGCAAGGCCCAGCCTCTCTTACCTACCTTTGGCAGTTCTTTTCCTGGTTCTATTGGTATTCCTTGCAACATCTTTCCAAATCTCTAGTTTCTCCCTTCCATAGCCCTGATTTCAGTTTTCACAGAGCCCTATGCTTTTAGTCCATTCTCTTGCTCAGGAGGAATAAAGAAAATCCTCTCATCTGGGATATCCTTTTCTCTCTCTAAATCCCTTCTGCCTCCGAATAGAGGTCTGATATTTCATGATCCCATCCTTATTGCCAAATGTAGTACCAATGTGATATTCAGAGTGCCTACAGAGGCTTTGAATATGCTGGCGTAATTCTAAATTACAAAATCTAATAGACTCTCTCCATGGAAGACAGATCCAAAACATTAAAACACCAGATAGCTGAATCCCCATACCATAAAGCTGAATCTCAACACCAGAAAGCTAAATCCATCATAGCAACAAAGAAATCTATGTACAACAACAATGCAGGGGGCACTACCATCCTCAAGCCTTCCCCCTGCTAGGGCCTTCCCACAAATGAACACTCACAGCTCAATGCTAGCTTCCTCTCTCTCCCTCAGCTCAAACTGCTGTGTCCAACTTCCCCTCAGCTCTGTTCCAGCCTTCCTGCTCTATGTCTTCCTGTTCTACTTGTTCAGCAAGCTTCCCTATCACAGACTCATGTAACTCAGACTTCCATGTGACTCAAACAGATCACATGAGCCTGTTGATGGATGGGAAAGATCTTCCCATTATGAAAAACACATTGACAATACATGGAGTGTTGCAGATTATTAGAAGACCTTCATTCTTCCGAATTGTAATTCCAATCTGTGTAGCCTTCCAATAACTTTAAACTGCTAAATGCTATAGACCCAAAACTCAGACCTTTCTCAAGCAGTATGCTTGTTTGAGGCATTAAAAAGTAATTTAGTAATTCTTTAAAAAGGTCATGGTCAGATTCTTAAATTCATTTTTGCTTTGAATTCTTTAGGATGGAAAGGTATACCAATCATGCAGTAGCCTTACTTATGAAATCTTCAACTTTTAAACTTCATCTACTCTATTCAAATATATTTGTTATGATCAAAAATACGATACACTTGAACATGTAAGAAAGAACATTGTAAGCTGTGTATAGCTGGGGACAATCTGAACTTTTACTGAATCCTCTTAAGTAGAAAAAAATATATTTATCTAGGTGGAGTGTAGTGGAAAGAATGCTTGAATCAAATCCCACCCCTAGAGATTACCATCTTTGAGAGCTCTGTCAAGTTCAACCTTTATAGACTTCATCTTCTTGACCTATAAAATGGAGATAATACTATTTATAGTATCTCATGAGGGTGCTATGAAGATCAAGTGAAATAAATGTTTGTAAAGTATTGGGCACATCTTAAAGCACTTAATGCCTTTTTCATATTATAATCCCAAGCTTTATGGTTGTGATATAAAAGTCAGTTTGGGATCACATTAACTTGTCAGCAGTGTGAAGTCAGTTTCCTATTTTTGTATTTGATAAGATTACAAGAAATTAGCAGCCTGGTTCCATGTGCTTTCTGAAAACATCTGGGATGAAAATCCCATTCTGAAAGCTTGAGTAAAATAAATTCAGGAAATTTCAATACCCTTAAGGATAAAAGCTGAGAAAACTCTCTTAATCTGCCTAAATCAAGCAAATTAGTATTATGTCTAATGATTCTAACAGTCTTGAAGTCTTCTGTGGTCTTCTCCAAGTTTTTCCACATGTGTATATACATGTGAGCGTGCCTGCTTATATGAGTACACTCACTCATACAAATTGAAAATTATCTTTCCTTCTTCCTCTTAAAGCACTTTCTTTGTATTTCTTTCATGCACTTAATATATTATTCTTTATATTATAGATATTTGTATGTATCTTATCCTGGCCTTGTTTATATCTAATCAAAGATTGGTACTCCATAAAATCAGAAACCATTTCTTATTTTATCTTTGCATTCTCTTTTCTCCCCTTTGATCTCCCCTAATCCTATGTATAGTAGAACATTAATAAATGCTTGTGGAATTGAATTTTGACTACCAGTGTTGTTTGACCTTGGCCACCTCAAATTCTCTGAGCTTCAGCCTTCTTTTCTATAAAATAAGGGAACAAAAGATCTTTTAGATCCCTTCTAGATTTAAATTCTGTGATCCTTTGAACTGAAGTGTGTTGAATGGAAAGATCTGGAGACTTTATCCTCAATGTTTCTGTCTCCTGAAGAAACTGGTTAATCAATTCAAGGTACCAAACTTCCATTTTTATGTAGTTGGCTATAACTGAAATAGATAATTGCTAATCAATTTCAGAAGAGGGAATGGATCTCAGCTTTTAGGTCCTAGTCTGTTTCTTTGAAATGGAGTTCTGGAAGTATTAGTCTTTTGATATTACACTGTGAAAACAGACCCAATAGGAGATGCATCTTTAGGCAGAAATACACTTAAAATGAATATGAAACTGCATTTTCCTGGTAGAATTTTGCAAGATTTCCCTAAATAATTTTATTTCTCCCCTCAAAGAACAGATCAAAACAAAAAAATGCCAAAACTAAAAACAGAACAGAATTTATCACTAACAGTCTGTACTGTTCTTAAGTGATGTCTGCCTTTTTCATTTCTCCCAACAGAAATATTGGCGCAATATACAGGCAAAACTGAAATGCAGAAGTTGGCTTAATTAAAAAAAATACAGAGTGCTATTTTTACCTCCTTCTTGTGAGCTTTCAAAGATAGTTCTCCTCACTGATATTTCAGTCACTATCAGTCTGTAGCTATACAATAACCAAGATATTATTAAAAGGACAAAGAAGGGGAAAGTAACATACATTCAACTGATCAGATGAAAAGGAATGAAATAATTTATACAAAGACATACACAAAAAAACCCAACCTGATCCTATCACATCTGAACCCCTTTGTAATTTTCATGGAATATTTCTAGACAGGAAAATAATATCTGTCCCTTAAAGCTTACGCAAATGTTGGAGAATTCGTTAAAACAACTGGTCAAAAGTAATTTGAAGAACTTGCAGACAAGTACTACTGACAAGTTGAGGTAAAAGGTTCATCCCCACCCCCATACACCCCACCCCCCACCATCACCAGGCAGCTAGGTGGCATCTCTTTTAGTCAGCATCAGCAATTTAGTGTGTTCTACAAATAAAATTTGTCCTTTTGAAATATTTATTTGCTTAATTTTGATACTTTAAAATTACATATGTTGAGGGGATGATTAAGAAAATTAGTTCCCTGATCTTTTTGATGATCTTATAAAGAAACATAAACTGAAGATTCTAAGCTTGAGACTTTTGAGAGCCTTACACTTTAGATGATGCAAGAATGTACTTTGCCTCTGAGGGGAGCTGTATCCAATTGATTGGATTCCACTGCTTCTTGATATTACAGGATGAACCACCAAGGTTATACAAGGAAGCTAAGAGCCTCCTCAGTGTCTTTTTCCACCTCTTCCTTTAGTCCTTAGAATTCCTGAGAGCATAAACAAGATAAAATTTGAACTGAATCTAGAGATAGAAGATGGAGAACCTAGATACAAACTATTTTCAGAGACATATTCATATTAAAGCTGAAATGAGGGAGGATATAACAAAACCAAAGGAGGTAATATGGGGTTTGTCTCCTGAGATTTGACTCAGTCTATGTAATCTTGGAGAATACGGTGCTGAGCCAGCTGTTTGAACTTCTCCATCATGGGGACAAGGAAACAAGCAAGAACTTCTAGTTAGGCATGCCCATTAGCAAGTGATTAGAACATATCTACCCAGCCCCATGGATCGAAAGCCTGGCTCCTTGGGAAGTGTCTCAAACCTCCTGCTTTATGGGTATATTGGTTTGATGCAAAAAATGCAGTTGGAGGAACCTTCAGAAAATTCCTATTAATGAAAATTATAGACACCTAAGATAATGAATATGGTAATAATATTCCCTGCTTATTTAGCACTTCCATTTTTCAGGACAGTTTATATCTAACACCTTATTATCCCATTTAGGAATTGTGATATGGACTGAACCTATGATTTAATTTGTATAGACTCCCAAATGAGAAAACTCTCAGTTTGTCTCTCTTATGCAACTTATAGTCTAAGTGAGTTCTCTTAAGGACCAGGTTTACTTAACCTGGTTAACTTAATGTATGTCAGACTGGACTTGAACTTGGTTTCAAGATTAGCTCTCTTTCTTTCTACCATATCACAATACTTCTCATCATTCCACATAAAATATGTAAATTATACATAAGTAGAAATCACTTTCATTGACACTTAAACTCAAATGGTCTGCCTTTGCTAAAATGTTGTCTGTGTCTATGATAGAAGATGTTCCTATGCTTCTCACCTCTCCTTTTTTCTAACTCTACATCTTTAATATTCCTACCTATCCTTGAAATCCCAACTAAAATGCCATCTCCTTTAGGAAGCCTTACCTGAGATATACAATATATAGATATAGATAGATACATAAATGTAGATATTGGTGATAACATCTTGGCAAAATAAATAGAAAAATTCTAGCTGCCAGAGCCAGTATTGAATCAGTACCTACTATTCCAGGCATATGTTAAACCCAGGGATTACAAAGCAAAATATCAGCCAATCCTTGCCCTCAAGGAGTTTGTAATCTTTGGGCGACACAACACACATTAAAAAGGCTGAAAGAAAGGGAGGGAAGAAGGGTACGGGTTGCAAGAGCGTGATAAAGTCTTACATCTGGGTGGGAAATGAGCTGAAGAGGTGTAAACTAATAGAACTGAAATCATCTTTCAGGATGATGAGTTTTAGGAGATGAGGAAACTGAAGCTGAATGAAATAAAGTGATTTGCCCAGGACCACACAGCTACTAAGTGAGGCAGAACTTGAGCTCAGGTCATTCTGACTCCGGGTCCAGCATTCTATTTTCACTGTGGCACTTATTAGCCATCATCCACTGCAATGCAAAAATGACACCAGAAAATCGAATTAGAAGGATTGTATGGATTTTGAAGTAAGACAGATTTAGAGTGCGAAAAGGAAAACATTTCTAATAATTAAAGCAATCTAAAAATAGAATATGCTGCCTTGTTAGATAACAGGATCTCTCAATTAAGATCTTCAGAGAAAAGCTGCGTGACCTCTCAACAGACAGGTTATGGTAGGGATTCTTATTTATACAGGGTATGTATCACAGTGTTTGACACATAGTTGGTGCTTAATAAATGCTTGTTGACTGTTTAATTTATCAGGTATGGACTAGACACAGAGGTGGGGAACTTGGAGCCTTGAATCTACATGTGACATTCTAGGTCCTTAAGCATGGCCTTTTGACTGGTTCTGAATTTTACAGAGCAAATCCTTTTATTAAAGGGATTTGTTCTGTGAAGTTTGGATTCAGTGAATGAGCAGCATTTGAGGACCTAGAGGGCCACCCCAGGACTAGAATTGCATTTTACTACATTTGACTTTTAAAGTCCCTTCCAAGTCTGAGATTTCTATTATTCTTTGAGTCCTCCTGTTGTTAGAGGCCTTTCCTAATTTAGATCTCACATATTACTTGCTTATTCTTATTTTCCTTACTAAATTGTAAGTTACATGAAAGCAGGAATGATGTCTTATCTATCCTTTATATCTCTCGTAACATAATTGTTTGCCCATAGTAACCCCTTCGATAAATGTTGGTTGATATTCATTAAATGTAATTGAACAGAGTCAACTGTAACAAGAAAACATTTGCACATACATCATACCTATCAAGTACTGTGCTTGCAGATCAACAGTCCATGATATGTTTATGCTGATTCTTAGGTTGCAGCACTATTTATTTAAAAAGTATGCTAGGTTGTAATATAAAACCACAGACCCTTTCTATTATGAGGTAGCCTACTCCTTCCATTATAAAGAGTAGGTCCAAGGATACTTTGAATAAAGAACAGACCATGGCATCTTGGTAAAAAAAAAAAAACTTTTCAGAATCTTTTGTACTCATTTTATCTGCATTATGCTTGTATAGAATGCTGTTTGTTCCTTTCTAAGCTTTTAAAGGATCTTATTCCCGACTACTACAGTTAGGTACAGATGAATCTAACAGATTGAAATAAAACATGTGACCTTTTAAATTTTTTTCCCAAAATCAAAACCTTCCCAGTGAGACTTTTTAGTTGCAAAAATTATAAGAAGGTATACCTACCTGTCTTCCAAACCTCCCTGTGACTGTAGAGAGTACCATCATCCTTCCAATTACCCAGATTCAAAAGGTTGGTGTCATCTTTGTCTCTTCCCTCATGTTTAGCCTACAAATCCAAATAGTTGCCAAATCTTGTCGATCTTATCTCCGTAATATATAAAACCACTTCTCTCCATTGACAGAGCCACTGTCACATTTCAGGTCCCATCACCCCTTTCCTGGAATATTGTAATACCCTTTTACTTATTTCCTCGTGTTAAATCTCTCTACTTCACTCTACATTACACATCGTTTCCAAAGTGATTTTCCTAAAGTTTAGGTGCACAAACACACACACACACACACCCATTCAATAAACTCCACTGGTTCCCTATTACCACTAGGATTAAATGTAAACTCCTCTGTTTGGCATTTAAAGCTCTTCACAATGTAGTCCTTTCATATCTTTTGATTCTTATACATCATGGTCCTCCTTGCACTCTGTGATCAAACTATACTGGCTTGTTTGATGTTCTTCACAAACAAGGCTTTGATCTACTTGCCTTTACACTGGTTATCTCCCGTGCTCTCAATGTTCTCCTTCCTAATATCTTCCTCTTAAAATCTGAAAATCTCTGCTTTCCTTCAAAGTTCAGCTTAAACCTCAACTCTGCAGGATACTTTCCTTACCTGGCCAAGTCACTAACGTCATTGTGTCCAAGGTAATAGAGTCTGTCTGTCTGTCTCTCTCTCAGTGTATATATGTATATACATGTTTGTGTGTGTGTAGATATATAGGTATATCTATGTATCGTAGATACCTTACAGCACTTTTACATGCATATTTTGTCTCCTCCATTAGAATGTAAGTCCCTTGAAGGGAGGGACTTCTTCCTCCTTTTTTCCTACATATTCTCGTTGCTTAGAATCGTGCCTGGCACATTGTTTAGTCATTTAGTGATGTCTGACTCTTTGTGATCTGGTGGACCATAGTATATCAGGGCAGTTTTCCTCGATAATTTCATGGAAGATGATGTCTAGGCTCTTTTTTGATCATGGCTTTCAGGTAGTCCCATAATTTTTAAATTGTCTCTCCTGGACCTATTTCCCAGGACAGTTGTTTTTCCCATGAGATATTTCACATTCTCTTCCATTTTTTCATTCTTTTGGTTTTGTTTGGTGATTTCTTGGTTTCTCAGAAAGTCATTAGACTCCATCTGTTCCATTCTAATTTTGAGAGAACTATTTTCTTCAGTGAGCTTTTGAACCTCTTTTTCCATTTGGCTAATTCTGCTTTTGAAAGCATTCTTCTCCTCATTGACTTTTTGAACCTCTTTTGCCAATTGAGTGAGCCTAATTTTCAAGGTGTTATTTTCTTCAGCATTTTTTTGGGTCTCCTTTAGCAAGGTATTGACCCGTTTTTCATGCTTTTCCTGCATCTCTCTCATTTCTCTTCCCAGTTTTTCCTCCACCTGTCTAACTTGATTTTCAAAATCCTTTTTGAGCTCTTCCATGGCCTGAGCCCACTGGACATCCACCTCGGATGTCTCTAATACAGAGGCCCCGACCTTCACGTCTTTCCCTGATGGTAAGAATAGTTCCTCGTCATCAGAATTGAAAGGTGGGAACATCTGTACCCCATCAAGGTAGCTTTCTATAGTCTTATTTTTCTTCCCTTTTCTGGTCATTTTCCCAGCCAGTTACTTGACTTCTGAGATTTCTGTTCACCCCCGCCTAGATCCGCCCAGCTAGTGCTTAGGGTCTGAGATTCAAATGGGCTTTCCATGGCAGGCGCAGCTGCTATTCAATGTGAGGTTAAGTTCTGGTGCTTGGGTGGGGGAGGGCCGCCTCCCAGGCTCTGATCCCTCAGGGGGTTTATGCAGAGACCTTCAGTAATGGAGCTCCTGCTTGCTCCGGAAGTCCTGGGCCTTTGCCACTGCCTCTGCCGCTGCCTCTGTTGCTGCCTGTGCCACTGCCTCCCGAGGGGGCCCGAGTCACAGAGACACCCCGCTCCCCTCTCGGCCAGCGCAGACGTCTCTCTCACTGACTTGTAGCATCTGTGGGCGGAGGGACCTTCAAGGCTGCCGGAGATTCCATCCCTAAAGCCTGCTCGGATCTGCTCCTCTGGGGCCGTGTGGCCAGGGCAGCACAGGGGTGGACTCCACTGTCCGGAGTGCGACGGACCCCTGGGGATGGCTCTCCAGGGCTCTCTGGAACGGAAATCTTTGCCACTGTGTTTCTGCCCACCTTGCAGTGCTCCAGAATTTGTGGGGAGTTCTTCTTGTAGGAAATATATGGGCTGTGGGTTTGGAGCTAGTATAAGTGAGTCTTTCTACTCCGCCATCTTGGCTCCACCCCCCCCCACCCCCCCCCCCCCCCCCGACCATAGTATACCAATGCTGTGTGGTTTTCTTGGCAAAGGTACTGGAGTGGTTTGCCATTTCCTTCTCCACTGGATTAAGGCAAAGAGAGGTTAAGTGGCTTGCCCAGTCACGCAGCTAGTAAGTGTCTGAATCTAGGTTTGAGCTCAGGGTTTCCTGACTCGAGACCGAGTGTTCTACCAATGAACCACCAACCTGTCTCTCTACGTGCCTGGCACATAGTAAGCATGAATTAATGCTTTTTTATAGATTGATTGATATATGTATGTATATTCCCCCCAAAACCACTTAGTATATTATTAATTCTTAAAATACTTGTTTTGTAGTTTTCTGTAAGCTTTATGTTTCAAGTAAGTTTACTGTTCCCTGAAAAGGAAGAGTTTTGAACTAAAGATAGTAATGCAAGTTCAGTGTAAGAAAAGATTTCTGGGGTCTAAATTATGAGAATACATAGAAAGGTTTATTTTGTTGGAAGATGATGTGGAGAATTTCAGGAAAAGAAATGTTAGAGAAACAGTAGGATGACAACAACAAAAACATTCACATCTGTCTAGGGCTTTACGGTTTGCCAACGCCTAGGAATCTTGCTTTCTTGCTTTTCCAGAAGCATCCTCCAAATTCCCAGGGAGATTTTAGGATCACCCTTAAGATGGAGTCTCATAAAGAAGGGATTCCAGGGGTTTGGTCCAATGAATCAGTTAATAGAACTTTATCACTAAAGTTATAACTAAAGTAACATAAGATAAAAAGGGAGATGTGGAACCAAATATCTGTGCCATATCAAAGGTTCTCTATTTATTTTGCCCTGTAACTGACATTTAATGAATTGATACAGGGAAGAATTCCCTAAGATGCTTTAACCTTGTTGAGGCTCTCTACCTATATACCACTTTAGTCCGATACCCTTCAAAAATAGATTTGATATGGTCAAGAGCAAATATATAAGTGGATTTTTCTGAGCTCAACTATCGTATAGTAGTGAAAACAAGGATGGTAGATGGGCTACTTGCACATTTATTTTTCTCTCTGATACTACCTCAACTGGTTTCTCATGTTCCTGTTAGAAATTGTAGTTCTGACATTTATTTCTTTGTGACATTCCTAAAAGTTTGTATTTTATAATCTAAGCATTTTGATATCAGTACATATACATTAGACATAACATAGTACAGAGAATATAGGTCAGCTTTGAATTCAAGAAGATCTGGGCACAAGTTTTGCATATACTAACAGTGTGAATATGAACAAATCATAACCCCTCAAAGCCTGGGGCAACTCTTTTCGACTAAAAGATAAAGATGAGTTCCCCATCTGAACCAGTGAAGGGAATTTCTACATTTAGAAATTCCTATATCAGTGATATCACAGGTCTAACCCTCCCCCATTACCCCAAAACATGCATATGGACACAAGAAACACAGACATATAGATAGATAGATATAGATATATTTCTACCATGAATTCAGATTATTTGCAAATCTATTAAACTACTTGTCATATCTCATATTAAAGAAATTGTCTTAGAAAAAAATGCTTTAAAATTTAAGAAATTAACCATACTATTGTGTCCAACTTGCTGATTAACAGTTCAAGATTTTTAAAATCCACAATATCTATGTCTTAGCATACTAACTTTATCACTATTACATGACATGTTCAGGGTAAAAATAAGGTTACTTGGAGATCTAGTCATATTGCAGTAAATACCCTTCATTATAATGCTAGTATATGACCAGGGCTATGGGATTATAGGCTTATGAGACAACAGACAGTAAGGGACTGGAGCAAAACTGACCTTACTGAAGCAGCATTAAATAATATATCAGTTGAGACAAGTGAATATAAAGGTCTACTGAATGTAGACTTTTATTGAATATGTATGTTAAGTTGCAAGTAGTATGATATGATCCATGAACTATTAGAATCCAGGAATCAATATCACTCAATAACAAGGTTCTACTGTATTTAAATTTAGTATAGCCAAAATGATAGGCCACTTTTCTCTTGAAGCTTACATTTTCACAGAATAGTGATCCCTGGGACTTGGGTAATTTAAGTTGCACAGTTGAATATCCGAATATCAGGCATTTTCATTTAAATAAAACATAAAATCACAAGATTGCCATCTTTGATGGCTGCCTCAAAATAATCACTCTTTTTTTCCTACCTGTTGGAATCTGAGTAGAGAGGTGATAGCAGTTGTAGAGGAAAGAGAGAATAAATGTACTCTATTTGAACAACTGTAGGTACTATTTACCAAGTTGTTGCTGTTTTTATTTTTGTTATCATAATTTTGCCTAAAGTGTCCTGATTCTAAACCTGGGTATTTCAAGATGGAGTTGCAGACGCCACCATTTTCCTAGACTTTGAATCATTTCAGATGTGGAGTCAATTAGGGATTATACTGTTTGGCTCAACCTTGAGCCCCTGGCAACCAAGAAAAATACTAGTAATTTGTTGAAATGATCTTGACAATTTAGAGAAAGTAATGCTACCGACCATCAGTGAGAGGTCCCTTTTCCCCATTATTCAAATAGAAGCTACATAACTAGCATTGCTTTTTTCCAACTGTATTTTAGAAATGTTTTAACATTATCTTCAGGGAACTAATCAACCTAATAAATCAAAGGTGTGAGGTTTTGTTTTTGTTTTCCTGAGCAGATGGAAATAGACCATTCTCTGTAGAATACAGCTGTGAGACTTTTTATTGAAGAAAGAAAGGTTTTATGGATGTATTAACTTGTGGCTGCCTTCCGGGGTCATTTTTTTTATCATGAATATATCTTACTATGTATCACAATGGACATATTTTTAAAAGCTATTGTGAGTTTAGGTGATAATATTAAAAAAAATAAGAGGAAAATTCATTCCCTAGTTCTAGACTTATTAAAGTATTAGGCATACTCTTGGACCATGAAAAATCTTATTTATTTGAAAATGTGCATGTTTGGAAAAACTGTTGTGGTCTATCTTTATTAGACTTGTGCAACTAATTATGAAATCTGAACTTAAGTACCTTTTCAAATGTAGTATAATTAAGCATCTGCTATGAAATGAAAAATGGTACTTTACAATGAAAAGTAAATTTTAAGCCACAATAGAACATTTACATTTAAAAACAGGAAGTATCTTTGTATTTTCTACATATTCATTCCCTGAGTTGACAATATCCATTGAACTTAATATCCTTTTCTCTCAGACATCTCCTATCTCTTGGTGAAAAATGCAGGAAAGCTATGCAATTAGTATTTTGCATTTCCACAAATTACATTGCTAATAGACAAGTACTGGGTTCTATTAGATCACCGACTTCCCCATCTTTCCTACAGTAGACAAATAATAGTACAATTATATTCTACCATTTGATCTAATAATTTTTCATAGTCACTCCATTTGGATGATTTATCTGAGAATGATGAGAAAACTATTTTGTCATTTACATTGTCTATAACATTTCTCTATTAAGGCATAACATGAATGCTTATCTACCATGTAGCTATTTCATATTGCTACTATTATATCAGTGATAAAAAAAATCCAGACTTTACTGTGTTGTCAGCAAAAGAATATGGGCATAATTAGATCATGGAGTTATTGAGTTGTAAGGAGTTCTAGAAAATCAACCATTTACACAATCAAAAAATAATTATTAAAACCTAGGTGCTAGGAGGTACAAATACAAAGAGAAAAAAATCCCTACTCTGAAGAACTTTATAATGAAATTTATAATAATTTTATAATGATGGAGTTAGGTATAAGTCTAAGAATTAGCATATAGAGAATGCATATAAATAGGAAGTAGTTAAACGTAAGTGGAAAGAGAAGAGGCACTAAAAGACAGGAGAATCAGGAAAAGCCTCATGCAGAAGGTAGTCTTATAGAGAGATAAAAATTTTGCGAGCCAGAGATGAGGAAGAAATTCATTGAAGGTATGGGGAAGTGTGAAGGAACAGAGCTGAAGGAACCACTCTTTCATGTGCCAGATAAGGAAAATGAAGTCAAGCAGGTGTAAAGTAGCTTGCCCAGGATGCACATTTAGCTAGTGGAAGAGTTGGAATCAAAACTCAGGTTATTTTATAGAGATAGTCTAGGTTTCTTTTTTATTTTATACCATGGGCTGGTGTCTCTCTCTGTCTCTATGTATGTCTCCTGTCTTCCACCTGCCCTTCTCTTCTGTGTGTGTGTGTGTGCGCTATGCTGCAGATACAAAGAAATCATAAATGTTATTTCACAGTAGTCATACACATCATTACTTAACATTTGTGTGATATAGTTCAGTGTCATAAACTAATATAATACAGTTTAAATATTATCCGATGTATAATGGTTCAGATTTATAAATAGGTTTATAAAGATCTTTTGACAGTGGTTCAGATTTATAGATTTGTAAATATCCTATAGTGATGGTTTAAATTTATAGTTATGTCTATTATAATCTAATCCAAATTCTTCTCCAGTGAGTCAGAAAACAACCTTAAGTTCCTCATAAATAAAACCTGTGTTTGAGGACATATGTAATATACTGAAATTCATTTTACCAGTAGCATCAGCTTACTTTTTAAAAGGTAGATAGATCCTTTTCCATAGAAATCAGATTTGATAAATCCAGTTGTAAGAAATTATTATCTTTACATATCTAATGGAATTGGTCTTAAAATATGTGCTTGATCTTATTTGAAATATTTTCATTTATAAAAAGTCTACAAAAAACTTATAATGTTAAATAAAAATATCAATGTAACAGTTCAGCTATTCTTGGCCTTTGAAGTAGAGTTGAGTGAACAAAGTATTAGGGCCTTGTTGTCATGTGATGTCATATGACTTTAAAAGTGTTGTGTTTTAAAGACACTAATATTCTCGTTTTTAACTGTTTCATAATTCTAATAAGAATATCTTACATTTATATGACAAGGTTTCTTTAAAACACTTTTATATATTTTATCTCAAAGTACTACCTTGTGCTATATTGTAACTATTCCAAAAACTACTATGGGCTCTATTGGGGGGTTGCCAAGTGTGGCATGAGATGTGTCTGTGTGATTCATTTTTAGACTGGGAAGAGTTATAAGTAGTTATCTGATCTCCCAAGAAGGCCATGTGTTCTCGTCTGAGCCAGGCTAGGGATAAATGGCTTCCTTGTCTGAGGCCAGAGTATGGGATGCAAAAAGAAGAAAGATTCTTTGGAATTTGGACTGGTATAGGTGTTAAGAATTCTGGTCTACTTTTTCTGTTTTCTTTCTTTCTCATTTCCAGAAGAGACTACAAAAATGATTCTTGAACATGAAATCTTTAGGTAGTTTTTTTTTTTTAATTTACCATGAGAATACAGGTATTTAGTGTAGAGTTAGTCTCAGAGTTGGAGAGAATTATTTGTTTTCTAAAAATTATATGACTTTTTTTCTTTTTTACTTTGATAAATACTATGGGGTATTTTATTAATTTAAACTTATTCTTGAAAACACACTATCTACCTATATTTATATCCATATGGATATATCTTTTCACTTTTGAAGACTACAGTTTTGCAAAGAGTATTTCTTTGAGCATTTCATTGACCGTTCCCATGATCAATATGGTAACTCCCTCTATTGATGCAGTTCACTTCTGTCCGCACCTCTCAATCTTTATGACTCTGCCTTTATCTTCCCATAAATCCTCTGGGAAGTTATCCAGCCTACACAGTTTTCACTTTCTATGCCTTTGTTCCCACTGTAGGCTTACAGTGCCTACCTCTGCAAACTGAAGCAATTAAAATCCCATTCATCTAAAATTCTACTTCTTCCATGTAACCTTGTTTTAAATCTTTCTCCTATCCCCCCCAACCAAAAATGAAGCCTCTACCCTCTAAACTCTTGTAGTTTGCTTAGACCTGTAATGAATTTTATTTAGTATTTGCATTAGATGTATGTATATTCATGTTTATTCCCCCTATGAGATCTGTCTCCTCAAGTTCAAGGATTGCCACACTCATCTTTTTTTTTTAAATTTTATTCACCACCTATTATAGTGCCATTTATATAGTATGCTCTTATTAAGATCATACATCAGGAACTTGAAAGGACTTCAGAGACCCATGTAATCCAATCTCCTAGTATTACAGATGATCAAAATGAAATGTTAGAAGGTTGAATAAGAGACAAAGCATCAGAGCAAGATTCAAATCTAGGTCCATTGACTTTAAAACCAGTGCTCTTTCAATATGCCACATTACCTCCACTTATTAGTTTATTAAAAAAAAAAACTTTTGGGTGGGTTTTGAATAATCAATAGACTTCAAAAGGTAGAAGGAAATAACAATCTCTATATTAAGGGATAAATTATGCATAGAAGCAATAAAATGCAATATTGATTCAGGAAATGACCAACAGTCTGATACAAGAGTATTAGCTTAGTGTTACGAGAAAGATAAGCAGGTGAGAAATTGGAGACAGCCTTTAATGAGAGGATCAGAAAGTTGGATTTTGTTTGAGTAGACATTGAGGAGTTATTGAAAGATATTTGAAGAAAAAATGAAGCGCTCACAACCATACACAGGAACAATGGACATGTTAGTGTTGTCAAGATTGTATTGGAGGAGAAGGACTATTTAGAAGTCTATTGTAATAGCGCAGGAGAAAAGTACTGATATCCTCTATGATGGTGGCAATAGAGGTACAGAGCAGTAAGAAAATGAACAACTTCTAGATTGTTGCCCTCATGACTTTACATTGGTCAGCCTTCTTCCTGTCCCATGTCATTGTCAATAATGTGACCAAAAAAATGAGTTGTTCCTGTTGTTTTTAAATAAGGAGTTGTTATTTACAGTAAGTGAGGAGATAGTAAGAGAACACTTAGCTGACCTTGCCAAGTTCAAGTCACCTGATGTAGATGAATTAGATCTTTGGTTGTCTTACTGCCTGCATCCCCTATCTAATGTATCCTGCATACAACTGCCAAATTTGCTATTCCTAAAGCAAAGTACTCCCCTGATCAAAAAGTTCCAGTGATTCCCACTTGCCTCCAGGATAAAATATCAATTTCACTTTTGGGTTCTTAAAGCCCTCCCAATATGACTGAAATTTACATTTCCAGTATTATTGCATATTATTCTTCTTCCTGTACCTTGTGCTCCCATGTAAGTACAAGTCAACCCAAACTTCCTACTTGCTCACCAATGTATAAAACATTCCATCTCTCAGTAATAGACTTTTTCCTAGGTTGTCCTTGTACCTGAAATGGGCATTTTCCTCACTTCTAACTCGTAAGATTCCAATCATTTTTCAAAGCTCAGCTTCAGTGCCATGTCCTGCAGGAAGGTTGTCCTATTATCCGAGCTGACCTTCAAGTTACTAGTGCCCTTTCCTTGGAAATTATATTTATTCTGTCATTTCTCAATACAAGTTATTTCTGTCTAGTAAAAGGTGAGTTTTTGGAGGAATGAGATTTTTATTTGTGTTTTTATATCGCTAGTACCTACTAAATAAATGGCTTAATGAAAACGTATAAATGAGTTGTCATTATAATGTCAAAGCATTTAGTTTTGTTCTATTTTTTCTTTTATATTTCCATAGTCCTTATGAATATTGTTTTCTTGATTCTGTTTATTTCACTTCATTAGTTTTTGTAAGTCTCTCCTTCCTTCTCAGAATTGTTTTGTGTTCATTATTTTAAACACATTGGCATAAATTATGAACATGATGAGTTCAAAGAAACATGAGAAGAATTTTATAAAATGATACAAAGTAAAGTAGAATGAAGAAAAATTATACACAACAATATAAATGGGAAGAACGAAACCAAAACCCCCCAAAACTGATGGTTGTGTTATTGAAATGATCAAGTGTTTCCCCAAAGAAGAGATAAGAGATGAGAAAATGTACCTTCCTACATTCTTGCAGAAGTGGGGGATTCTGGGTATGAAACTTTGTGTACACTATTAGACTCATTTGATGTGTTGATTAGTCTTGTAGAACTTCCTTTTTTCTCTCTTTTTAAAATGTTTGTATAGGAGAAATCTCAATGGGTAGGAAATGAAAAACATTCAGAAGTGAAGGTAATATAGGAGCAAAATGTATCAACAATTTTTTTAAATATAGAATAGGGCATCTCTAAAAAAAGATTCACGTTATTGTCTGATAATGACAAGGGAGTTTCACTTAAATCTGGTTTTAGAATATTTCACATAGCATGATACAGTGAAAAGATCTCCATCTCTGGGCTGGTGTGCAACTTCTGCCTCTTACAGATATTTGTGTGACTGTGAGCAAATCATTTGACTTTCCTATGGCTCAGTTTCTTCAATTGTAAAAAAAAAGGGGGATTGAACTAGGTAGCCACTGAAGTCCCTTCAGGCTCAAATATCTGATTCCGTGATCCTCCTGCAGTTTTCAATAGGTAGAACTTGAATGAGGGGTGATGGTCATGTTTTACCTAGGCAGCACCATTACCTGGGAGATCACTATCTTTCTCACTGAATGCTCTTGCTGGATTGTATACTTGCTTGTCAAAATATCTCTGAGTTTTCTTAATTTATTGTTCTGGTTCCTGGCAAGGACACAGTTTGGTAATTTGTTTAGGACAGAGAATTCAGTGTCAGAATTCTATCTGTTGAAGAAAGTTTTAGGTTGTGTGAAGAGTTAATACTTGAGCTGTCATTAGTTGGCTCATTATTTATCATAACTTTATATCCCACACAAAAATCCCTTCCACATCTAGTAATGGGAAAGTTGATGACTCCTGACCTTGTTCTTTGTGGTTAAATCTATATGAACCCCCACCTCTTAAGGATCACAACCCTTAGGATTACCTTGGCATTGGCCATTAGAGTACCTAGAAGGTGAACTCTATTAAATAGCATCAGTTTTTCTAAAGCGAATTAGTAAAAGAAGATGCCAGCAACATGGATTGTAGAAAAAAAAAATTTAACTACAAATGGAAATATAATATTTAATAATAATCCTAAAATATGTATAATTCTGAAAATAAGATGTATAATAATAACAATAATGATAACAGAGGAAAACAGAGGCAAAGTGAGAGGTGAAATAAATTGCGTAAAGAGAAGGCAAGTCATTCATTGACCAAGGGGCCCCTGCCAAGGGCTCCTGGACCCCGCCTAGCTTTATGGTGATTATCAGTAGGAACTGTTGCTGTTTCCCACCCAGGCTGATGTGTTTGTTTTTGTTGACCTTATTAAAGAGGCCATGCCCTGGCTACTTCTTAAGTAGGCCTATTCAATGAATGGGCATTTCCTCACCCTAAGTGAGTACCTGCAAAGACCTTGGCCTAAAGGGCCGAGGTCTCCCAGTGTGTCCCGGGCCATCTCCAGTCATCCTGAGGAATATCAGGTCATTGGATTCAGATGGCTCTGGAGAAGAAGTGAGGCTGGTGACCTGCATAGCCCTCCTTCCCTCTAAACAAAGTCAGTGCAAGTCATGTCATCATTTCTCTAATGTCATGGTCTTCTTCGGCAATGACGGACAAACACGATCCATTTACCAAGCACTTATGCCTACTATATGTCAGTGAAACTGTTGCCTTGGTGCAGTTGGATCTTCCTTGGAATAAGACCACCACACAAAATACTCAATATTTTGAGTACACAAGAAGCAGAGAACACAAGAAAGAAAACAATAAAGGGAAAGCAAGGACCGCTGATCATTATCCACCTTAACTGAGAAATTTCGAGATCTGTAAACTCCCTATTGCTCTATCCTTTATAAGAGAAGATGTGGAATGGAGAGAATTCCGCTCTGCTTTGACGGAAGAATAAGAGAAGAGGAGTAAGGACAAAAGGAGAGATAAATTTGTGCCCCTCTACTCAACCCAAGGGAAAAGAAAAGGTCATAAGAAAGACCCTGCATTAACCACCACCATCATAAGCCCAAAACACACTACCCTACATGCTAAGACAATCTTCGCCCCTACTTTTCTCTCTCTCCTCCAACACTGAAGCAGGTACTAAAAACAAGTCAGAACCTATGGTAGAGAATGGGATTTGTTCAGATTTACCTGATTTGTTTCCCATCTCTGATGTCCTAGGCATAGAGGTTACATTAAAGAGCTTCCATGGGGTACAGAGGTTTCTATCATTTAACTTTGCCAGCCTAGAATATTTCAAAAAAGGAAAAATGGAGCAACTGCCAGACAAAGGGAGTGGACATTTCTAAAGCAGAGACAGCTTTTGACAAGAGAGGCTAGACTGAAAAACTGAGGGATTATTGGGTTTTCTTTTGATTTTTTTGACTACCACAACTGTCTTCCTAAATATATTGTTACATCAATTTTTATTTTTATTTCTGCATGTGAAAGCATAAACATCACAAAGCAAAAACTTATTTATCTTTTGAAGTTTGGAGTTGGGAAAACTAATATTGATTTCAGAAGAAGAAAAATCCTGCTAATATTGAAAATTGCACTATATACAGAGAATCTTGTCACATCTAAACATTAATCTTCCATTCATCTTATGATGGATATAAGCATAACTCTACCAGATATTGAAGGTGGGCAAATTAATGTATAGAGAAGATATATGCTCTGCCAAACTTCATGAATATTAGATCTTAACTAGAACTATGCTTCCCTGTTCTACCTAGACCTTTGATTTCTCTATATATATTAATCAGCTTTAAAGTTATATGAAGAGAGAAAAACTTTTAACAAGAATTATTTAGCTTATTTAAAAAAAAACTTTAGATTTCTATAGCACTTTTTCCAATACAAAAAAAAAAAATTCTGCTTACACCAGCATGAGAAATCCCTCCAATGATGCAAATTACACTTTCTTCATGCTTTAATTGATGCTTTAGCTACTTTAACTTTTAGCCATCATTTTCATAGCCCCAAATAACAGCATCATGGCCAACTTTCCAAACTTAACTAGAATGGCTCTAGTAAAGTCTGTCAGTTCACCTAAAATAAAAAAAGAGTCAATTCAATCCATCAAAAATACATTAAATTACTACTATGTTCTAGGTATTCTTATCTATGAGAATACAAAGATAGAAATGAATCCCCCAAAAAACCCCTACCTTCAAGGAGCTTACATTCTGCTAGAGATTACCACTCTAGCATGATGACTTGTACTCCATTAGAAATATCAGGGTTATTTGCATGCCAGAATGTATCTCCGTAGAACTTTAATATGTCTATTTTGCCATTTTCAAATGTTTTCATGCTTTGCAGATTATCCCATTTGATACAACCAATAACGCTATGAGGGAAGGAAGGCTATGTTTTATCCCTCTTTTAGGAGTAGTTTGATAGTTTAAGGAACATGCCTGAAATTAGAAAGCTAAGTGATGATCAGTCTCTGAGTAGAGGCAGTTTCTCATCATTGTCATCATAGAAGGATGCCCTTTATGTGTAAGGCAAAACATAAAGGTCCAGTATTTTATTGTTTCAGTTGAACAGATGCTTGGCACAATGTAAGGTTTTATGTTCCCTTGCCTGGAAATGTTAGCATTTGGCTAGAATCCCAAGCAAATTTCAATAAATATTACAAATATTTTTCACATCCTGAGATTTTGCATTCATCTTTTTACCTTTTGGAATTTCCTGAAATGATTCTTACATACACATAAAACCCATTGGCATGACTGTGTATATTTTGGTATGTATTTTTAAAGCAAGTATTATTATAGGAATTGCTTGAAAAATATTTTGGGGAGCAAAATACGTTTTGATCAATAACCTCTATATACGTTTACTAAATGAAAAACCTGTGGTAATACATTTATGTTAAAAATTCTACTACCTGAAAATAAAAAATGTATATAAGCTTATAGTTTCATTACTGTACTTGTTCATGAAACTTGAAAGAAAACTGCAGGGAGTCAATAAACAAGGCAAACTTTCATTTTTCATAAACATTATTTACTTGTAACATATGCACTACTAAGCACGATAATTATTTTGTTTCAATTCACGGTTTCCTGAGGATATACTTGGTAAAACTTTGTTCATATTTCTTTATCATTTTACAAATGTACTTAAATTTATCTTCTATCTTGCATTCTTCTTTTGTTATGATCCAGGGATCCAGTATGAATTTTTCTCCCTTATTCTTTGTGACTTTGGACATCTGTAGGCTTATTTTAAATGTGGCATTCGTAGTTATTAAATTGGCATTCATTTTTACAAATAAGGAAATAGAGTCCCAGAAAGAGAGTTGCTCCAGGTAATGTTTGCCCTCACCATGGCCATCATTCTTTCCACTTCACAGTGCCTATACTATTATCTTTAATTTTCATTTATTCTTTAACTGATTCTTATACATTTATCTGTATATAATTTTAATTTCCCTGAGATCAGGAGCAAACTTTTCTTTTTCTCTTTTTCTGTCTCTGAAGTATTTAATGTAATGCTCTGTACCAGGGAGGACTGATTGCCACCATTCTCCCAGACATCCAGGTTCCTAGCCAAGTCATCCTTGACTCTTTGCTCTCACTCAACCCACCCCCCACCATATAGTCAATCAGCTGGTAAGTCTAAAAAAATTCTACCTCCTTAATGTCTCTTACATATCTCCTTCTCTCCACTTACATCATAACAATTCTGGTTTAGGACCTAATTACATCTCAGTTTGACAATTGTGAAAGTCCTAAGTGGTTTTCTTGCATTCACTTTCCCTTTTTCTTGACCCATTTTACACACAGATATCAGAAAAGTGCAGATCTTACTATAAAACCTCTCTGATAAGAAGATTCAATGTTACCCTATTACCTTTAGGATTAACTATAAGGTCTTTGGTGTTGAAAGCCATTTACAATATGTCATCACTCTCTTTGTCCAGGTTGATTACACATCACCCCCCTTCCCACACACTATGTTCTTGCTCTGGCCACTCACCTACCTGCTAATTACATACTCAATCCATTATCTCCCCATTCCATGAACTTACAAAGGCATTGCCCCTGCCTTGAATCCCCTCTCACTTCCCAGTGCTGGAAACTCTCTGAGGTAACTCAAGTACTACTACCTTCAAAAAGCCATTCGTGATTACCCCAGTTGGTTTCCCCACTACACCCTTTTTTTTACAGATCATGTTGTATTTTTTTATATAGTCAGTATTTACTTATCTGTGAACATATTGTACCTCTCCTCTATTTTCCCTATTCCACCACAGTAGAATATAATCTGTATAAGGACAGGGATTTCATATAATTTTTTTACCATCTTACTTCTTCTTATCTTTTATATTATTCTTCCCACCTAGTACAGTGGCAGACCCATATTAGATACTTAGTAAATAACGATAGCCATACATACTTGAATCATTAGTGTATTGATTGAATAAACTAAAAATAATGAGTGAAGGAATATTACAGTAATTAGGAAAGATGAATTATTTTGTAGGAAATTGAGATAAGGCTAAAGGACAAGTGTTACTTAAAATAGGAAATTCCTTGAGGAGAATATTTCAAGAAGTACGGTAAGAAAGGGCCAAGACATGAACTAAGATGGTGAGTAAAATGATGCAGAGGAAAGGGTAAATGTCACACAAAAAGAGGAAATAGGAGAAGAGTTCCAAATTGAATGGATGTGCACAGTAAAGGATAGTCTTCTCCTTTGCTCTGGTCTCTGAGGAAGAGATGGCATTTCTATTTATCAAAGTTAACTTGCTGTGTCCCCATGCTCTCTTTTTCTTCCCCTTCTACCTCTGCCTGGAACCTGCCCCATCAATCATTCCTCTACTACCTCTTCTTTGTTATTTCCCTAAATCCTGGATCCTTCCCCGCTCTTTAGACCATACTGTAATCTCTCCTCATCTTTAAGAAATCTTCACTTGACCCCTGACATTACCTCAGGCTATTGAGCTATATCTCTTCCTTCTTTCTGCTTAACTCCTGGAATAGTTATCTACCTGGGTTGCTTCTACCTCCTCACTTCAGTGTTTTGTGATCTGGCTTCTGAGACCCAACTTTTTATTGACTGCTGCTTCGTGGACATAAAATGATCTTTTGACTGGTATATTAATCCATTGGCTTTCGTCTAATCCTGATTCTTTTTTACCTATCTCAGAATTTGATACTATTGAAATGCCCCTCTCCTTTGGTTTCCATGATACTTCTGTCTCTGAGTACTCATAATACCCATCTGAATGATCGGTTGAATATTTTCTGATCCATTTCCTGTTTCCTCAGTGATTTATTCCCTTCTTCACACTTCCTAGCACCCAACCAAGGTTCTCTTCCTTAGTAAATTCATCTACTATTTTCTATCCAATTTTAATTTGGAGGCAGAAGGCTTTCAAATCAATATCTTCAACCCTAAACTGTGTCCTGAACTCCAACCCCTTATCTTTACTTTTTTTTGAATCTCCAGCCAGATATTGGGCAAGCACTTCAAATTAAAAATATGCATATCAGATCAAAGTACGTTTACCAAAAACTCACCCTCTCCTCCAAATATCCCTATTGCTTTTGAGAGTACTATCATCTTCCATTAATAACTTTGGAATCATTCTTGATTATTCCCCGTCCTTCATCTGCTATATCCTAGAAATTGCCAAATCTTGTTCATTTGTCCTAGTCCATATTTCTCATATTCATTCTCCTTCTCTCCACTCACACAACTATTACACTTATACAGCTCCTCACCACCTCTCACCGGGACTTTTGCAACAGACCTAGTTGGTATCCAGGGTTATCTTATCTCCTCCCTCTCTAATTTATTGTCCAAATAGCTTCAAAATTATTATTCCTAAGATACTGAGCTAATCATGAGACTCCTCTACTCAAAATATTCTGTGACTCCATATTGCCCTTTGGATAACATACAAATATTCATTTAAAATCTGGCATTTAAAGATATAAATAATCTGGCTAATTTCCACCTAATTTCCAGACTTATTATTACTACTTTTTATATATTCTGCATTCCATTCAAACTTTCTTACAAGCTATTCCCAAACTGAAAAGTCCATCATGTGCTTCTACGTCTTTCAATATAGTACTTCATTTCCAAAATGCAATGTCTTCTTATGCTTGCCTTTCAGAGTACCTGGCATACCTCAATGCTCTTCTCAGAGGTCTTATTCTACGTAAATATGAAGACTCTATGTCATTACTCTACCTCCCCTGGTTGCTAATGCTCTCTACTTCTCCAAATCATTTTGTATTTACTTTTTATATTGTATAAATTTAATTATCTGTGTACATATTACAAGGGCAACTTGGGGGCACAGTAGATAGAGTGCACAGCCTGAAAACAGGAAGACTCATCTTCCTAAGTTCAAATCTGACCTCAGACACTTAGTAACTCTCTGACCCTGGGCAAATGGCTTAACCCTGTTTGACTCAGTTTCTTCATCTGTAAAATGAGCTGGAGAAGGAAATGGTAAACCACTCCAGTCTCTTTGCCAAGAAAACTTTAAATGGAATCACAAAAAAGTGGATACTCCCCAAACGACTAATCATCAAAAATGACAAAAACAAAGTCCATATTTCAAATGCATTTAAATGTCTTTCAAGTTGTGAATTCATCTCCTCACATATTGCTCTTTTTCCTTCTTTCACCTCCGTCCTCTTCTTGTCTTTCTCTTGTTCTCTCTTTTGCTGCATTTGTGTGTGTGTGTGTGTGTATGTGATTGTTGGGACATTTTGGTGACTAGGTCTCTCTATTTTACCTGCCATGAAAATGTAGTAGTCATGCACAGCCACTTTTAATTTCATCAGAAACTTTAAGCTATTCTACCCTTATTTAGGTAGCATAGTGCCCCCCTAGCTCCCAGCGGTTCACCATATTAGACCCAAACTTCTTAGGAATATTCCATTGACTTTAGCCCTACTGCAGTTAAGAATGTCTGAACACGAAATCTGCCACTCTCAGCCTTCTCAGTAGCAGGGATTATAGGCATGCTCCACCATGCTAAGACCAACATATAGCTTTCTAATAATTCCCTAATTCTGTCAGACTAGACCCAAAGAATGGGCTTTCTCAACAGTACAACTATATCTACAAGGTTTCAATTCAAGTTCAATATTAAGATACCCATTAAAAGGAAGGCCTCATGCTTGGTGTCTTGATTTAATTGAAGCTCTAAGATCCTCAAAATTAAATTTGGGAATGTCCTAAAGCAAAGGAGAAGAAAACTACCATTCTACTCTCCAGTTTAGGATGTCATGATTGCAAAAGGAACCACAGGACTGCTAGAGAAGGAGCGGGGAAAGGGGATACAATTTCAAGTGAAGAGACTGTAGAGGAGACACCCTATAATATTATCTTAATTTCAAAGAAATATACTTTAATGGTGTTAGTACTTATATAGTCAATGCTAGAGTTACTTTTCAGAAGTAGAGGTATGTGACATTTCTTTATTTAATAAGACAGCCTTTGACATTATTGACTTTCTGATAAGTGTATGTCTATATTTCAACTAAGCGGTACATCTTCACATTAAACATCCATTGGTTTACATAGTATCTATTTTAATAAGGTGTTGTGTCTACAACACTGTTTGATTTAAAGATGCTGAAACGAAAAGGGAGAAATAGTAAACTTGAGGTGATGAGTTTATTTCTCAAGACTAATCAATTATGGCAGTGTTAACTTAAAGGAAATTTCTAAATTTCTAAGCCTTGACATTAGTTTGGCAAGCAGACAACACAGATGTAGGAGAAGGAATATTAAGACTAATTTTGTAACATCAATCTCTGTGTCATCAAGATATTCAATGCAATTAAGCCCTCTTTGACAGATCAAATTGCCAGGGGGAAGCCCGGATGGATTAAAAAGCAGGCATCTTAAAAACACAAACTCCAGTAACATTTGAAACAAAAGATTGAGTGACAGAGTTTGGGACACCTTGGCGTGTAGCATGTGTGAAATGTTTATTCATTAGGTGACTGAAAACAACAACAATAGTTTTATTCAAAATGACAGTTTCTAAACTTTTTCAGAAAAACAGATGTCTAATTATAAAGTGATGAGGGAAACTGGGAAATTTATGGAGTGGCCTCTGAAAGACTGTTTCCACTATCATTTCTTGAAGTCATACACAGTTTAAAGGAATGAAAGTTAGGATTATAATACAAGCTAAAATATATGACATATCTACAAGTAAGGAATTATTGGAATACCAGGAAAAGTTAGCCACCTTTACCACAAAAATAAAATCTAGAAACAAAACAGGAATGAAAAATATGAATAAAAGTTGTAGCAATAATAATAGCTCATGTTTGCATATCACCTTAAAGAAACAACTCTACTTTTTATTCCTAAATATCCCTAAGTAGAAGGCCTAAAATGGTACCCGGAATGATTTGATTATTTCTTTATAATATGTTTTTTTTAGAAATACCAAAAAATCAAGTTGTCTTTTAATAATATATAGGGACCAACAAATTTTAGCATAGTATATGACATAAGCATTAAATGTCATAATAGCTCATCTTTTATAGTCCTTTAAAGTTTATAAATTGCTTTCTTTCTACTCCATGAGGAAGGTGACACAAATTATTTTCATTTAGGACAAGAAGTTTAAGCCTTTATAAATTATAAGACTTGTTACTCAAAGAACTAATAAATATTGGAGCTGGGACTGGAAATCAGATGTTCTGATTCTAAGACCTATGTTTTATTTTCTTCCCCGTGTACCACATTGCTAACCATGCTCAGCTAAATAAGTTAAAATTTCAAATCAAAGATTTTTAAGTAACTTAAACTTAAAGAAACAGTATATATATACAAAGATGCAGTTGTGTTAAAGGGAATATTTTTTCCATTATTGTTTTACTTCTTTCATTCTCTATGGCTTTAAAGTGGAAGATTATGTTGTGTAAATAAGGGGAGAAAAAGTAAAAGTTTTAGGGAAAAATTTAGAGAAAAAAAGAAATTAGAAATTCATAAATAATGGGAGAAGGGTAAAATTGGAGAAAGACAAGTAGGATGAATGCTATTTTCAGATAGTATTTTATAAAATAGGCCAAAATACTCGTATTGTTTCCATTTTAATCTGCGAATTAACTACCCACAAATATAGATTTTTTTACATAATGAGGACTCTTTGAAAGAAATATAAACATATACATATATTTTGAGCAGGTAGGTGGCACAGTGGATAGAGGACCTGCCCTGAGTCAGGAGAGCTTGAGTTCAAGTCCTGGCTCAGATACTTACTAGTTGTGTGATCCTATACAAGTCTTAACCCTGTTTGTCCTAGTTCCGCATCCATGAAATGAGCTGGAGAAGAAAATGACAAACCATTCCTGTATCTTTGCCAAGAAAACCCCAAATAGGTTTATGGAGAGTTAGACATGGCTGAAATGACTCAACAACTTTGACATGTATATTTGAATTTTTAAAGGAATGTATATGAATGTATAGGAAAATATTGCTTTCAAAGAAATTTCGTACATGTGTATGTATGTTCACAGAGGTACAATAAATCTATGAATACATACCTAGGAGACATATATGTATGCATAGATATGCATACATACGTATATATATTCTTTTCAGAGAGATATTTCAAGTAATATAACATACATTTGTGAATGATTAATAAGCAGAAAAAAACTGTTGAACAATATGGGATTTCTACCTGTATTATAAAGCATTATCTTATAATTATTTGTCTTTTTCACAGCCCTTTCTAACATATGGGCATGCATGTATATATTTTATATATATATATAAAACATATATATATACATTAGTATATTTTCCATTATATGGAATTTCCATTATATGTTTTATTTATATGTATGCACTTAAAAAGTGGTACATATTACTGGAAAACTTTTTATAGAAGCCAAATTTGAGGATGGAAAGAAATGCATCCTATATCTAAAACAAAATGATCATATATTTAAAAATAATGATACAAGAAACTTGCCAAGGAAGGTGATAAGCTTTTCCTGGGAGCATGATGATGATGGAGCTGAAACCAGAAGTGCAGCTGGTGGGGAAATGACTGGGCTACCAGCTCTTTGAATCTTCTAGGGACTTTTGGGGGAGTTTTGGGAGAACCAAGTTACTTACCATCCTAGTTACCTTCACTTGGATTCCTGTACTAGCCTCAACAAAGCCTTTTCTTTTGTTTCCACATACTTTTTTCCCCCATGGCATCCTACAAAGTGCTGATAGATTCATCTTCCTAAAATCATTTTCCTCATTTCATTGGCATAGGAGAGAAGGTTGACAGGCAAGCACATCTGTAGTTTTGCAGTTTTCCAGACTCTTCTGCTCAAAAAGCTATAATGGCACATTTTTGCCTGCCTCATGGAGTCCATACTTTGCCATTTATTTTTCAAGGTTTCCTGAACTTTTTTAATCCAATTCAGCTCCCATTACTACTCAACATTAATTATCTGATTTAGTCAGTCTTGCTTCTACATTGTTCCATGCATGATATAAACATTCCTTCCCCATGTCTTTGTCACCTTTTTCTTGTCTGAACATTCTATTTTCTAAACATCTTTCAAAATGTAACTGGAATCACAATTCTTTTATGGAGCTTTCTTTGATGGTTCCAAATTGCACTGAGTCTGCTATAAATTTATATAATGATTACCATCAGAATCACATATATTAAGTACCATTTATTTGTCCACTAATTATTTCATGTTTCTCTCCCTCCATTGCCCCCATTGAATGACTGAGTTATTAGAGAGAAAGAGCTATATCTTATACTTGCTTTTTTTCCCCTCATGATTCTGAGTATTAATGTGTACCTAATAAAGTACATACAGGCTGGTACAGTGGATAGAACACTGGATTTGGAGTCAGAAAGACTTGAGTTCAAATGGGACCTCAGACACTAGTTGTGTGACTCTGAGCAATTCACTTAAGCTCTGTTGGCCTGAGTTTCCTTATCTCTATAGTGGGGATAATAATAGCACCTCCATACAGGGTTGTGTATCAAATGAGATAATATAAAGCATAATACCTAGCACTGTGTATAGGGTAGGCACTATATACATGTTTGTTATTATTATTAAGGATAGGCATGCATTTACAAATTGATTATAAACTGTGGTAAGCAAATTAGATATAATTTGCCAATTTCCTTAATCTTTGTGTAATGCTTTCATTAGAGAGTATGCATGCCTTTAATAGTGTGTAGGTTAGAAAAGAAAGGGATTAACGTCCTTTTAGCTGCCTCCATCCTCATGTGGGTGGAGTCTCATTTTTCCAACTAATTCCTCCAGGCATGACTTTTTATCTAGTCACCACTCTTAGCCTTGCCCCTATGGTAGGAGAGATTTCTTTCAAACTTGTGTAGGATAACAAAGGAATTGAAGGTACATGAAGCAACAGGTGTCAAAAGAGTTAACATCAACTCTTACTTTACAGAGACTGTCAAGCACACATTCAGGTGTGCTTGGGCTTTTTTTGGTCCAGTTTCACTTGGATTTTCTTTACAGTGAGAAATTATAAAATATGAACCAACAAATCTCTTTTCAGCTTACTGAGTGCAACACTATCCATTTACTTCCAGTAAAACACAGATCAGTAGAGTATGAACTCTCATGCAGTGTCGGATAAAATCATTTTAAAGGAAGTGACAAAACAGAAAGCAAACTAGGAAAAAAAAGAAACAGTACAGAAAATTCACCTCTCCTCAGAGAAAGAGAAGATATTGAGAAAGCAGAGTATGAGTGTGTAGAATTCAATGGATTCTGTATCTCAATATGGTGGGCACAGCACTGACTCTTGAATTTACTCTCAATTCTGGCAGCAAAAATCTCATCGTTGTCCTCTCATTGCTTTCTGTAGCATTATAACAAAAGTTGTTTGAGCTGCTTTCTTCTCATAAGTCTATGCACCATATTTATGGACATCTTTTCTGTAGTTTTAAAAGAAAATTGCACTACTTCTCTGGTTGTCACCTGGTGATCTTCATATTTCAGATTGACTTTTTCTCTATTTCCTCATTCCATTATCTTTCCAAGTGGAATGCTTTTAGTTCATGGTACCTTCCTTCAGAAGAAGGTTTCATGTGAAAGACTTTGGGTTCTCCATCTCTAGCATGGCTGTCTTGCTTTGTTTCTCAATTCATCTCTTGGAAGATGTTCTTGAGCTACTTGTAGATGAGGCTTTCCAGTGGAAAAGCTGAGCATTTTGGAGATTTTATTCCATTATGCACACCAAATCTAAACTCTTCCAAACTTTGTGGATTATTTAGAAGATCTCAAATGTCCAACTTGGTTCTTACTAGGCTTTGCTATATTTAGCTACTGTGTGTTCATCCTAACCTGCCAGAGTTTTTTTCTTCAGGGCTTAATGCACCTATCTTTGTCATTCACCGACTATGGAATTCACATGAATTACAAACCTAGATGTTGTTCTTTCTCTTCTGTGCTGAAATAGGGATTCAGTGAGTACTGCATAAGTACGTATGAGGCTTTAAGTGAAGGTCTAAATCTTCACTTCTACAGCTGAGCTGTCACCTTTTTTACCTACTGATGCAGCAAATTTATTAAAGAACTACTCTCAGGGTTTCTGAATTGGCAGTTCAATTCAGCATCTGCCACTTCACTGTATTCCTCATACTTCTTGTTATAGGTTGACTTTGAAGCTGTTACTCTCATCACTGAGAGTTTCTCCTTCCTATTCTGGCATCCACTTACTTCCTCATTTCTAGACTCAAAAATTCCAACTCCCTCTCCCCTTTAGCATGAAGTGGAGGCAAATTGCCCTTTTAGACAGTTACATTTACCAGGGGATAGAATAGAAAGACAATGGGGAATTTAGATATGCTAGTAGACGTAAAACACCAATATCCCAACAACCCACTATATACATCTACATCCTAATATTGTTGTGATAAAAATAAAAATTACTGGTGCAAATTTCTTTTATTAATAAATCCTCTATCTACCTGGAAAGAAGGGGGAATGGATTAGGTGAGATCCCATGCTTCTAAATTAAAAATATAAGAATAAATGAAGCATTCTATAAAACAGCTAAAATTAGGTATATATCAGAATGTTTATCAGCACTGAGTTTTATAGGTCAGATATTTGGGGAGTTTTTTTCTACATCTTTGAGTGGAATAAGAATTAGTGTGTTTAAAAAGAAATAATAAAATGTGAAAAAAGAGAGGGGCATGATGGGAAGTCATATATGCCTTTTTAACTAGTCTTCCCCAAAATTTTACTGTACCCAAAATTATTTTTGATATATCAATTTTAGTTGTCATGTAGTTTTAGAATTCACCTCTTTGTCATGTTTTCTCTGTAACTACTCTTTCAGGTACTCATCTGATCATATGTTTTAACATACCTGACTCCCAAAGTAGTTTTCCATAAGTCATTGATGTTAGTACCTTACTAAGAGTGTAGACCTCAATTCATTCATGCTTTCTCATTCTGTGTGCCAACTGTCCTGGTATGCTGGGGAATTCTTCAAAGGTGCAGGTTTTTCCAAATATGCTAGAAGCTTTCTTCTAGGTCTTTTAATGCTTTGTCGGTACAATTCAGCATTTAAGTTGCTAATTATTACTCTTGTCACATTACTAGCCCATCTTCTTTTCTGAGCATACATCTCCCAATTTATATCTCATATATAATTTCTTGTGTGCAAGTTTTCATTGGTAATTTACTGAAGTCTGCTTAAGCCTATCATACTTTTTGATTCACCTGAAGTTTTGATTCTTTAGAGTTCATGATGTTACATGATTTTCATTCACTTAACATCACTGAGAGAATATTGAGGTTTAAAAAGTGAATTATTTCCATCAGGAAGTAGTATGGGGTCATTGAAAATGCAGTGACCATGAGTGACCATGGTAGGTTACCTCTCTGTGAAGAGGCAGAAGTTATGTTTTACAGCTAGTGGTTTAAAACCAAGATCAATCCCTATGCTAAATAATGAATCAACAAGTATTTATTAAGTAGCTACTATGTGCCAGGCACTACGCTAAAAATGCTTCATGAATTTTACCTCATTTGATCCTCATAATGACCCTAAGAAATAAGTGCTATAATTATCCTCATTTTACAGTTGGAGAAACTGAGGAAAATAGAGTTTAAGTTTCTTGCCCAGGATCACACAACTATTAAAAATCTGATGCTGGATTTGAAATCAAGTTTTTCTGACTCCAGGTCCAGTAAGCTATCCACTGTATCATCTAGCTGTCTCTCAATACCAGATAGTGTGGACAAACAGTAGTAGTTGGGATTAAGAAGGTGTCATGTAGAAGATAGTACCTGAATTGCAACTTAAAGGAAGAGAGGGATTCTATGAGATGGAAGTAAGGAGGGAGTGTATTCCAGGCAAAGGGTATAGCCTCTGAAAGGCAGAGAGATGGGAGGTGGTACATGAGTCAAGAACAGAGAAAGCCACTTTAGTTGGATGGCAGAAAGTATGGTGAGTTTTCCTTAATATTATTATCTGGTATAATGGAAATAGTGTTAGATTTTGAGTTAAATAATATGGGTTCAGTTCCTAGCTCTGCCTCTACACAATTGTGTGATCTTTAATAAGTCACTCAACTTCTCAAGATGTTAGGTTTTTTTTCATATATAAAATCAAAGGGTTGGACTAGATGTTTTCTAACATCTCTTACATCTCTGAATCTATGAACTCTAAACAGTTGTGTCCATCATGTAAAAATAGTTTAACTCATTCTGCTTAATTTGCTCTATATCAGTTCTTAAAAATCTTCTCAAGTTTCTCTGAATTATTCATGTTATTATACCATACAGTACAATAACATTCCATTAAATTAATATAGCAGATTTACCCACCCATTCTATAGGTACTCATTTTCCTTCCAGTTTTTTGTTACTGAAAAAGATCTGTTATTTCTCAAATCCATCCTGATCTCTTCTTGAAATTTCCATGCTCAGCTCATTGACTATTTGCAGTAGCAGCCTAAGATATTAAAATATATTTGAAGAACATATGAAGAAATAATTCAATGGTTGGTGCATCCAAATGCATCTTTTAATTTGGACAGTAGACATTCTTTACCCACTTAGTTTTTCTCTTAGAGCAATCTTTTCTGAGCTCCTATGGATGTCATTGAGGAGACCCTTTAATATTCTGGGGGGGTGGTGGTGATGTGAACAGTTATTTTCAAACAAAATTCTTGGAGGACCTTATCAAAAACATGTCATTCCTCTTTTATTTGGACTCTACACAAGGTGTCCTCTATGATAGTGGCAAAAATATGCCTCTTTTATGCCTTGCTCAGTCTTTACAATTTGAGGATCATTGGATAAAGTTATCTCCACTTTCATTTCTCCTATAATGTTGTACCCTTTATGCTTCATTAATATATGATATTTTAAATCCTGAAGACTGTAGCTCAACATCTTTTTCCTTGTACTTGCAGTTTCATCATTATCAGTGTTCTCATCTTTTTATCTGACTCTGGTTGCTAAACATAGAGTCAGATTTGCATTCAGATTAGCATATTGAATGAGGAGTCAGGAATACCCAAGTTCAAATCCTGCTTCAGACACATACTACCAGTGTAACTGTGGGAAATTTTCTCACCATATCTGGACATCAGTTGTTTGCTCATCTGTAAAATGAGTTTAGACTTGATGGCCTCTAAGTTTGGTTAAAGCTTCAAATCTATAGTGCTAAATCAGTCAACAAACATTTTAAAATTGTAAGCATAAATCATCACCTAGTTTCTAGTACTTCTGTCGCTGCCACACTTCTCATTTATGTCTCAGTTGTCACAAGAATGGTCTACAGCATCTTCCTACCCTTCTCTAATACGGCTTGCACATTGAATTAACATTCCCAAATGCCAGTATATTCCATTGTCCTTAGTGCTTAAAAAGAACATTGCTAATGTTGCTGCTTTTTACATATTTGAACATGTCTAGACATCTAAATGACCAGCAGTACCTGAACAAATAAGGACCTGTTTTACAATTTAGAACTTTTCCATGTCAAGAACCCCATATTTCAGCTCACAATTTTGCTCAAATTGTACCTTGTAGTTTCTATATACTACATGCTAAATTGGTCTGCCAACGTTGTTCTCTGGCAGCTGGGAAATCTACTCTACCATATGAGGTTGAGATTCACTTGGTCCTAGAGGAATGCTTCTGTTTCTGATCATTCTTCTTAGAGTTGTCTCATTTCAGCTTAACAAATTATAGTTTATCAGGTTATTCACTGTCATCCATCCACCACATAGATCCAATTCGATGAATCTATTCAGCAAGAGTCATTACAGTGCCGATCGACTATGCCATAGATCTCTGGTTTTGGTGATCCCATTTTGCTAACCAGTACTAAGAATGACTTAAAGATTATAGCATAGTGTGGCAATCTTAGGTATCATCATCCTCCCAATCCTATAATGGTTAAACTTGGCTTCTTATTAGATCTCATTTTTAAAAAAAATCATGGAGTCTTCACCAGCTGCATCATCCTCTAGATTTAATTTCTTCCCAGAATCCCAACTGTACTTTTTATCTTGTCCACTCACCATGTTTTTGTGGATAGGCAAAGCCCTCCCCAATTTACTTTCAACTAACTGTATATGTCATAAATCATCCAGATATTACATAGATGGTGGAAATCTACATTATTAGGTGCAGAAGTTTGTTTCTCTAGGATCATTATCATTATCATCATCATTATCATAATTTTATGAAACTTTTATGGAAACCTCTTCTTTGCTTCTTTACTACTCCTACCACACTTAGAAAAAACTAAGCACAAGCATACAGGGCATATGAGAAATCAGATACTTTATTGGCAGCAACAAGAAAGAAGCATCTTCTTCCCTCAATTTTTCTGGATGAAAAAGTGATGAATTCAACAGAGTCCCAAAGAGCCAAAAGACAGTCTCTCTCCCTCTCTCTCTGGCATAAGTATGCAGGATATAATCAAATGTTTTAATAGGACTCTGGAGTTACATGACCTTCAGCAATGATACATGCACAATAAATTAGCCTTCACAGCTGTGAGTGCAAATCTGTAACTGCAAACATTATCTGAAAATTAGCACCATGACGGATAAAATCGTAATGTAGGAACATATTGATCATAACAACTAAAAGACAGAACACTTAGCCTTAGAGTGGCACACGTGATAAAAAGCTATTTGCAAAATCATTAAAGTGTTACCCAAGAAAGTTGTGACAACAAATCAAATCACATCTATTTCTATCCTAGAAAGTATGAGGAACATCACATTAGCAGCAGCCATGGAAGCTTCTTTAGTATTTAGTGTATTTAGAGTATTCCCCAGATTTTATGGGTATTTTTAAAGGAATTTGAGGTACAATCTCTTTACATAGGACATAAAGGAGGCACTGTCTGACAGTAGGTTCTTTTCCATTAGAGAAAAAGCACAAAACATTACCATATTTTTTCCTGAAGCTATTTTTATGAGATTGTTGTTACGGAATTGAGAGGTATTGGAATTACTACAGTCAGATAGGAATTGGCTTCCCTTGTCATTTTTTTTAATTATATGGGAAATTTGAGGTGAGCTTTAACAGCATTTGGAAGGAACACTAGCATAAGAATCTGAATACTCCAGTTCCAGGGTTATGCCTGCCACTGCCTGATTTGGTAATTATAGGTAAGACAGTTCACTTCTCTTGTTCTAAGTCTCCTTGACTGTACTATGAAGGGTTTGAATTAGGTCTTAAAGTTTCTTTACCAGCTCTAATCCCAAGTGACTCTGAATAGTAAAATGTAAGCTCCTTCAGGACAGGGCCTGCCTCACTTTTATCTAGTGTCCCCAGTACCTATCATAATGTTTAGCTTGTAATAAGTGTTTAATAAATGCTTGCTGATAGATTATAGTTTTAAAGTAGTTAGTGTGTAGTTGTAGATCTTAACTACAAGTAGCAATCAGCCAGTAAAGAATATTTTATTCAGATTCAGATACCAATGTTAATTTCTAGTAGATCACTAAAATAGTAAAAATTATATTTCATTTATCCATCTATCCATTCATTGAAAAAGTGTTTACTGTGTAAGCACAGTATCTAAGATGTGTTCATCTCTGGGAAAGATGAGATTAATAAGACCTGGTCCTTTACCTCAAAATTTACAATATTGAGTATCCTTAAATATCGTGTATCCTTAAATAATGAGAAAAAAACTCCCTGGAGAATCAGAGTTGAGAGACACTGTAGAGGTCATTTTGTGCAAACTGTCTCCAAATAGGAGTTTCTTAATGCATCCCCGATAGATAGGTATTCAACCTTCCCTAAGGTCCTCCAGTGATCATGGACTCACTACTGCCTGAGGCAGTTTATTCTCCTTTTGGATTACTATTTTTTTTTCCCTTACATTGATCTAAAAATCTGTCTCTGTATGACTTTGACTACTTGTTACTCCTAATCTTTCCTCTAGGGCTAAGCAGAGCACATGTAACCCCTCTTCCAAATAGTTCTCGAAATATTTAAACATGAATATCCCACCACTCCCTGACCTCAACAAAAATAATAAATTTTTATGTTTTTCAGGCTCAATATCCCTAGTCTCTCAACTGATTTTCCCATGGCATGGCTCTTTGGGTAGAGTATAGCAAGAGTTAACAGGTGGTATAGCAGATAGAGCACTAGACCCAAACCCAGGAAGACCTATACTCAAATTCTGTCTCATATACTTACTAGCGGTGTGACCCAGGGCAAGTCATTTAACCTCTTTCTGTCTCAGTTTCCTCATCTGTAAAATGAAAATAATAATAGTATCTTCCTTCCAGTGTGGGTGTGAGAGTCAAATGAGATAATATTTTAAAATTGTTTTGAAATCCAAAAGCTTATACAAATGTTAGCTATTATTTTTATCACACTATGTCAATTACATTGACTGTTGACTGTTATGTGATATTGCTGACTCATACTAAATTTGCAGTACACTAAAATTGCCAAATCTTTTTCACACAAACTGTTGTCTAGCCATTTTCTACTTGTTCAATTGATTTTTTATTTCAATTTTTGCCTATTAAATTTCATCTTATTAGATTCCTCCCACAATTCCAATCTTAGAAAATATTTTTGGATTCTGATTCTGTCAACCACATATCAGGTAGCCTCCTGGGCCTCTTGTCATCCATCAAGTTGATAAGCTGTGCTTCCTATATCTTTATCCAAGTCATTCATAAAACTGCTGAATAGGACAGAACAGATCAAACTCTTTGATATCATATTAGAGACTTTCCTTTATTTAGATTTGTTGAAAACAATTTTTATATTACTGTTTTTATATAGTTGTTCAGTAAACTTTTTAATTAACTATACTATCATCTAAGTCTGCATTTTGTTGGGAAAATATCATGTTTTATCAAATATCTCGTTGAGATATAGTACTATTTCTCTCTCACTTCGATTTTCCTTTTTATTAATGTTACCCTCCAAAAGAAACGAAGTTAGGGTGGAGTGTGCATGTGTGTATACATGTATGTGTACATATACACACATGCACACACATATATAGGTAGACATAGGTATATAGGCCTATAGATATGCACGTGTGTATCATTATGTGTGACACATAGTCAATACAGACTACATGTATGCATAGGTATATATTCATGTATGAGTGTGCATATACATACATGTGCATTATGAGAATTCACGATAGTTCTTTATGATGAGGTTTGAATTATAAATGGTGGATCCACATGGACACGCAAAGGAATAATTTAGCAAATGATTTACTGGTACCATGGAAAAACACATTTGTTTTCATATTTGAACACTTCATTTCTGGAGTACATTTTAACTCCCTCTCTCCTCTTTGTAGTCACTGGAACACTTTGAGTGTCAACAAGAACTGGCTTACAATTTGATAGAATCTTGTGGACTGATTAATGGTTTTGCTGTCTTACAATCTTTGGGAGTTTACTATCTTTTGCTCAAGGTTATTTTGTTTTTCTCCCCTCACCCTAATGACATAAGAGAACTGAGTGGACCTTAAATGTGTGATTAATGATATTATAATATGCTCTCCAACTTCTCTCACCTTTATTATGTAGATAAGGAAAGTGGAATATAATTATTTTTGAATAACAGAAACCCAAAATTTGCCCCAGCGCTCTGCGTTAACATTCATTATTCCCATTACTATGTTTATTTTTGGTATCCATGTGTTTATTCTGAACATTTTGTATTTGTGGCTAGGTTGATCCATAATCGTCAAGTCATTTTAAGTGTCTGTGCTTTCTTTAATAAGATTTTAATTGCTTGGATATTGATAGCTATGTCTTCTATTTTTTTTTCTTATTTCCTCCCCTCCTCTCTGGCAAACATCTCATCTCTTGCAATGTTCTGCCAATGGCGAAAGTTTAATGGTATGCTGTATCTTAGGTTATGGCATTTACAACATTCCATGTAGTATAGTAATTTGGATATATACTATTTCCTCTACTAGAAGGTAATCCCCTTGAGGAACAGAATTTTAGGTTATTTATCTTTGTATTTCCTCACAGTGTGCTTTTATATGGGAAATTATTCAATGAGTAATAGTTTGATGAATAAATAAATATGCTTATTGAACCAAACTTGTACTGAGAGAATCTCTCTGGCAGTAAGAAATGCTTAGCTACTTCAAAAGAGTTCTTCTGTTAACAAAGTACTCAGCAAAGAATGTAGTCAATTATGTCACACTTACAGAATCAATTGTTCCTATTTTTATGAGAATAACTCATTTTCATAAACTTAGCTATACTTTTGAGGGCTGATCCTAAAGGAGGTAGAGTGTGAAATACAGTGTGCTTTGGTCTGTTTTATCTCTACAACTATACTTCTGGCCCTGCCTTTTTTTTCAATCTCATAACACTTAATACTCGTAGAACATATTCTCTTGAATGTCTAATGACTTGGATTGTACTTGTCAAAAAAAACCCACAACTCATCATTTTTCTCAGTAAAAAAGAAGCCCATCCCAATTTCTCCATTAATGCCAAAAATATCACTATCCTGACAATATCTGAGGCTAAAAAGCTTTGAAGTGTTTCTTTCATTAGCACCCATAGCCAAAACTCGTTATTTCATCTATATTAGGTTTGTTTATTTGAGATGGAGGCTCTCTAACTCACTCAAAACTGGCCATTCAGGAGCTACTCAGTGGCCTGAAACCAATACCAGTTTTCATGAGAGTTTTAACTTGCTCCATTTTCAACCTGGTCTGGCTCATCCTGCCTCATTATTACTGTTGATTCAGATACCTGGTCAACTTATGCCTCTACTACCGAGACCTCTCAAACTCAAAAATTCACTAGCCTCAGCCTCCTGAGTAGCAGTGATTACGCATTTGTGCCATCATAATTTTACACATCTGTATCATCATTAGCTCGAAAGCCATTCCTTCCATCTGTATTTAGAGACTTTAAATGAGTTCTCACCTAGATCACTGTAATAGTCTTTTTTGCACACTTTCCCTCTCTTCCTCAAATCTATCCAGGAGTCAGAAGCAGCCAACATGTATTTAATGAAAATGAAGAGACAACAATAGTTTACTGTAGAGAGTTTGGAACTTGGAGTCATTTGCCCTTAGTTTCTATTTTACTTCTGGTGCTTACTGCTTGTGTAACCCTGAAAAAGTCATTTAACTTTTCTGGTTCTTGGTTTCTTCATCTATAAAATGAAGGATTTGCACTAGATGAGCTCTGAAGTCACTTCCAGCTTTTAATCTGTATATCTTCACTGGACATTGAACTTTTACTTGACACAAAAATGTTTTCCCCCTTCATGTATATATGTATGTTCAACAAAATCAGTCAATTTCTTAGTGATAAAAATACATAATGAAATGAAACATCTAAATAATTTAAGCAACTAAGGGTTTTTTTTTGTTATATAATTCTTTTTTTCTTTATTTAGTATTTTATTTTTTCCTAGTTACATGTGAAAACAATTTTTAACCTTTGTTTTTTAAAACTTTGAGTTCCAAATTCTCTCCCTTCTTCCCTTCCTACCCCAACCTCATTGAGAAGGAAAGCAATTGTTCATATCTTTTGATCACTTGTCAGTTGGGGAATGGCTCTTATTTTCATAAATTTGACCATATGTTTGAGAAATAAGGCCTTTAACAGAGAAACTTGCTTTATTTTTTTTTATAATTACTATTGCTAACTATATTTCCCTCCATCCAATTTCTCTCCTTTTTATTCTATTATCTCTCTACTTTCACCCTGACCCTCCTCAAAAGGGTTTTGCTTCTGATTACCCACTTCCCCGGTCTTCCTTCCTTTCTATAAGCCTCCTCCTTCTCTTATTCCTTTTCCTTTTAACTTCCTATAGGGTAAGAGAGATTTCTACATCCAGTTGAGTGCTAATGTTATTCCCTCTTTGAGTTAATTCTGGTGAGAGTATGGTTCACTCATTCTCCTTCATCTCCCCTCTCTTTACCTTCATTGCAAAATTTTTCTTGTCATTTTTATGTGAGATAATTTACCCCATTCTACCTCTCCCTTTTCCCCCAGTACATTCCTTTCTCACATCTTAATTTTATTTTTGTCTGTATCATCCCTTCACATTTAATTCACACCTGTGTCCTCTGTCTATATATACTCCTTCTAACCTCCCTAATGAGAAAGTTCTCATGAGTTACAAGTATTGTCTTCCCTTGTAGGAATGTAAGTGGTTTAACCATATTAAATCCCTTTATAATTTTCCTTTTCTGTTTACCTTTTTATGCTTCTCTTGAGTCTGATATTTGAAAGTTAAATTTTCTATTCAGCTCTGGTCTTTTCATCAAGAATGCTTGAAAGTCCTTTATTTCATTGAATATTTATTTTTTTCTCCTAAAGGATTATGCTCAGTTTTGCTGGGTAGGTGATTTCTTGGTTGTAATCCTAGCTCATTTACCCTCAAGAATATCAAATTCTAAGCCTTCTGATCCTTTAATGTAGAAGCTGATAAGTCTTGTGTTACCTTGACTGTGGCTCCATGATACTTGAATTGTTTCTTTCTCACTACTTGTAACATTTTCTCCTTGACCTGAGAACTCTGGAATTTGGCTATAATATTTCTGGGAGGTCTCATTTTGGGCTGTCTTTCAGAATGTGATTGGTGGATTCTTTCAATTTCTATTTTACCCTCTGGTTCTAGACTATCAGGGCAGTTTTCTTTGATAATTTCTTGAAAACTGATGCCTAGGCTCTCCTTTGATCATGACTTTCACATAGTCTGGTAATTTTTAAATAATTTCTCCAGGATCCATTTTCCAAGTCAGTTGTTTTTCCAGTCAGATATTTCATGTTGTTTTCTATACTTTCATTCTTTTGATTTTCTTGTATTTTCTTGATTTCTCATAAAGTCATTAGTATCCATGTGTCCCATTCTAATTTTTAAGGAATTATTTTCTTTAGTGAGCATTTGCACCTCCTTTTCCATTTTTAAGAAATTTTTATTTCTTTAATGAATTTATGTGCCTCTTTTTCCATCTGCCCTATTCTGCCTTTAAAGGCGTTCTTCTCCTTATTGGTGTTGCCCCTCTTTTACCATTTGGTCTAGTCTGGTTTTTATAATATTATTTTCTTTACTATTTTTGTCTCCTTTACCAAGTTGTTGGCTCATTTTTTCATCACTTTTTTGCATCGCTCTAATTTCTCTTTCCAATTTTTCCTCTGCTTCTCTTACTTGATTTTCAAAATCTTTCTTTCAGGTCTTCCATGGCCTAAGACCAAAACATATTTTTCTTAGAGGCTCTGGATATAAGAGTTTTGACGTTGTTCTCTTCCTGTGAGTGTGTGTTTTGATCTTCCTTATCACCATAGTAACTTTCCATGTTCAGAATTTTATTCTGTTGTTTACTCATTTTCCCAGGCTATTTCTTGACTTTTAACTCTTTGGTGGAGGGAGCTCTGTCCCAAGCTTGAGAGGTTTTGTGCAGTAGTTTTCAGAGCGACTTCTAGGGACTTTAAGTTTTCATTTCTTTCAAGGTGGTATGATCTGGCCTGTGCTCTGTCTGTAAGTGGTCATAAGCACTCTATCCTGCCTCAGAACTGTGACAAGGGTCCCTCCCCCTCTACAAATTTAGTGTGCTAATGCTCCTTCTTGCCCTGGGACTTCTACCCAGGACTGAGTATGGACAAAGCAACAGAGTCCTGCCCCCAGTGCCATCAAAGAGACCCTTTCTGACCAGTTGTCCAACCCCCTTACTCTCTGTGAGCTGAGAGCTCTGAAGACAGCTGCTACTGATTCCGTGGTTCCCAAGGTTGCTACTGGTTCATTGGGGCCAGGGCTGTGCTGGCATGGCCTGTGTTGGACTGTGCTCCACTCTCACTCAAGTGCAACATACTGTTCCTGCTAACCTTCTAAATTGTCTTTTGTATCTGTGGGCTGAGAGGTCTGCAAATCACCACTGCTTCAGTCACCATGATGCTTGCTCCTGATTCGCTGGGGCTCAGTCTCTTAGACTGCACTCTTCTCTCACCCTAGTGCAACAGACCTTTCCTGCTGACCTTCTAAGTTGTGTTGGGCTGGAAAAATTGTTTCACTGTGTTTTGTGGGTTCTATCACTCTAGAATTTGTTCAGCATCATTATTTAAAGATATTTGGATGGGGTTGGTGGGAGAACCAGGCAAATCCCTGGCTTTACTCTGCCATCCTGGTTCTACCTATCCATCATATAATTCTTAAAAAAAAAAAAAAAGGCTGGAAAGTAAGAGACATGTTTCCTAATCTTAGCTCTGCCAATTAATACTACTTGTGGTATTATGTAATGCCTAGAGTCAGGCAGACTTATCTTCCTGAATTCAAATCTGCCCTACCACACTTACTAGCTATGTGACCCTGAGCAAGTCACTTAATCTGTTTTGCCTCAGTTTCCTCATCTGTAAAAATGCTCTGAGAAGGAAATGACAAACTATTCCAGTATCTTTGCCAAGAATATACCAGATGGATGGGATCGCAAAGACAAGACTAAAAATGATTGAACAATAATATGTAAAGTCATTTAATATGAGCCCAGAGTCAAACCATACATAAAAGGCATGTTAGCTGGATTTATGTCTATGACCCCTCCACCTCTATGATTCTTGATCTATGATTGTTACATCATTACCGCAAAAGGTGCTGACAATAGGTCAATTAGACTTAGGATTTTTTAAAATTGTGCTTCCACTTTAAACATGTAAAATAAAGTATTGGATGAGATAGCTTCCGTGGCCATTTAGAGCTATAATCTTTTGTATAATTCCGTGTTTCTAAGATTCTGATAATTCTAGACGAAAACAATTATTCATTTCATGATGTATTTTAAAACCATCTTTTCTTAGAACTTTCAATCACATATAGCATCCTCAGTTTATAAGTACAACTCATGTTGACAGGTAAGAATTGTATATAGGACTGAGTACACTTTACAACACATATCATTTCCCAGGGTTATATCAAAAGGGTTTAGAGATCACTTAATAGAGAGGAGTCTGTCAAGAGACAAAGGGATAGAATCAGTGGCCTACTTTGTTATTCAATTTAGAGGACTTAGTTTAACTCTTTGAGGTAAAAAAAAAGTTGTCACCACTATTTGGATCATCTGTTAATTCATTTTAAAATATCATTGATTTCTAGCCTAATACAGTACATAACCAGGAAAATTGTCTTGGAAAATCAACTTTCTACAAGGTTGAAACTTCCCTTCGTGGAACAATAAAACATTAGAAAAAACATCAAAACTATTTCTTATTGTTGATTTGACGGTGAAATGTGCTTTACATTCTACTTTTTGCTGGTTTGTCTACTAATTAACTACACAAAATTAGTGAAAGATATGAGTTGTCATCATAGTCGTTTTATAAAAACTAGACTGGACATACAAAAGACATTTCTGTCTTAGTATGAGAAGTTCAATGATTCCTCTCCCGCTCCAGTAATTCAGTCCCTGTCATTTCAAGCGTCCATTCTCGGAGAATCGCTGTACTTTCTGAAAGATGATCTAACTTAAGAAATGAAAGCAAACAGTCCACATTCAAAGTCAAATCTGAAGTTAAATATTGGCATCTGTGTGTTTTTTCTGCAGGCTTCATGTTGAAAGAAAGGGAAAAAGTAGTCTTTTCTTTCAGAAACTGAAATATACTGCCTTAATTCACCCCCCTCCCTCTGACCGGTGAAAATTGCTAGGAATACACTGCTTGAGAATTATTCCATTCTCTTTATTTGGAAAGCAAAAGAGTCAAAGTATTTAATTGGCTTCTTGTTCTTATTTCTTATTTCCTACTTCATTGCAGGTGATGAAACTACATGAGTAGTTCCAAAAAATTAACGTGTCAAAAAAAAAGGACTGGTTAGCCTTCTATTAAAGGCCTTAGTATGTAACCTTTATCAGCAAGTCAGTTTTCCACCCAACAGATGTTACCATTTTGAGAGCATGTTACCAAGCTTATGACTGATTTCTAGAATTGAGATAGCATTTCTTTGCAGCATAGGATAAGAGGTGGGAGGGAGGGGACCTTATTTTAGTTCAAAAGTTGTTAAAGGGGGTGTAGAGAAGAAAAGGATATTCTCCTACACGTCAGAGCTAAGACATAAGTCAGCATTTTTTTCAATGTAAAATAATCAAATGATGTTTTAGCGACCTATCAATCTAATGAATTATTTGAGTAGGAGTTAAAGCAATCTGAAACATTTGCTGTAAAGAGGAGTAAGTTTAATGCATGGTGAATATGAAACATCTTATCCAGCAGAAGCTTGAGAATCTGAGTCATTAAAAAAATAAACTTGGGATTTTATAAGGACAAGTTTCACTAACAGAATAGTAAGGATTTGGGGGCTGCTAAGGTTGCCTGTTCTCCCCCTCAAAGCCTTGGGAATTGAGCTTCTTCTAATCAGATTAGTTCCGGGAATGGAAAATGGTGGCATTTATCTCTTAAGTCTACATGTCAGCATTGTCTCTTAATATTATCAGTAAAAGAGACTATGGAGAAGAAAGGACATGATTTGGAGCAAAAAATTAGCCTGACTCCAAAGAACAGCCTTCCAGATTGAAAAACAAATGCCTTCGTAGTAAGGCAGACAAAAGTACATAAACTAAAGCTGCTAAAGTCTTTTTTTTAATATATCAGCATGGTGTACTCACATCTTCAACAGCAACGTTGAGTACTTTGGTTGTGTGTCTGTCACAACCTCTTTTACATATTGCTTCCTGAAGACAGAAATTCTCTCAAAGAAGCATAGGTGCCCAGACATTCTAACCTGAATATTCTATGGAATTTGAGAGCACTACTATCCTTATAAATAATAATAAATACAATCACGGGAAGATAGGTTTAGATTGAAACTGGAAAGAAGCTTAGAGTTCAACTAGTTCTACACCATCAATTTTTTTTTTTTCAAATGAGGAAAAAGTTCCAGGGAAGTGACATGAATTGCTCAGTATCCCAGAAGTAGTCATCAGTTGAGTTAGGACTCAAACCCAGGTCCTCTAAATCTCTGTCTTACACTCTTTCTATGACATTACTCCTTTCAAATTTCTATAGCATCTAACTCTTTGTCGTTTCTTTTTCTGTTGCCTTTATAATTGTCTGTTAAGCTCATGAATTTTTTATTCTTTTTTTGGTTAGAGAAATCATGTTGACTAGATTATTTTGCTTAGAGGGTGAATCTAAACTTTTTTGATAAATGGTTGTATTTGCTTTCAGTTGTGAACATCTCAAATCTTCTGTGACCACTCAACACATATTGTGTACCTGCTCCACACATCATTTTGTACAGAGTGTTGCTTAGTTATGAAAGGTATAGTGGAAACCTTTCTCTAATTTTGCTATTATGAATCCATTTCATTTCTTCTGTAGGCAAACCAGTTTGCCTTCACATGGAGAGGGAAAGTATTTTTTCAAGCAGCCCCAAGGATTTTTCTATATTTCATTTAATTCTGATTATCCATTCTGATGGAGAACAGCGCTATAGGTAATATAAAACTGGGTAAAAGCAAAAAACCATCCACTGTATCTTTGATTTTGTAATAGCTTATAAAATTTAAAAGCTCACATATATAGAATATTTTATGGTTTAAACATTGTTTCCCCTGCATTTGCCACTCTGTCTCTCACAACAATCTTGTGTAGTGAATACTATTAATATGTACGTCCCCATTTTACTTATAAGTAAACTGACATTCGTAAAAGTTAAATGGCTTTCCCAAAGACATATGCAGCTAGGTGGTGCAGTGGATAGAGCATCAGTGCAGGAGTCAGGAGTACCTGAGTTCAAATTTCACCTCAGACATTTGACATTCACTAGCTATGTAACCGTGGGCAAGTCACTTAACCCAAATTGCCTCATCCTGGGTCATCTCCAGTCATCCTAATAAATATCTGGTCACTGGATTCAGATGGCTCTGGAGGAGAAGTGAGGCTGGTGATCTGAATAGCCCTCCCTCACTCAAAACAAAGTCAAGTGCAAGTCATGTCATCATTTCTCTGATGGCATGGTCTTCTTTGGCAATGACGGACAAACACACACGCATACATACATACACACATACACATAGTGATTATAACTAAGATAACTAGTGATTCATAAGCATGCAAAATACTGATCTAGGAGAGGTGCCATTCCACAAATTTCTAGGTGGTATTTCTCAGTAAGTACCCCATATCTGAATTTTTAGGAGTATGTTAACTTCCAAACCCAGAAAAAGTCTTCATAAATGTTCTCATCCATTCTCCATCTCTCTCTCTCTGTTTCTCTCTGTCTCTCTCTGTCTCTCTCTGTCTCTCTGTCTCTCTCTCTGTCTCTATCTCTCTGTCTGTCTCTCTTTCTCTCTCTCTCTCCCCTCCCTCCCTCCTCCCTTCCTCCTTCTTCCTCCTCCTTTTTCCTCCCTTTTAACCTCCCTCTATCTGTCCCTTTTCTCCATCTCTTCAGTTTGACACAACAAAAGTTTTGGTGAAATTAGTAAAAGTATAGTTTAATATAGTGATTTATTTTGAACCACTTACTTTTATACCATTTATCAGGCTTAAAATAAAAGGCCCACTGTTTTCAAATATCTGTTTAGCAGTAGTGGTTTTGATAGGAAGACTTTATTAAAGACTTTCCAAGATTATACATTCTTTAAGAACAAGGACTGTTTTTTGTCTTTTTTGTTTTTTTTAATCCCTATTGCTTAGCACAGTGCCTGGAACATAATAGGCTCTTAAGTGCTTGTTGACAGAAGTAAAAAATGTGGAGGATATTGAGGTATGAAATAGAATGATGATGATACCTTGTATATGAATACTACTTTGCTTTTTATAATGTACTTTTGCACCCTTTATCTCATTATTATCAGTATCTCAATATTACCTATGTTACCACATATTGCCTGTTATTATAGAGCATCTAGACAGTACTGAGGTTTAGAACCCTAGACTTGAGTTCAGGAAGATCTGAGTTCAAATCTGAACTCAGGCAGTTAGGAGTTGTATGATTTTGGGCAAGTCACTTAATAGCTTTCTGTCTCAGTTTCCTCATCTGTAAAATGAGAATAAGAACAGCACTTGTCTCAGAATTTTTGTGAGACTGAAATGAGGTAACTTTTGTAAAATTCTTTGAAATATTAAAATACCAACTACATCATAACCATTATTCTCTCATGTGAGCTTCAGAAGAGATAGGAAAAGCAAGTAGTATTTTTTCCATTTTTGCAAATGAAGACACTGAAATAGAAGGGACTCATAAATCGCTAGACATGGAAGGGGATGCAGAGATGATCTAGTCTAACCCTCTTATTGTTCTGATAAAGAAATTGGTTTCTAGAAAGTTGGCTTGATGTAATAGAGGTTAAACTGTTTATAAGTGGTAAAACATAGACATCATCTAATCTATCTTCTTAGGTTGCAAATAAAGAAACAGAGGCCCATAGAAGTATTTGGGTTAGTGTGACTTACCCAAAAATACATAGCAATTTAAAAAATTGGAAAGATGGTTCTTACTTGTCTTCTCATTCCTAACCTTTCTTCAGTGTTAAAGTTACTGAATCTGGATCACTGGAAGTTATATTCCTATCTGAATACTGAACATATCTCTTTAGAGGATATTAAAAAATGAACACTGATTTTATACCACCATCCCACTCCCCTCCCCATCCCCTACTCGAGTCCAACATCTATTATGTAGGATTTATTTTTTTTTGGTGAGGAGTGTGGGGGCAGAGACTAGACCTTCTTCTAATACAAGTTATTCCCTCTACCGTTGTGATTCTGTCACCACTTTTTGACATATAAGCTTAGAGAGTTCCTTGGGGGTACTGAGAGGTTAAGTGATTTCCTTGCCCAGGGGCACATGTCAGATGTGGGACTTGAACCTCGGTCTTCCTGACTATGAGATCAGACTATGGCATGTTACATTATTGAATGTTAGAACTGAAGGTAACCTTAGAGGTCACTGAATCCAACCCCCTTATTTTATAGATGAAACTGAGTCACCTAAAGTTAAAGTGGTATGTACCAAGGTCACAGAGATAGTAACAAATGAGATTTAAACCCAGTTCCTTTGTCACCAAACCCAGTGACCTTTGTAGATCAGGTTATCATCATAATCAGCCACGTACCTCTGCCAAACATATTTAATCCTTCTACTGGTACTGATTCCAGACTTCACAATAGATATTCTTATGACTCCTAGGACAGACATCATAGTAATTTGTCTATAAAGAAACATTAACCATCTACATAATAACAGTAATTACAATTATATCAGGGAAAAGGGGACTTTTGTGTAGTGACAGGTTCAAACAACTCAAACAACAACAGGGTAGGAAATTGGCAAAACCAACCTAGGGACTATTCCCTTCCCTCCCCTTATCCCTGAGTGTTGCAGTCATAAATTATCTATAGTTCAGTAATACGGCAACTGTGTATTGCAAGATTATGCAGCAGTATTGCAGCATTTTGTTCTAGATGGCCTGGTTCTAACTGTAAGGAAACTGCATGTCACATGGTGTCCTTTAGGCTGCAATGTGTCACATTCTCAAGTCCGACATGTCCCTTTACTTGACTGAGAGACACATGGCTGAAATGCTCAGACTCCTATTCCCAGTTTGTGTTATCATGTTTTCCCATGTGTGCTGTCGAAAACAGTTAAACCCAGACTCTACCTTTTTCTTCAGCCCTGCAGGGGAAAGGTTCAAAAGCCAAAGAAAGAGCATTTCTTTTTGTAAAGCTGTCTCAACATGTATTTGAAAGTCAGATTTGAACCTGATGGGCTGAGGAGACTGTGGATACAGCTTTCCTTAGGAAGACACTGAAACTTTGGAAGCAGACTTGTTATTTGTCAGAATTAAAAGGTGATCTGGAATTCAGCCCAAAGTCATCCATTCGTGAAGGAATTGATTATAAATCCCCCAGAGAATTTAGTATCTCCGTGGTTGTTCCGAATACTTTTCCTATTTATATTCAGTGCCTTTGTGGGGATATTTAAGAAAACATTCACGCAAAGTTTCACTCTTGATCACAGAAAGAGGCCATCAGAATCTTACCTTTGCAAAATAAAGAAGCTATTTTTATATTTATATAAACACTTTTATGTCAACATATCCCTAAGTGCTTAAAGTTGGATGTATAAAATGCATCAGATGTGTTACATTTTTCTTTTGGTATGCTCTGTTTTGAGTGAGAGCAAAGTCTGGACCAGTGGATTTTTTTTTAATCATTATGAGGGAACTCCTGGTGTGGAGACACTTTCCACTGGTGTAGATTGGCAACTCATCTCTAATTTATCATCTTAGAGAGTTTTCTGGGTCACTGACAGATTAAGTAACTTGTCCATGGTCTCATAGCCTATATGTGTTGAGCCCATGCCTTTCTTACTTCAATGCCAGCATTCTAAATAATCATTATTTCATGCTACCTCTCATCAGGAGTTATACACATATAATAAGTCTTTATTCTAAGGTCTGTTAGTAAAGTTTTAATTTAATAAATGCCCCTGGACGATACCAGTGTTTTATATAATCTGTAGTAGTTTGTTTATTATGTTTCTCTCAGACCAGTATATCTATTGGGATTGAACCTCTGATTTCATTAGTATGGGGCAGAAGGGGGTTCACTGATAAGGAAGCTTTCAATCCATGCAGATTGTCACCATCTTTGCAGCTTATAGTTTTAGACAAGTTTTATTTTTCCAAGTATTGCAGTTCATGGTTGATGGTTCATAAGATAATAGAAGTAGAACTGAAAGGACTTCAAAGGCACTGTAATCCAACCCCTCATTTTACAGGTTTGCAAATGGAGGCACAAGAAATATATCATACAGAGAGGAAGCACGAGAAATAGTATCTGAGTATAGGTCCCTTGAATCCGGAGCCAATGTTCTTTGCACTGTACTGCACTCAGTTTGGGGAATGGGGAAAGGGTTATAGAATAACATTTCCCAAAGAGTGTTTCATGAAACATAAATATTGTACACAATATAGACATCTTTCTTTAAAGTATCAAATATGAAGTGTTATATATAACAAAACAGGTGCAACCATTTTTCTAAAATGAAAATAAGTTTAATTTCTTCTGATTTCCTTTAAAATTTCCCCAATTCCTCTTTCTACTTGGGGGGTATTCAGTACTTCCAGACTTTGTCAGACAAGAATTTATTAGTTTCGTCAATATATTTCACTCACGTATTCCATGGTCAAATCAGTCCAAGAAATGCTTTTGTCTAACATTGCATAGTAGTATTCAGCATTATTTAAGAAGATAAGGAAAGGATACATTTACAAGTAACTATGAGAGTATATAATAGAATAAATAAAGTGTCAACAAAAGCTATCAAATAGAGTCTAAGATAAATCAGGATAATTTTGAAGCCAAGACCTAAAAGAAGTGAATTAAGTGAATTTGATGCTTTGTTGATGCATTTGTTGTAGGCAGATGTTTGGATTCTCCCAGTGTAATAAGATAGAGAACATCATAATCAGGTGGGAATGACTCTAAGAAATGAGAAAGAGTTATTGATTAATAGACAGTGATGAAACTAGTTAAAATTTCGAATTTGCAGTAGGCAGTTCACAGACTTGGTTTTTCTTAAAGCTCTTTTCACAGATACTGTGATCAACGGGAATCCACCGTTAAAAACTAAATACTGTTCCTTCTATGGAGACAGCCTGGCATAGAAACTGGAGTCCTAAACTTAGAAGACATAGCTTCAAATCCTACCCCACACCTCTTAGGACTTATCTAGTAAAGAATAGACAGATTATGATCTGCATTGATATAAGGAGTTCTCATGGAACTCACAGTTCCCACACATTGTCATCCTCATTCCTTTGATTTACTCCATACATTACTAGTGTGCAGTGAGGGGCGTAGAATTGGCTTTGTTATTATAAAAGTATTACTTCAGTATGTACAAAACCATTGCTCAATAATAGTTACAAAGTTTCTGAAGACATTTTTTGTTTGTTTTTTGTAAACCCTCAATCCAACCTTGAAAAAATGACTGTAACTTAAGCAACTAGAAGACTGATTATGTTTGTGTTTATCAGAAATTGAGAATTGGATCATTTTCTTTCTCTTTCATAAATTATTGTCTTAAATATGCTGTCTGTGATGCTGGGCAAGTCATTTAAGCTGGTGGTTCTCTAGGTACCCCTCTGCATTGGATAAGAAAGATCCTCACATGCATCTCCCCCCAGCAGTGAAATTATCAGTTTGTGCCATGCAAAAACTATAAGCCTACAAACAATTAGCAAAGCAAAGAGTGAACTTTCACTCACACGAGTTTGCTCAAATGTATAGGTGAATGAGGAAGTTTCTGACTTCATTTGATTTTCTTCACATGATAAATAATTGAGCTACAAAAACTAATTGTTTGTATGATGGAATATCAAGTTTATAATTTTTCATTTCAGAACTCAAGATGATCTTGAATAATTTCTACTCATTCATGTAACTTGTATCTATAATAGATACCATTATTAACTATTCTTCACTTAATCAGTAAGTGAATTGAAGTAGAAGTTTCTAATGTTTTTCAGATATTCTTTATTGTAAGTAGAGTTTATAAAAAAATAAGAAAATTGAATGACCTATGGAATACGAATGGAATTTGGAGATTTATTACAAAATTTTGCAACATGTCCACCTATACATAAAAATAAATATGGTTACATGACTGAATAATGAAAGTATGTAAAATTTTAGCACTCGTATCTTTTTAGATATATTATGGAACATGTTCTTCTTGTCACTAAACAATATTATAGGATGTATTTTTCTTGTCACTAAGCAATAGGTGCCAAATATCCTGAGAATCTGCAGCAGAAGAATAATAAAAAATGTATCCTGCTATATATATAACATACATAATATTAATGGGTCTACAGCAGTCAGAAATGAGATATGAAAGAGGGAGCATAGCCTAGGTCTCATATTAGTGATGCTATATTAATTATGACAGAGAAGGTTTTTCCATTATAAGCCTCAATTTTAAGAGGCTTGAAACTTTCCCACAGGAATTTTTCTCATGACAGTTTTTTTGCCAGCTAATGAAAATATAGATTGTATTTTAATGTTTTTGAAAGATCACATCTAGGCATAATTTTTTTCTAACTAATAAAACATTTTTTTCAGATACTTTACTTTCTTACTTTGAAACTTCAAAATAAAATAGCTTTTTAATGATCTCGCAACTTCTTTCCAGTGAAGAAAGTTAGAGCCTTTGGTTTATGAGGAAAAGTTTGATTTGCAAATGATTAAATTGCAGACATTACCTTGTGCTTCTTCTGCAATTAATCTTGTCCCTAAATAGTAGCTGGCCTGCTGCACCTTGCAAATAAGAGGGGCTTTCAATTGGTTGGTCAGTTATGCAAAATTAGACCAATGTGGATCAGAAATGTTATGAATGCAATTTCGTGTTTACCAGAAAAGGGAGTACCGATGCTTAAAACTGGTTATTGTTGTCTGACATTGAGCTTTAAAATACACTTGCGCATTGCAGGAGTTTTGTTTAAGCTGAAGAAATGTTCGTTAGAATACTACCACCAAGACCACTTGATGTCTGCAGCCAGAACTTCCCCAGTTAGAGCAGAGGCTCCAGAGCAGAGTGAGAGTGTAGGCTCAGTAGTTGAGAGAGAGTAGCCCAGCGAGCCAGACCCACAGACTTATGGACAAAGACACAGTCTTTCCTGGCCCAGACCCAGTGTCCTGGGCTGCCCATGGTCCAGCCCCACCATCCTCCTGCTGCTATGGCTGTGGTTTCTGGGGACCAGAGCTAAGATTGTCCAAGTTCAGGTGGCAGCTGAGGTTCAGGGCCTTCTGGGAAGTGATATAAAGCCCCTCTATCATCTCCTGTCTGAAGAAGCTAAAATCTGACTTCCCCAGGTAATATGGCTCCATTGGGACAAGCACAAGGGCAGACAAGGGTATCCACACATGGTGCTAGCTTCCCAAATTTAGGGCCCTTTGACCAGGATATGTTGTCATTGAAAACTTCAGGGAAATTGAGGCATAACCACTGGATGCCACCCTGCTGATGAAGAGTCTGAAGACTGAGGATGAGGCCAACTATACATACAAGGTCACTTTCCTTACCCTGAGGGAGCAACAGCAAAGGGATCATGTGGTTCGGTGCTGGCTGAGCCCCAGAATCGTGTGGACCCCCAAGATGTGATCTTGGGCCTGGGCTTAATGCCCATGGTCTATCATATCTCCACAGGGGACTGTCCACCTGGCCAATCTCCTGGTTCTCTCCTCTGCCTGATGAGGACACTGAGAGAAGAGCAGCAGAGCCTGTGCCTGGCACCTTCGCCGTCATCAGCTGTTTCATCTTGGTGCCCATCCCACAAGCAGATGTAGGGGGAGAGGTCACTTATAATATAGAACAGGAGACATTCTCAGAGATTGTCTACTTTCTGTGGGATACTCCCACTGAGATCTCCATCTCTGGCTACAGTGACACCTGGTTAGTTAGTCAAGTGGAGGTTGCCTTGAGTCATGATGCTCAGAGCAACTCTGAGCCCATGGTCTACAAGTGCAGTATAACCATGGGCCTATTCCCCTCAGCAACTCTGGCCCAGGGACCCTGGCTCAAAAATCACACTGTAGATAAATCAATCAACACTACCTTTGTCTGTAGAATTGCAAATTCTGTGGGTGCCAGTCATCTCTCAGCCAACTACCTGGCTGAGAGATCATCTTGAGATACCCTCAAGGTCTTGATGGGAAATGTAGGTCCAGTAATGTGAAAGGCTATACTGCTGCTTTTCTTGGCTAGGGGAAGCAAGGTTAGGCATGACCTTTGTTCTACAGAGGAGGAGGAGGAGATGGAGGATTCCTATGATCCCAAGACCCAGGTGATTGGCAATGGGGTCACTCCTCTCACCCCTGCAGCCACTGGTCCAACCAAGAAGGATTAGGAGGAGGAGAAAGGAAAAGTAGAAGGAGGCTCATACTGTCACAGCAAGGGGCAGGGAATGACACAGAGTCCCAGATGGAAGTTTCCTTCATTTCCTGGAAGGCGGTCTACATGTGACACCAGGGCGTACCTACTTCCCACCCCCCAGGAGAGATCTGAGTTTGGCTCAAGCTATCATGTACACCCTTTTGGGCTGGGGCCAAGAAATCACACAGATATACAGTTTTCTTCCTACTTCCCTCCAGGATTCACAGTCTGAGGGAAATACTGAGTGAGCTAATCACTCTAGAAAGACATGGGAGCTCGTCTGCCACCCCACCCCACCTCCAATTTCTGGAATTTGAGCTGGGGACTGACTGGGACGTAGGAAAGTAGGAAAGAGGATGGAGGGGTACGCATTTAATACACTGGACTTTTCTTTTCTAATTCCTGTGCCCTCAAAACAAGATAGGATATGAAAAGGGAGCTTCAGGTGGCTCTTTCTGTTTCCCCCCACCCCAAGGGGAGACTGGGGAAAAGTATCAAAGAGACTTTATTTTCATATAGAGTTCCTCCCCTCCCCAAGCTATCTCTCCCCCAAGGATTCAGTAAAAGACCATGGGGGATGGGGGAACAGAGGAACATCTCATCAGGATTCCCTCAGTTCTCAAGCTTCTGAACTCAGTGGATAAATTTCACATGGGAATCTTACAGTTGAGACCTAAAAATATTTGATATATGATAAGAAATATTAATTATACCATTAAGGTTACTGTGCTGTCATTTAGCAGATATTTTAACAATCTGACTCATTAACATATAAGAAATGACTAGAGAAACTACTACATTATAGAAAAAGAGTGTGTGCATTTCTTAGAATATTCAGCCAATCGTTTGCCAAAGATGAAAGGGAATTTAGGGATCAGTTAGTTCTCACACAACCCCATTTTATAACTGGGGCATAAATATATTGGTGACACTGTCTAGAAGCAAGCGATCCCAGTTCCTAGCCCTGTGTTTCACCCAATCACATTGCCCCTTTATCCAGGCTACATTCCAGGCAACTCCTAGTAGCCTCAAATCATGAGTAACATCCTTATCATAATCTGACAAGATTGAGATTGAAACATTTTGCAACTTCCAAATTATCAATTTTATGTACATTATGGCATATAAGTATATCATATGTCAAAGTGAGCTTTCCATAAAGATATGAATTATATAATTCAAAGACAATATCACTTTGATTATTAAACATTGTTTGTGTTCCTTTGTTGAAGAGAAAAAGGTGCTCCAGGTTAGATTTGGTTTGGTTTTCCACTAGTAGTAATATAACAAACCCTGAAATTCCAAGGCTCGTTGGTCAAGTCCCCTTGAATCAATGAAATATCTTCCTAGATGACTGAGCAGGTCAGTGTATGTGCCCATGGAAGAGTACTTCTCTGTGAGCTCTTATCAGCAACAAACATCTGACTTACAGCTGATGTTGAATAAGTAACTTGAAACTTTTTAAATTCACACACATATGTGTATAATATCAGTATCTGTCTTTTCTGTCTATCAATCCAACTGATATTTCAGCAGTCTGGCAGGTGGGGAAAATTTGCTTTCTCCAAATTCAATTGCATAAAATCTAGATTTCTAGGATTTTATTTCTACTTTCAACCCTATTGCAGAGGTTATCATTTGAATGAAAGTTTCCATTTTGAGGTCACTGTGTTTTAGTGGTAGAATGACTATAAAAACTTTTTTCGAGATGCATAATATGATGTAACATGGTTTCCTCTGACAAATGAGAATATTTAGTACTCAATATTTTGCTGGCATTGAATTATTTAAAAGTTACATCTTGATTCAGATGTGTGACCCCAGAGTGACTGAAATCTATAGTTGGTTTTTTTTTTTTTGGTCCCTCAAGGAAAGAATAAGCTCATGACTGCTTCATTCCCAATCAAGTACTTGGAGTGTTACTCTGGTCTATCAAAAAACAGAGTGATGATTTTGCAAGGATCTTCTCTTGGGCTAGGAATAAAAAGTTATTCCTTAGGAGAAAACCCTCAATGATGTGTAACTTGGGGTGAGCTATCTGACTTTTGGGGGGCCTCATTTTCTTTATCTAGAATATGAAACACTAGAGCTCTCAAGGACTTTTAAGAAACCTGAGGACTTGAGAGAATAAATGGCTGACCTAAGTTCACACAGATCATTAGTGTGGTAGAACCAGGACTAGAAATTGAATGTTCTTTTTTTCCAATTCAAAGGGTAGTTTTGTTTTCTTTTTACTGTATTCCGCTACTTTCTGTTGATATTGGCTTACATTTATGTAGCATTTTAAACTATTTTTCAAAACCTCTTTTATAACCATTATTTAATTTTAGTCTAACATTTTTGCAATATATGTAAAGCAAATATTTGCCCTGTTTTACAGGGGGGAAAAGCTAAAAAAGAAGTCAAAATGAGATCTGTAGGTCAAGTGACTTAGAAAAAACTACCTGGCAAATTGAGTCTAAAGCTGAGATTTAAACATATTCATTTCTAATGTAGCTATAAATATGTATGTATATATATATATATGAAACTTCAAAATTAGTAAAACTATACTTATAAAACTATAGATGTTGCTACATCATGCCTTGTGGAAAGGATGGAACAGATATGCATTTATATAAGAGAATTGTAAATGATGTAGAAGTACACAGTCTCTCTACTATATTTAAAATAGATTTCAGAGGCATTTTTTACTTTTATATTTCCATGATTTTCCTTACATGTCTCCCCTCCCCCTCCTAGAAAGTCATCCCTTATAACAGTGAGTTATATTTTTTTAAAAAAGGAAAGAAAATGGAACAAAATAAGGAAACCTATCAAAGTATCAAAAATATCTGATATCATTCACCGTGTTCGTTACCCAAGGTCCCCTCACTTTTGCGGAGAATGTCTTCACAGATCTCTTCCTTGGAACTAAACTTATTCTTTATAGTTTTACAACTTTCCATTTTTGTTGTTTTGTGCAAGTTTTTTTTTTTCCATTTATATTTAGTCATTGTATGTGCTGTTTTCCTAGCTCTACTTACTTCCCTTTGCTTCAGTTTATGTAAATTCAAGTTTCTTTGTATTCATCATATTTGTCATTTCTTACAATAAAGTAATATTCCATCACATTAATATATTTTGAGCCATCCCCCAATCCATATACATCTACATTTTTTCCCATTTATTTGCTACCACAGAAAAAGTGTTGCTATAAATATTTTTCATATACCTGGAATCATTTGAAAAAGGAGGACCTCCATAGTTTACATGCCCATCAGTGGAATCTCTATGTCAAAGGGTATACAAATTTTTTAAAAATTGTATTAATATTTTCTGCTTTTACATCACTTATGTTTCTTCCTGCATCTTTTTCCTATCCTCTTCTAAGATCTATCCCTTATAACACATTGTTTTTCTCAAAGAGAGAAATAAGAGAAAAATTATTCTTCAAAACAAGCCAATATACCAAAAATTTAACACTATATGCAATGATTCATATCTATGCAAACAGTAGGGAGAAATTTTCTTATATCTCTTCTCTTCTTTGGAGTCAATCTTGTAGATAGCCTGTTCTTTTTCATTTCATAACACTCATTTTCAATTGACTTGTGTTGTTGTTTCCATTTGCATTGTTGAATTTGTGATATATATTATTTTCCTGGCTATACTTGTTAGGTTTGTGTTTACATATAGGAACTATAGATGATAAAAAAAAATGGATAAAATCTCTATACTGTTTTAAAATTAGCTTCTGGCAACTCAGAAATAGTATTATAATTTAGAAGAAAAACTAAGAATGGGGAAATTTGCCTGGAAACTATTATACGAAAATAATAGCATAAAATTTTATTTTGTGAAATTGTGTCCCATTGCATTCTTGAGTATGTACAAAATGTGATTTGGCTTCTTTCTATTTAAGATTATGCAATGACCTATCCAGTGAGAACAAAACAGAAACATTAGTTGGTGTGAAATATGAAGTCAGAAGGGGAAAACAGTGAGGTTTTATGTGCATTTGGATATAGATCACTCAAATTTCAGTGGACTATCACTGGTTTATATTTGACTTGAGTCATGTCCTATCATTTATCTTCTTTCCACTCATTTTCTATGGCAGCTCTTTTCAATAATCATAATTGCCTCCTTTCAACTAATTGTGATGCATCCATTTTTATGTCAATGTTCAGTCTCCCAAACTGCCCATAATATACCATAAAGTGTGCACAAAGATACCTCACTAATACCTCAGACTTACTAATCCAAAATATACAAATGTCCAAGGAGAACAGTTTAACACTACCCTAGGAACCTTAATGTTCCTACTTACTATTTTAGAAAATGTTCATTTGGAATTTTTGAGAAATAGCTCATTTATATTACAACATTGTTTTCTTTTGTCATAAACAAACATCTGGAATACAGAACCTAGAATGTGTAAGTATGGAAGACAAATGAGAACATGAACAATTCTAAGAGAATAAGGATATATTACCTCTGACCCTTTATCAAAAAAAAAAAAACCCCAACATGGTTATATCAGGCTAACAAGAGACTCCACAGTACTATTCAAACTAAAGAACATTGTGGAGAAGGTAAAAAGCTCTTTTATAATCATGCTGAATCACTGCCCTGTTCATTTGCATACATTTTTATTACATGAAATTTATTGTGTATTATATATACTCATGACACCTAATTAAGATTATTAATAAGTGATTTTTTCACTAATGTCAAAAAGAAGCTATTTACAGGACAGATGCTTTAGAAAACTACAGGAAAAAAACTATATTCTTTGCCTGTGCTTTTAACAAGGCACTCAGTATAAAATTCCAGGAAAAAGTCTTGACCTTGATTTGCAAGCCTCTGGCATTGAGCTCTTGAATAAGATGCCTTTTGGCTAGGTCCCTTAGAAAATAATGGTTAAAACTACAAGGCTTCTCCAGGTTGCTCAGAGGGAAAATATCAAATAGCTAAGTTTATTTCCTCATAAAGATTATTTATACAATCTAAGCAAATGATTATGTAAGATTAGACCTCTTCTGTGAGAAATGGAAGGTAATAAAAGTAAGACTCAATCAATGAAACCAAGCATCATTAGTTCATTTCAGTACAGCATAATGCATTGAAAAGTTCAGAGAGAATATTCACTTCCTATAAAAAAAAGTTTTGTATTATAGAGCCTCATGTATTGAAAATATTTCTTTAGATTTTGAGAAAAAATTCAGAATTGGAATACTGTGTTGTTTTGTTACAGTCAGATTCATCCTCATACTGACTTTGAGTTTTGCTAAATAGTTCTCCTTTTTTTGGTTTTCCACAAAAAAGTGCATTTCTCTTTTGTTGAAAGAGGCAAGGCTTTCTTGGTAAGAAGGTGCTTGTGGAGAAAAGTTCACTCCTTGTAAGTGCATGCAATGAAAGAACCTTATTTTCTGGTGATTTTATTATTCAGATAGGTGAAATTTCAGATGATCTCAATTTTTAACCTGAAAAAATATTGCAAATAAAAAGAACTTTGAGTTCAGTTAGCTATCAGAATAGGAAGGTGACCAGGTTAAATTAATTATGTAAGGTTTTGGATAAATATTATTTGTCTTTCCAGTTTTTATAATGGACAAATCTTATGCAGGTATTGACTAGTCAGAGAGTAGTTGAGAAATAGTATAACAATGAACTTTTGCTTTAGTTCATAGCGTTTTCATTATAACAGCTCTGTTTTACCAGGGTGTCAGAAATAGTTGTTATGTAGAAAACTGGTCACCAACACAAACGCATATTTATCTGAGGTAGAAAGAGAACAAGGTAGACTTATTTTTTTTTTACAACAGGGATTAGTAAGCCTCTGAGATTAAAAAGTTTCAGTACTTTTGGAGAACTATTAGAGAAAGTAGTTTATGACTTGCCTTCTGCATGTGACCTTTAAAAGTGACTTTTAAAAATTCTTCTTAGCCTGATAATATCTAGCTTTAAAATTACTTAGCTATTCCATTAGACATAGCCTTTGCTAATTGATATTAGTACATCAGTGGCATTATTTGGTAGCAGTGATATATGATCCCATCCAATATCTTTTGATTTAATATTGCCACGTGTTTTAATACTTACCTCCATTTCTTTCTCTTTTCATGCGATCTCCTCATAGAATAAAGAAATGAACTCTTTGTCTCCATAATAAACTCATATCACTAAAATTCCATAAGCATGTCATACATATTTAATTATATATAAGTACAGTTTAGAATTTTACATTGTAGATGGAGCTCATATATAAATGCAGTATACATGTAATATATGTTTTACATGTATACATTGATACATAGAGCTTACGTTTTTCCATCGCATATGGAACTCATTAGTGACAAGAAATCTGCCTTATTCCCCATGATCTCAGAGAAAAAAAATAATCTTTCATAGAGTCTGAAATTCAGTGTATCTTTTCTCCTTTTACTAAAGGTAACTTTATACTATATCCCATGTTTTCTACTCATTCTGGATCTTCTTTGCCATATTTATTTCTTTAATAATATTTTTACTTCCTTTCCAAGCTTTCCTTTGCTTCCTTTCCAAGCATTCCTGGCCATCTCCCTATCTTAAAAAAAATGAACTTATTTAACCCTTATATCTCATCCAACAACATTAATCTCTCCTTTTGCTGCCAATCTCATTCAGTTTATAATCTATAAAAACTTCATACATTTCCAATTTACCTATACCCTCATTAATTGCCCTACAAATGGGATTCTCTTTCTATAAATCTGTTGAAATTATTATCTGTAATGTCACCAAATTCAAAGGTACTATTTAAGTCCTTATCCCTTTTAACCTCCCTTTAACAGTTGAGAATGTTCACTGTGTGTTCCTTGAAGCTATACTCCCCCATCTTGATTCTCATGACAGTTGCCTCTTCTGATTCTCTTCCTTCTTTTCTAACCAGCTCCTCTCTCTCTTCCAATGGATTCTTTTCATCCTCCTACCTCCTGGCATCTAGGACCTAGCTTTCACTGTCCTCAGTGACTCTGCCTGACACCACCATTGGATTTTCTTTCTATTTCCTTCTTTCCTTAATATATTTTTATCAATTTATTGCTGGATTTTGGAAGTCAACTAATCTACTAATTGATGATGTGTTTATGTATGATGCCATATAGAGAATTTCCTAATTTTATAGTTTCCATATTCCTTTTCCATTCTTACTCTACAACTAATCCTCTAATTTTTCTAATGAAAAGGGAAAAAACATCTATTCTTAACAAAAAGTGCCCAATGAATCCCATTATGTAGTGATTCCAGAAGGATGGACTCTAAGTTTCAGAATATCTCGTATGACTTCATGGAAACAAAAACACACCAATATGTTAAAAGATAATTTTAATTAAGCAATCTGACTCTTTAACCAAGTGTAACAAGCAAAAAAAAAACCCATGCTTTTTTGTCCACTTGTTTTTCAGTTGTGTCCAACTCTGTTACCCTATTTGAGGCTTTCTAGGTAAAGATACTAGAATGATTCATCATTTCCTTCACCTCATTTTACATATGAGGAAACTGAGGCAAACAGAGTTTAGTGACTTGTCAAGGGTCACATAACTAGTAACTGTTTGAGGCCAGATTTGAACCTGGTACTCTATCAGTTGTGCCACCCAGCTGTTTCCATACTTCTATATGACAACAAAAACAAGACTACCATTGATATGGGCAGCTAGATGGTATAGTGGATAAAGCACAGGACCTGGAGTCAGAAAGACTCATCTACCTGGGTTCAAATCTAGCCTTAGACACTCACTAACTGTGTGACCCTGGCCAAGTCACTGAACTGTTTGCCTCAGTTCTTCATTTGTAAAATGATCTGGAGAAGAAAATGGCAAACCACTCCAGTACATCTACCAAGAAAACTCCAAATGGAGTTTGTCCAAATGGGTGACAGAAAGTCAGACATGACTAAAAACCACTGAACAACAACAAACTATTGGTGGTATTTTCTATACTAGGCACTATGCTAAGTACTTTGCAGTTATTATATTATTTGGTACTCATAACAATGTATGAGATAGGTGCTATTATTATCCCCATTTTGCAGAAGAACAAACTGAAGAAAACAGAGCTGAGGTGACGTTTTCAGCATCACACAAGTAGGAAATTGCTAAAACCCGATTTGAACTCAGGTCTTCTGTCTCCAGTCCCAGCACTCTATACACTTTATATATATATATATATATATATACACACACACACACATATATACACACACACATATATATACACATACCATATATATGTGTGTTATATATATGAATATATATGTGTGTGTAATATATATGTGTGTATATATAGATATGAAATATCACAGGAAAAATCAAATGTTATATCCATCAAAAATTGAGTTTCTAATGTAAATACAGAACCAAAAAGTAAAAGTTATTATATAAATTATATCTTTTATAATTGATGAAGTTGAGAAAAATTTCCCACCGATTTTGAAAAGCACTCTTGAATTTCACCTCCCTAATTAGATTTTTAAACTCCTTTAGGGAGACTGTGTTTTATACTTTTCATGTGTCCCTCTAGCACCTAATAGAATGCTCGTCACTCATTAAACACTTGTTCAATTATTTTAAATATAGCAAACGCCTACTATGTACATTGTCAGATGCTATTGACTATAGTCTTTGCTTCACTGTTTTATTGAACAAAATCACCATGGAATAATAAGTTGAATTAACATTGCTTTTTCGATCTTAATCAAATGATATTTTAAAAAGTAAATAGAGGAATCTTTTAACGTAACAAAAGGACCTCAAATAGTATTGCCATGATATACAGTGGAGCCTCTCTTACATCAACATGAGACCTGGGGAGCCTGTATCAATGAGAACTCATCCATCTTCAAAGTCTTCAGTAATGAATTGAAGTTAATTCTGTTATTATAAGGAGAAGGAAGTCAGTAATGAAGATAAATTTTAATTTATCATAAATATTTAGTGGTAATACAAGAACTTCTACCTAATATCCTTCCTATAACTGAATATTTAGTTCTTTTTCTACAACATGGACTAGTATCTGTAGTATAAAGTTGGTAGCAGTAGCAGCAAACGGGCTCATGTGTTGGTAATACAGATTGGTTTCTTTGTTGTTTGGGTTTTCTTGGTAAAGATGTTGGAGGAAAATTAGACAAACAGGATTAAATGACTTACTCAAGGTCATACAGCTACAGAGACTGCATTTGAACTCAGGAAAAAAAATTCTTCCTGATTCCAGGCCTGGCACTCTATCTACTTTGCCATCTAGCTGTGCAATTCAAAGTATTTTTTTAATGAATTTTAATTTACTTACTGACCTTCCCCTCCCCATAAACATACAGGATGTCATATATTTTTGTATTTACTATGATGTTCAATGAATTTTTAACAACTCAGTTAATCACTCAGTAAACATTTATTAAGTACTTGCTATATTCCAGGTACTCTCTTTAGGCACTAGGGATACAAAGGAAAAAGATGAATCAGCGTCTGGTCTTAAAGAGGTTATACTCTATTAGGAGAGACAACATGTATAGCCTGTGACTTTAATGGTACAGGGGATTCCTAATGAGGAGGTCCCACAAAATTCAAACCATCACCTCTGCAACTTCATATCTTGGAGAGATACCCAAGCAACTAAAAGGTGATTCGACTTGACTGGGGTCATGAAACCAGTATCTATCAGTGGTAGATGTTGAACCCAGAGCTTCCTGACCCTGAGAAATGCTTTTTTTCCACCACATATTGTCTAGTATGTGCTTAACGTGTGTTCAATATATGTATATATAATATATTTATTTCATGTATATAAGGTATATGTATATATTCATATTGATAACAAAGGTGCTTTATTTTGATGTTATATTAAAGTTCCATCTTTGTCATACATAAACATTGATTCTGAAGATCAGTATATACATAGCTTTAGGCCAGAATATCCTATTGCATGACAATATTGAAATATATCTCTTTAAAAACACATTATTATCTGTCATTGTATTTTCAAAACTTAGGTTTCATTGTTTTGTTTTCAAATTTTTACCAAAAAAGATGTAATGGAACAATTGTAACAGAACAAAATCTATTAGGTTGTACTGAAAGATCTCTAGTGAGATGGTGTGGTTACAGTAGTTCAAGATTAAGGTGCTCTCAGTCTTGGCAAAGGCTAGGAAACAAGCAACTCTACCCTAAAGAATGCTCAGAACTAAGAGCACACTGCCTCATTTTGCCAAGTAAATGTTTCTGTTGTAGGATCAGTTCACACTAAGAGGAATATCATAATTTTGGTATTTTGCTTAATATATGAATTATATAAATATCCAAATTCTCCTAGAATGAATTACTTCCTTGTAGTGACCCAAGGACCCTGGCAAGCTCACTGATCTTTTCAGGATCCTGCTGTTCATATGCTTTTGCTTTAAATTCTGATTTCATTTGTAAAAATAATTGATAAAATGTGAAAAACTATTGATACAGTAGTAACTTCAATTCTAAATAAATGGAACTTTACTATCCTAAGAGTTAATGACCCTCTAAAGTGCTTAACTTACTCTTAATCAATAATTTACACAGAGGCTGATGAAGAAGCAAAATGGACAGGTTGTCTACAAAAGAGTTGTTTGAAGGGACCTTTCAGTTTTCTTGCTATATCAAATGATAAAACCATGAAACCTTTGAACAGTCTTGACATATGTCACTATAAATTTGTATTATCAGTGTTTTATTACACAATATTTCACTGTAGTGAGCAGAATATTTGCCCTGTTTATTTTAACTTTATAGAATACAATCACATATTATAAATATAGTCACAGAAACGGGAACTAACTGTGATAAGAAAAATTTAAAGAAACAAGCATGACCCAAAAGGAAAACAGGAGGCAGACCTAATGAAAGATTTAAAAGAAAGCCAAAATCATTTCCTCTTTGACTTCATATGAAAATTTAGGAGCATATACTCTTTTTTATACTTGGACTCAAGCCATTCTATCTTCTTCACCATATCTTTGCTTAGATTGTTCCCTCAGGTCTGGAAATACTTCCCCTTCTTACTTTCACCTCTTAGAATCCCTGGTTTCCTTTAAAGGTCCACTCAAATATTGTTTCCTATACAAGTCTTTTCCTAAACCTCCAGTTGGCAGGGTTTTCCACTGCCTGCAAATACATAAAATATACATAAAACAATACTTTCAGCGTATGTTATTTATATATGTACATTTTGTCTCTTCCAATAGAATGTAAGCTCCTTGAAGGCAGAGAATGTTTCATTTAATTCTGTGAATCCCTAGTGCCTAGCACATAAAAGATGTTTAATAAGTGCTTGTTGATTGAATGATTAATTAGTTCAGGTATGACCTTTAATTCTTTGAACCTAACAACGAAGGGAAGAAGAACTTTTATATGGTCCACATTCACTTCTCTACTCCTTTGTTATGTACCTATCTAATGATATCTCTTCTTCTTCCCTTCATTGTTAGGTTCAAAGAATTTTAGAATGTGTTAGGATTACTACATATCAATTTACCTTTACCAGTTCTCCTTGAAGTCAACAGGATACACAGATTATTGATTTTAAAAAATTATAAAGTAGAGAAATACTATAGGAGAAAATATGTTAATATAAATATACATAAATGTATTTTCCATACCAAAAAATTACAAATATCTCTGAATGAAAGTAGGACTCTCGAAAATAGTTAAATAATTATAGGTACTAATATAGTTTCTGTATATAAAGAGTGTAACATAAAGAATCATTCCTTTAGGCATTTCTCTCTTTAAATGCATAGCCTTCTGGAAAGGGTAAAATACAAAGTTGTTTTAAGTCATCCACATCTTGGTATGAATTTGCTTGTCTGATCAGGACAAAGAAATAATGGCAGTTTTGGGGAAGGGACATTTTGAAACATGCTAGTAGTATCTCTCGGGAAGAAGACCTGTGAGACCCACACTGAGGAACTGAATATTGGATATTTGGAGAGGCAGAGGAAAATGAGAGTAGGAAAAGAGACACAGTATACCAAGGTCAGCTGAAGCTAAAGACAAACCTAGCCTCCTTTTCTGATTTGCCTTGTCAGGGTCTACACAGATATTTAAGGAGTACTGGTCTGAAGGACCTACATATATATGTGATCTGTAGATCTCAAGAATGTTCTTGAATTGAACATATATTTCAGGTATTTGTGCCTTTACCAAAGAAATTTTTCAGGTTATGAATGTTTATATTTTTCTTTCAAATAAGACTTTTCCTGGTTTACTTTGTTAAAATATGTTAATTATAACAAAATATTGGAATAAAAATCTTTGGATGCCATCTTCAAAGCATGCATTGTAGTGAAGTTTCTTTTCATGAAGAATAATTGATTCTTATGTTTAAAATGTTATTTTTTCTTAAGTGTATCTTTTCTTTGATATATAATTACTAGAGATAAATGTATTTCTTTTGGCTTTAACTATATATTACAATTAGATAAGAGACCAAAAACTAATAAAATAAATTGAGTTACTGCTAAGTTTCAGTGGAATTGAAATTTATTATTGCTAAAACTAGTAGGACAACTTTTTTCTTTTTTTGATAAAAGTTGGCATATCAGTATGTCAGTATGAGTTTGAGTGTATTTTTAACTATTATGCCACAACTGCTATGTATTCTTTTGTCTCATACATCATAGGTAGAAGGGTTGTTGCAAAGTGCCAAAAGGAGCTATTATGAATTATTGCATTTTGAAACTCACTGGAAGTACAGTTGTCTTTGGGTTTTAGGGATGTTACCTGTGGAAGCCTCTCAGAAAATATATTGCATATGTATTTTAGTTCAGTATTTTGAAGCATTCAAAGACAGGATATAGAATCCAAAGTTATTAACAAATTATTATCAATCATTTATTTCTCTTCTTCCTCTTTGATGATGTTTATCCCACTTGGGGACTTGGGTTGAAGCAAAGAGAAATTTGCAATAAATAGTGCTGCTAACTAGAGAGTTTCTATGCTTGGACTTAAGGGGAAAAAACAAATGGTGCATTCAACATATGACACATGAAATGATACTAGGGTCGATTAGTGAAACGGATATCTTTCTTTTCCTATCTTTTTCCTATAGAAATGATCTTTCTAGGTTGGTTCAGTTGGGGGTGGAGGGGGTGATTCTTTTTTTTTTTTCTTTTTTCCCAGCACAAAGAAAACGTAGGTTGATACCATTTTTATTGTTCTGCTGGGGTGGGAAAGAGACCATATGCTTTACCATTTTGAATGGCTAAATCTAATGGGGGGGGACGAATTGATTCTGGGACTATCCTACCCGCCCTCAGTCAGCCCCTTACCTGCACATAAGATTGGCCGCTGGGGTCATTACCCTCGATTTCCCATTGATTTAGGGTTATCCTGATGATGTTGCCCCAAGTGAAAGGGAGAGGGGGAGGGGAAGAAATCAAAGGGGCCGCAGAGGCGAGTTAGGCTGAGTGAAGTCTGGAGGGCAAACTCGTGTCTTTGGATGTGGCAGTGTAAGCAGTGCTGAAACCCACCCCTCTGCTGGAGCTAAGGCAAAGGCAGTAAGAGTTGGAATCATCTGATGCCGCTGCCGCTGCTTCCCGTTTCCAGGGTGAAATTTTTACAGCAGCTAATTTTATAGGGAGGAAAATACCCCTCACCAGCAGCAGAGAAGATCTGGTATCACCCAGACAAACCAATGTGATCTTTCAGATAGGTTTTTCAGAGAAATCCATATTTTAAATACCAGCATTCACCGCCAAAAATGCGGGACGGAAGTCAGAGCTGGTTTGAGAATAAGAAAAGCCTCTTTACACCACGAGTGTTTGAAATGATCCGATGAGCAGAGGAAGTAGTTGCCAAAGCTCAGGCTGCTATTGCCGCTGCTGCCGCCTCTGCCGCTGCTGGGTTCCTCGTAGAGGGTTGGACAGAGCAAGCCCTGGTTTCAGCACCAACGGCGCTGGACAGCTCTCTGCACGCTGCACAGCCGCCTGCCTGCTATCCCCCCACTTGCTTTGCATTACTGTACAACTGGAGATGCATCTAAATTACGTCCTGTTCAACAACAAGTAGATTCTTCCTGTCCGGGAACTACAGTAGACGATTCTCTCAATTAAACTGCATTTTCTTCTTTTCGGAATTGGCCATCAGGCGTAATTATCCTGATTTCCCCCCTTCCCCCCACCTTTGCAGGAACGAGTCTTTGGGAACCTGGTCCACCCAGGGATGTAAAACTGTGCTTACCGATGCATCCCATACGAAATGCTTATGTGATCGTCTCTCCACCTTCGCCATTTTGGCTCAGCAACCTAGAGAAATAGTAAGTAACAAAGGGAAAACACAATTTAATGTAAAGACAGGGATATTTTGTGGAGTGTTTCTCCAGGGAACTGCATTTTAGATGGGGGAATGTGCAATATTACAGGATGGCAAAATTAGGTTCGTCTCCACCTTGGCTACAGTGGCTTAGTGAATTGAATTCCAGTTGGTGTGATAGAACTAAATCTTACTCAATTTTATGTCTTCTAACTTGAATTTTCTGCAGTAAAGAATTAAGAAAGCTTTCTCACTGTAATGCTAATGTGCTGCAAACTTTCAAATCAAATAATTTCCAACTTGAGTGTTTTTTTTAAGATTGTAAAGCAATTATTCCAAGGAATTTATAAGGATACTGTTTATAGTGGAATGAAAATCCCAGACACTGTAGCTAAACACATTGCAGATCTGCATTGGATATTTTCAGTACAAATTTTTGGGTTGCCTGCTGATATTTGGGAATGGGGGATCAAATCAAGTTTTCAGGATATCACTGAATATAAAAAAGTATTATCAGTCCTTGTAAGTACAAGAGATTTCTGAAAATAGTTTCCAAAGCAGAGAGTTGTGAGGTAATGTTTAGATGGGAAATAATGTGCTCATCTTGGATATTATTGGAAATTATTTCCAGAAATGGACATAGCAATTCCAACAAATGTTACATTTCAGCCTAAATTTGGCCTAAATGAGTACCAGTTTCCTCTCTTATATAGATGAAAGAAGATAACCTGCTGAAATAGAATTTTGTTAAATCCCCAGGGCTTTGAAACAGCATATTGGTTTTTAATGTACCCTTTCAAACTTTCAATGCTAAAAAAAATACTTTTAAAACAACAATCTTATTGCTTATTGCCATGTTAATTTCTAAGCACAGAAGTCACTTGAGTATTAAATGCTTACTTTCTTTTAGTTGTATTTAATAGGAAACAAGACATTTTTCAAGGTCATATGTTTTACTACTGTTGTTGGTATTGTGTAAATTAACTTCACATATAATATTCATTAGCAAAATAATGAAATATATTCCTGTCCCAGGAAATAGAATTTCTCCAGACTGCTCAGAGGCCAAGTAAGGGGAATTAAATGGGAGAATACTTGAGTTAGGACAAAGTTGTTAAAAGTCAGAAAGTTTGATAAATTTTAAGTAAGCATGAACTAGATTTGGAATAGTTAAATGAATAGCAAATGAACAACAATAGAGTAAATATTATTAAATATCCATAGAGAAATTATTGAATATCTTTTTGGAAGGAAAATATACAACCTTACATTTTAGCTGGAGAATGATTTAACATGTAAATGACTATCAAGTTAGAGTTCCTAGGCTCTGTTTTAAAATAGAATATTGAAGTGGTACAGTATAGTCAAACATTTTAAGCCTGCAAGGCCTTATTTATGTCTTCATTTTGGGGGGAGAAGTAGAGGAGTAATTGAAAGAAATAGTTATTGGAGAAATGAAAGCTATGGTAATGAAGTTGTTCCAAAGACAAACTAGGCTTTGGTGGTATTTCTTAAATGGTAGTTTGGTTTTACTCAGTTTTTACTCTATCATTTTAATTTTTATAAAATGCTTCTCTTCTTTTGTGTGTGTGTGTGTGTGTGTATGTGTACGCACATGTGTGTGACTTACAGATCATGGAATCATCTGGGGCACCTTCAGTAACTCTCATAGTAGGCAGTGGTCTGTCTTGCTTGGCCTTGATCACCCTAGCAGTTGTCTATGCAGCACTATGGAGGTATGTATTTGATATATACACTTGATTGAACTATTCAATGGCTTTGAAGAAAATTGGGGAATTTGATACTCATTATATATCTGTATGTTTTATGCACTTTGTGCAGTAATTCTAAAAAATAATTGTAACACAATAAATCAGAATGGTTTACCTGACTTAATTATATCCTGACCTGTTGGTGATAATATAGCATTATATATTCTTTTAAAAATGTTCTTTTTTCTATAGCCCTAATGGTGTTGGTCATTAAGTGCAGAGTGTGCCATTAATTAACACTTTCTTTTTCCCCCTCATCCATGCATCAAAAAAATCTCAAGCCTTAGGTCTATATAAGGCTCTCTATGTTTCCTGTTTTCCATTCAGTACAAGAATGAAATTGGAATATTCAGTATAACTTCTCAGTTACTCAGTTAACTCCATTTCTGAGTTTTGTACTTAAGAATTTAGAGAGGGCCAAATAAACCTTTTACCTTAAAGATTTATTTCTCAATATTCTACTTCAGCTGCTTATCAAAGGCCTTCTAGGGGATAGTGTTTCCTCTTTCTCGTCAAAGAGGGACAAATCAAATGAGGCAATAAGCAGATAACATAAAAGCAGTAAAAGAAGTATTAGGAAAAAAATGTACCATAACATTGGTTGGAACTTATTTCTCTGGTAAATGGAAGAAATAACACTGAATTTTTCCTAAGACCTAGAATATTGTAGGAATGACACCCACAACTTTTGTTATTGCATTTTAGCAGCATAACTTCAGTGTGGACATTTTGTTTTATCCTAAATGCATTTACCAAATTATTATTGTCTTGAACTTGTGAAATGATGTAAAAGTATGGATACTATGAAAATAAATAGGCTATCATCTCTTACTTGTCAATTACTTGCAAGTGTTAAAAATAGTATAGGCATAAATGGTATCTTTGTCCCCAATAGTATTGTTTTACAAGTCAGTCAGTACTTAAAACACCAGCAAAAAAGAGCATTAGCTCTCATTAGTGAAACACCATTTGATTAGACATGCTATTTTCATTTTTGTCTTTGCTAAAAATTCTCTCTTTTTTTCTCTAATGAAGAATACTTCATTGGCTGACTGATCAATGAATTTAGCTTGGTAAAGGATATTAGTTCTCATAGCAAAATAATTGAATTGCTTTAAGGTTCATATGTATACATATTTCCCTACTGTTAAGGTGGTTGGAAGATTTAGGGACATATTTGAGGCAATGCTCTCTAATGGAATCATTGTTTTCTGGTAATTAAGGATTTACCCCTCCAAAGAAGTCCCATAGAAATGCTTTATCATGATGTGGAAATGACTCTGGGTTCTTAAGGACTATGCCCATGGAGAGTGTGTTTGGGCAGCTTTTAGAAGTATAAATCTTTAATTCTTGTGTGGTTGATAGAGTCATGGGCCTGGAATCAGGAAGATCTGTGCTCACATCTGGCCTCAGACACTGTGTGTGATTCAGGGAAAGTTACTTAAGCCTGTCTGTCTCAGTTTCTTCATCTGTAAAATGAGCTGGAGAAGGAGATGACAAACCATTATCTTTGCCAGGAAAAATGTCACAAAAAATTATACACAACTGAAATGAACAGCCATGAAATACAGACTACATGTCTGTAATCTGAGGGCCAGTCTTAAGTGAGCCTTGGAGAGGCTCATCACCAGGTTGACTAAAGCTGTTGAATTTTTAGGCAATACAACCTCTTGAAAACCATTCACTAAAGTATAGAATTGTTATGATATACATTGCTGGAGAGAGTACCCTAGTGAAGAAACCATGTACTTTTGACGCAAAATATTCACAGTGTTGGACTTTTAGATTATAACAATGGTGGCAATTTTCAAAAAAAGAAAATTGTAGCTTAGTCCGCCCAAGGAAATATAGGCATGAACCATGATGAGCATTTCAGTACCTGGAAGTTGGTGGTAGGAGGGACAGTCACTCAATTGGACACAGGTGTGGGGTAGGATAGTAATTTCTTTTGTTGCCCAAATGACACTTCCTAGAGAATGAGGATTTATGTTTGGGCTGGTCATCACTCATTGCCATAAGTACACACACATAATTCAGAGGCATCCAGAATGTACTTCTACTTTCTGTTGTCTGAGTAAGTCAATCAACAAGCCATTGTACCACTTCTACATGAAATTAGTATCTCCTGTGCACTAAAATTGCTGATGGAACTATGGATAAAATTGAACAAGGAAATATATAAGATTGATTTGTCAATTATATGGTCTCTTTAAAATGAAGTCATACCTACACCATAGGTACAATTAGGCAGATAATTGTTCATGCAAGCAACCCACACAACACTTTTTTAGCAGTACTAGGAAACTGAATAAAGGATGAAGTTATTGCATATGAAGAAATGGAGAGGAAAATGAGAAATATATTTATTCCTATCTATAATCTCTATGACTATCCTGAGAATTGAAATGATAATAATTTCTTCATAACTGAGTGTGAAAAGGCTCTGGAGTTAAACCTGAGTCTAATTTTGGTGGTAACTATTTGGGTTGGTTTTGAGGAGAAATGTAATGTTCATTATATTGTAAAAGTCCTTTTCATTCTGCTCTCTTGAAATGCCTAGAAATTTGAAGCTTCTCAATTGATGATTGCTAAATTAAGACAAGGAGGATTTGGTTTTATATTCATCCTGATGTTTCATATCTAACATGGCACCATAAGGATGGTATCTACTGTGGAGCATATTGACTTATGCAAACTGATCTACTACATTAACAAAGTATAAAAATTGGAAGGTATTATTATAGAGCATTGTAATGTCATCCACAGAGTTACCATAGGACTTTACATAAATAAAAGAAGTGATCAATCATTTAAATTTTGGGGAGAACTTTTTGATTAGAGTACCTTCAGAGTACTATATTTTTTAAAAAAATTCTGGATTGAAAAAATCATTTTAAAAAATCACATGTATAAAAAGAATTGCCCCTAGGAATTTCTATTACAACCTAAAGATATAGCAATTATTTTATATTTTGGAAGAATTTTATAAAACACGTTGTATGTGACATATATGTATATATAAAAGTGTGATCATTCTATTATTTTTTGATATTGACTAGAATGCTATTGCAAGATTGCTATTTATTCTTTTCAGATTGATCTACATAACAGTGCTGAGCATATTTTATCATATTTGTTTTAAATTTCCATGATATTAGCCTATGTATTTATAGAAATCACATAATAAAAGAAGTGGGGCTTGAACCTCTAAATTAATTCTCTGACTTCCCCCCAAAATTGGTATATTCAAAAGCTAAAATATTCCTTACTATGCAGTGATTTTGAATTATGCAGACTTGGATACAAATCCTGAACTGGTGGCCTTAAGCCCCTGGGAAAGTCTTTTGAACTCCATTTTCTCATCCATAACATGAGGAGACTGAACTAGTTGATAACTAATGTCCCTTCCCGATCTAAATCTTATAAATTCTCTACCATACCATTACAAACTTAAGTCATACCAAAAAGCCTGTAAAATTTTGCATTTAAAATCATATTTTCTTATATGTAATAGACTGTTTCAGTAGGCCTAATTCTTGATTAATTTAAAAGTTATGTAAGATAAATCTCTGAATACGTATTTTGAATTTTAATATTTGTAATTATTTATCTCTTTGGACAGGTATATCCGATCGGAGAGGTCAATAATCTTAATTAACTTCTGCCTATCTATCATCTCATCAAATATCCTCATACTGGTTGGACAAACTCAGACACATAATAAGGTATGAATGTTGGTTTTTCTAATTCTTTTTCTTAATTTCTCTGTTTGTTAGAATCACTCATTTGTCATCCAGACATTAATTGCCAAAAAAAAGATAAGCAAGTAGATACTTGTACTTATTTCTGGACTAAATTATTCCCCCTGCCCTCAAAAATGTATCTCCATTGGGTTAGTTCTCTCTCAGATACCCTGTTTTCTGTGGTAAGAGTGTTTTCTAAACACCAAATCAAAGCTCACAGAGTTCAAAGACCTAAAACATCAAAAGCAAAAATTGTGACTCATTATCCTAATTGTAATAGGATTGCCACTATGTTTTGGTCTTCTTTATTAACATACTGACACTCAAAAGGCAACCATAAATTGCTTAGAAGTTGCATGCTGCTCTCTAAATGAGCTTAAGGAAATGTGCCTACAGAGAATAATAGAAGAGCATTCAAGCTAGGCTGTACATTTGTATAGGCACCATTCCTAGTTGCAATGCATATTAGAATTTTTAAAAAATTTTACTTAAACCAAAGAATTATAATGTTTGACTGAGATGGTGATTGTTTAACTGTGGTATTCTTTTTTTTTGGTATTAAGGAACATTGTTGTTGATGTTTTTAATGTTATTTGTGGGTCTATTCACAAATATGTCATCCCCTTTCTGAACTCCTCTAGAAATCCTCCCCCACTTCCAAACTTAGAAAAGCTTTTTAAAATTAATTTATTTAAATTAGCCTGCCTGAAAGCTTAAGGAACTAATAGTTCCCCACAGTTGTAGGCAACTTGATTTTTTCCTTCTTACCTCTGACCAAGAATTAAGTTGGTTCTTTCATTTTGGAAGTAGGAATTCACTTTTTTTGTAAATGTATTGTTATATTGGATAATAACTCTATATTTATGAACCCAAAAATTCTTTTGTGCCTACATTCTCTATATCCTAGACTAAGAATGATTATGACTTCTTTTCCATAAGGATTTCTGAAATACACAGGGATCAAGGATCTCTCTACAAAAGCAATTTTTACTTAGGTTAGCATTTTTGTTACCTTTTGAATAGGAGGAGAGACATAGAAAAGGCTGCCTAGATTTTGAAAAATTAAGAATGGTCACATTTTTAAATTGTATTTAATAAATACAGTAGACATTTTAAAATGTGTTTCACTTGTTTTCACTATGATAAGCTTAATTGAAGAGAACATAGAAATTGAAAAAAGGAGGGAAAGGAGAAAAGTGAAGGCAGAGAGGGGAAAGTTATGTTAGAGAGGAGTTATGGGGGGCAGAATGTTGAAAGGTTGACTTAGAGAAGGTAAGATTAGACTCTAGGTACTGCATGAGTGTTGAGTGAATTTCTTATTTCACATTTTGTTTATGGGGTTAAGGTTGGGGGAGGAGATGGTCTGATAGCTATTCTTAGAAATGCTAATTAATTTAAAAACATTTCATAAGTGTTCTTTGGATTAAAACATTCTGAGACTGAATTCTGATTGGTGTAACCAATCAGTGATGGGTAACCAAAATTTATTTTCAGATACAGTGTACTTTTTCTGTTGTTACATGTCAGAAAATCTTTGAAAGTCTACTTAAATGTCTTGTAGATAGCCCTGAGAAGATAAATAAGTATGTAACACCAGGCTCTCACTTTCATCATCTCTCCTTCCCATGTTTCCATGGGAAGAGCTGTGGGATTCCTCACATGAAATCTATACTTTATATCATCAATAGAAACTTGCTATATGGAATATGGGGTGTTTGAACTGGATTGGGGAGTAATAATAGCTCCATTTAAAAAAAGGAAAGGGAAGGAAACATGTCTATGAGAATTATAGAACTAAGTTATGTGCTCCAAGAAAAAAATTGAAAAATTCAATAATGATGGATGGCAAGTGGATTTTATTTTGGTTGTGAATGAAACTATTGTGCTGCTGTGAGAATTTGGCACTGGTTTAATTCTTTATTCAGTTTTTGTTATTTTAAAACATTCCCCTTAAGAAAAAGAAATGGAAACTTCAGAGAGTTTGTGAGTGTGCAAGTTCTTTTATTTTGCCTATGGTGAATATCTGACTTAACTTATACTAAAAATTTACATTTGAAATGAAAATATTTGGAGCTGTCATTTAAAGATCTTACAATTCTTATTAAACTATGGTTGCAACTATGGCAACCATAGTTTAATAAGAATTGTAAGAGCTTCATCCTTTTGACTCAAGTTTATGGGCATTTTATTTTTTGAGAAAAAGTAGGTGAATAGAATGCTAAATCAAATGTAATCAAGTCTTAAACTTTCTCTTCATTTGCTGATTGAGCAAAATAAGAATTTCAGATATCATTTCTTACATTTATTCTTAAAATAATAGAGTAAAATTCAATTATATTAAACTTCATTAAGTTTTAAGCTTTTTCAGAAAGTAGAATTGCGCCTTGATCTCCATGAGTATTTGAAAATGTAACTTAAAAGTTTATGGATCTTTTTAAAGTAGTAAGCATATAAAAATTGTACCTTCAAGAAATTGGTCACCTATTGTGATGCACAGCTCTTTGTATTGATATTATTTGTGTGTATAGGGATAAGGGGGTGTGTGTGTGTGTGTGTATTAACTGAATCTGTTGAGCGAAACCACAATTATTACTAGGAAATAAAAAAAATAAACTGTATAGGACATGTACATAATGATCTTTTTATACTAACGTCCATAAGTGTGACCATAAAGAAAAAGTAAAAATGAAAGACTAAATATTCATACTAGGGAACAAATTCATGGATTAGGTTTCTGTTCAGATTTCTCTTGTAAAGATGAAAAGCTTATTCCTTAAAGATTTTCTGCCTCTGATACAGGATTAAGAGTATCAAGTGTTAACTGGGTTTGAGTTATGAAATAAATATTATGTGAAATTCAAACACATTACCATTTATTCTTGGGCATCAATAGCTTCTATCCTACATTATCTTGCAGAAAATAAAAGAAATACTTAGTCTTGTAAGTAGAATCCTGATTCATGTGCTTCCTGGTTGTTTTTTCCACTGAGGATAGTAGTAAGTGTGATATAAGGTACAACATACATAGATAAGAGTACATTATATGTATCTTTTATACTGAGACACACCTATTTATATCTTACACTTGTGCATACATATACATATATATGCACATCTACAGATACTTATAGCTAAATCTATACTATATGCTAAAAGAAATAATTGAATATTTATGCTATAGTTTATGATCCTAGGTGGTAGGTCAAATTTATGTTTGTTTACCTGATTTTTTATAGTAGGTAAAATTTATATTTAATATTCTCAAGGTTTAAAAAAAAGAAGCTTGACTTCTTAGATCCTGTCATGCAGATGTTGGTTTTCTGTTTTAGGACTGGGGATGGTTTTTTTCTGGTTACTGTCTTTATCAGAGTATCCTAACTTCGTTACAGCAAAACTGAGTTGTCACCCTTTATACTTAAAAAGTAAATCTTTATACACTGATATATGTAAAATGTGTAATTTGCTTTTAAAAGAACTTGACAAGAATAGATGTCAGATTATAACAACAGAGGAAACTCCAAATACTTCCATTGCTAGAATATATTTTTCCTTAAAGCAAGCAAACAAAAAGAAACCATTTATACTTGTTCAAATATTCAGTTTCAGAGAGTTGGCAGACACTTTCCTCCTGAATATCAAGGAAAGGAATTCTTATTAAAACCTTTAAATTCAAGCACCTTACTAAAGCCATAAGCTAAAAGGGATTTTGCTCGTTTTAAGAAAGTCAATGCTAAAAGAAAGTTGTAGTAGGAAGAATCCTGGTAAGTGATTATGGATCAATAGTATTGTACTTCCATTTAGCTTCAATATCACATTTCAGTTCAACAAATATTTATCAAGAACCTTGTGTATACAACACTATGCTAATCCCTGGGGGATATAGAAAAATTAGATGACATGGTCAAGAGATTTAGAGTAGGAGGAACTTGAAAGTATGTCATATTCCATTTCTTCATATTAGAGATGAGGAACTGAGTTGTAGAGAGACTATATGACTTGCTCAAGATTATAGAGTAAGAACCGAGCTTATCTAACACATCATCCACTTCACCATAGTGCTGATGAAAGATGCATAAAAGAATGGACCAGTCAATTTACCTTCACTTGCAAACCTCAAAAATTCAGTTAGATGGAAATATGTATCATTCATTAATAAAATGTCAGCTTCGTAATCAGTTACTTATAGGAGATCAAGTTAATAATGCTCCACTTTTATAAGTTGAAAAAAATGTTCTTCGGATGACATATTCTATGATTTGCTTGCAATAATAGATAAATAGATTGATTCATGTTATACATTTCCCTCAAGCTGAAAAAAGCATTGCCATTATATTAAAAATTCAAGGAATAGGCAGAGAAAATCAGGAGTTGGCAAGGGAACTTTCATCATGGCTCATATAGGTGAATGTGTGTGTGTGTATGTATGTATGTATGTATGTATGTATAATACTAGGCCTTAATTGTATTTAGAACAGTTATTCCTTAGGGATAATCTGGTTAAGCTCCCTCATTTTATAGCCGGTAAAAGTGATCCAGAAAGTTATAGAGAAGGCAATGATTTAATTCAGATTTTCTGAGTTTAAATCCAGAACACCTTCTTAGTTCAAATCTAGAACAACTTCTCAAACATAATGCCCAAGGTTTTAGGTTTGGGCATCAGTTTTGCTGATCTTCAAGTCTTTCATTTGGGACATCAGGGTACAATATGGAATTAAGCTGCCATTCTCTAAGTTTGCTTTCTTTTAGAAAATAGGGTAAGCTTTTCCACAGAAATCAAAATTAATTTCTTTAAGACATGTGCTAAAGATTGTAACTGAATTTATTCTCTAAATTTTTCAAGCATCTAAATTGTTGGCACAATATAGATATCCCTGAGATGTCACATCTGTAAGCCTAATTCATTTTTTCCAGCATAGAGAGGTCATATTCTACAGATGACACACAAAGTTGTTATTGGAGACAGCTATGATGCTCTCCCCTTGAGTCAGTCCATTGATATGGCCCTCTTAGCAAAGGAGCAATGAAGCTCTTTCTTTTCTTCCTCTTCTCCCCAAAGAAGAAAAGGTGAGCAGCAGGTCATAGAAGAACATATTTTGCCACACAACACCAATCCAAATTCACTCATGATTAGAGAACAGTTTCTGTAGAGCTACAACATGAATACAAAATTCAGTTTTAAAATTTTGAGCACCCAGTACGTATAAGGTGCTACATTCAGTTTAAAAAATGTTGAACAAGTGCCTACTATGTTCAAGAAACTATGTTTTGTTAGTTAATTAAGAAATGCAAAAATCTGGTCTGTGCCCTCAGGCAACTTAAAATGGGGGAAGGGTA